>BMAV01016316.1:0-139034 GCA_019973955.1 Trichonephila inaurata madagascariensis
TTTCTTTTACGGACCCGAAAGGCAACATGCGGGTTAAAACGAACGGTGTTATCGAAAAAAAAAAAGTAACATAATCAAAGTATCGAAAAAATATACGAAAAAGAAACTAAATTAACACAATACAAAATGTAAACCAAAATATGTTAATAATAAGTAGTTAGCTTTTTTAATAGAACAAACTAATCAATCTGAACAACGTTCATATTTTGAAGTTAGTCTGTGGTCCGGACGAGAAAAGAAGAAAAGGGAAATTGAATGACAAGAAGGAGGGTCGAAATAGAAAAAAAAATCACTAGGGTACCCCGGGGGTCGTACCCCCGTGTTTAAAAAGACAAAAAACCCCCTTGGGAAATAAAAAAGATCTTGGGGACGGGTTGTAAACCCCACTACCTAAAGAAGGTGAGACCCCTGAAGGGAGCCCTTTTGAGAAAATTTTCTCTTTTGAAATGTGACTGGCAGGGGACAATACGACTGAAAACGAGATTATGTCATAAATAAAAACAAAGAAAGCAGTAAGAAAAACATTCACATGCAAGGAAAATCTGAAATCTCTTATTCACCAACCTGTAATACATTAATATGTACTTCAATATATGAAGATATGTCATATAATATAGAATGTGTGTGTTAATTTTATTTAATTCATAATGGTATATTGAGCCCTCCAATACTACGCGTAATAGTTGTTTCTTTAGTTTATCTATAGAACGGAAAATATATAACAGCAATTTTTCTCCTAAAACACTGTCAAGTTTGCGTTTTTATAAGAAGATACAATCTTTCATCACATCCGCTTATTCTGACAAATCACAAAATTATTTACCGAAATCCATAGAATTTAAAAGCTTCCGATTAACGAAGCCTGTTAAGGCTGTCTTCGTGGAGCACATTTTCAGACAGAAAAATGACCCAATTTCCATGGAAATTTGCAATATTATAACTTGTAACTTTGTTAACAATATAGTGTTTCTAAAAATTTTAAAATTTCCGTGAATACTTTCTTTTATTTTAATACTTGAAGGCAAAGCCTATTTAACATTACTGTATGAAAAAATGCGAAACACATTTTACACCTGAAAAAATTAATCAACTCGGTTAAAATGGGAAGTATGATAAAAAGGGCTACTCTCTAAAGGATAGTGAAGCCAGAATATTATATTAATTTTTCACTTCTTTTATATCTGAAAAAATGTTTCAAATTCGAGTCCTATTCTTTAATATTAACCGAAAACAGCCTTTTATCTGAAATCTCCAGACAAAACAAAGAATGATTTTGGATATTGTCTTGGATGTTCGTGTGTTTGTCTGTATGTGTTTTTGTTCTCTTTTTGTGTGTGTGTTAAATGAAATGTGTATTTTTAAATCACAAGAAGTCTCCTCAGTCATTTAAGGTATCCGACTACGTTCGAAACCGTGATTTTAAAAAGGCGCATAAATGGATAATTTTCATGATATTTAGTGTCACTTAGATTATAATATATGTATGAAATTGTTTAAGGACATTTTGCCAAAACAAATTATTTAAATACAATATTTTGGCAAAAAATTAACTTAGAGTAATCTTTTTTCAAAATGTTCTTCTTTTGTGAAAATGCTTCTATTATAATAATGTTTTGCCTGTATATAGCTCAGACCTCTCTACAGAGGCTCAACTATAATATTTGAAAAATTCACATTATTTTCAGAGTAACCACCAATTGAAATAATTATAGGCGTTTTTTTCTTAAAATTGCTCCCATCTGTTGTCATAAAATATGGATAAACACACTTCTAAGTTATATATTTCAAAAATTCTAGTTGTGCCTCTGTAGAGATCTGAGTTATATACAGGTAAAAAACATTATTATAAAAATACAAGGGGAAAAATTTTGAAAAAGATTACCAAGTAATTTTTGCAAAAAAATTTATTGAAATAATTTCTTTTTTCCAAAATGTCCTTAAAACTTTATATGTATTCAAACTAATGACACTAAATTTGAAAATTATCCATTTATCTTTTCAAAACAGTTCTGGTAGTCGGGTATCTTTAACTGCAAAGACAAAATATTTTCCCCGAGAAATGTTATAATTCAAGTGTAATATACTACATAAATATAACATAATCGTAGCTAATAGTTACGATGTTTACGTAGCATATGATGAATGTGCTAAGTAATGAATGTATTTGCTTCATACATCTACGAACAATTTTCTTTCACTTTTCAGTAGCTTCCCAATTCTGAAGTATCCGTAATCCAAATCACCTTGTAATACAAACTATACACAAGGTATTTGGTGGTATGCCACCAAATTGATTTCAAATGTAAGCAATTCTTTTGACACTGTACATGCTATGTAAGTAAACTCTTTTCATATCCATTTTTTTTTTTAATTTTAATAGTCAGCATTATACTTTAAACAGATATTAGCTTGTAATTTTTTTTAAAAATTTGAGGCGAGTACTGTAATATTATGTTAAATATTTATAATTCATAGTAAATATCCTGGAAGCTTTTCTTGCACGTATGATTTCCACGGAAAGAATTAGTTTTATACTTTTTTAACAAAAATATTTTTAAAAATTTCCGCGTCATTGTAACATTTAATATGTTCAGTGGGTACGGAAAAATCTGTACTGATAACGTTAGAAATAAGTTTTCCACGTATCTCTTTTTAATAAACTGTTGTAAGTACAATCTCAAAAAATCTTTGCTTTTAGAGTTATACTGAAATAAGCTTTTTTTATAAAAAAAATATTTTAATTATATACATAAAAAGATATTTTTTCTATTGAAAAATTTGTAAATTAATTATATACATAATTTTGCTAAAAACTCATTTCTGTGAATATTTGAATATATAAAGAATTCATCATGCAAATTTTCTGGACATCTGACTAATACTTTCTATGAAAAGGTGCATCTAACCTTCAAAAAAATTCCATTTTCACAGTAATAATAAAAAAAAAAAAACTCACCTTATCAAAAACATTCTAACTTCATATTACAAATTGTCAGCATTTTTTGAGGTTTTCATGCTGTTGTTTCATCCTTTTAAATATCTTTTTTCGTTTCTAATGTCTTTAGACTTTTGCAAAAGGACATATGTTGTCATTATTATCCTTCCGTTGTAAGGCTGTTCCACGCAACGTGTTGCATAATGCCTTAAATCTATATGTTCAGTTTTTTTTAATATCAACCTTTGTTACATTCTCTTTATTAAAGGAGGCAATAACATCATATGTGCAAAAGGAAAATATTTCTACATGCACAAATGTTTGGCGGACACGAAACCAAATAGCAGTATGGATGATGTTATTCGGATTCTGAATGTTTCCATGTAGAACAGCAACAATTTTGGATCCGAAAGGAGTCTAAATTCTTAAAGGTTTCTAGTAGATCCAGACACACATTTTAAATGGAACTAAATAATAACAAAATCCAAAATAATCAATTTGTAAGAGGTTACGCAGATCTCATCATCGAAAACCCAACCTCAACACAACAGCTTTTGAAAAGAATGTTTTCTACAAAAATACAAACATAAACAAAGCATAATTAGTTGTTCGTGTAAAGCCATTTACTCGCGCGCGATGAAAATTAACTGAGGCTTGTCAGTTAGCATGATGAAAGAAGTTTTAAAAATGACGCCAAACTTCTCGCGCGCCAAAGGGAAGATCAATATTTACCTTTCTCCTATCCATTTAAATCGATGAAAGGCGTGTTGGTGATTAATTGAAAAGAAAATAAAGTTCCTAATGATCATGCTAATAAAAAGTTTTGGAAAGGAAATTAGCTAAGGAATTTAAAATTACAGTCAGCTGTGAAATTGGCATTTTTTTCTTTGAATATATATATTCTAGGTTTCTCTAACACTCCCTACTCAATATTCAATACCGTCGCCCATCCGGTATAGTGGTTAGTGACGCTGCCTGCGGTGCCGTAGGAACTCGGGTTCGAATCCCGGGTAATACATGGATGTTTGTGTTGCAATCCTTCTCTTTGTGATGTGTGCTTCAAGCTTACCTCTATGTAACCCCCCTATGATACTTTGTGGTGCACGGGGCTATAAACGTTCTCACAAAAAATATGTATTTATTCAATACCCAACTACGATTCAATGTTCAATCGGCAGAGCCGTTTTAGTTGTCTGAAGCGACGTCTGTGTGTTTTATATTAGGATGGTGTAATATATATTATACTCAGGGGTGTATGCTCAAATTGTATTCACATTTATTCATATTTTTTTTTCTTCTTTCTATAATGTGTATGTGTGTGTGTGCTCTATAGGTAAACCTGTATCATTTGGATTTCTTTCTGGACTGGAATTTTAATGATCAGCATTATACTTTAAACAGATTTATGATTGAAAAGTTTTCTTAAAATTATTTAAGGCATATTGTAACATTGTCAAATATTTATAACAAAAAGAAATGAATATTTATCATGTGTTTGTGTTGCACATATTATTTCCACTGTAAAAGAATTAATTTAATATTTTCGATAAAAACAGATTAAAAATATGTCCCTACTATCGTAATATAGAATAATTGGTTTGATATCATATCAGTCTTGAATTCAATGGAAAAACACAAATGATTTTATTTTATTTTTTTATGTGGCCAGAGTGCTTTGAGTTTGAGCTTAGTTCAGCTGAAGACCCGCCGTGTAGAGGAGCTCATGCACGCAAAACCTGCCAAGGCTCGAAGTCCTTCCGCTGGAGTGATGTGGTAGTTTGAAGAGGCAAGTGCCAGGTCAAATGTCGTCCTCGTCTCTTGACCACGGTTCAAAAGTACAAGGTTTACCGTCGCTGGCCCTCGTGCTGCTTTATAGTGTAACGTTAATAAACACTCACACAGGAAGGGATAATATTCCAGAAATTTTAATAGATATTCAAAAACTAAAAATAAGTTAGAAAAATACATAAATAAGATAAATTATATTTTATAGAATTCCTTAGTGTTCAAATACACTTGCTAGAAAAAGTCTTTCTTACACTATTGCTTACATAACCAACGAAAAAAAAATTTAAAAACTGGAATTTGAATTTTTTTTAAGTTTACTTTATCTAGAGTTTATTTCAAGTATTGAGTATAACAAAAGCAAATTTGGTTCGCTTTCATAGCTTTTAAAATAAAGACAGGTTTGTAGCGATACTAACAAAAATCATACAGAAAAAATCTACATTGACTGTTCTTCTAGTAACTATAAAAGTTATTTAAAAAGAATAATGATCCATTTAAAGCTGGTTGGATACCCTCCTCTTTTGAAAACCTCCTGAAGTCATTTCACCAATGAATTAACGTCTAGTAGTGCCTTCAGCACTTATCTTCTCCCATTCGTTCTTAAGAACAATGTACAGCATATCCTTGCTAGATATATAGTGCTGACAAATCCTATGTTCCAGCAAATCTCGTAGGTGTTCTATAGGATTCAGATCAGGTGACTGAGGGGGACGTGTGTAGTTGATTTTGAACATTATACAAGAACCAAAGCTTCAAAATCTCAAGGACTGTTGTCATGTTCGAATCAAAATGATGATCCTAGGCCGAGCTTGGTGGCATTTTACTTTAAATTGTCTTTTAGGACATCAAAGTAATCATATTTGTTCATAATTGGTTCAGTATACTCCAACTTGCCAGCACCATATTTCGCCATGCACCCCCACACCATGTGATTCCACCACCACAGTGCTTTACTTTTGGTACAAAGTGCTCTTTTTGAAGCGTTTGCAAGGTTTTCTCTATGTCATCTTACGATCTTTTCTGTCGAAGATACAAAATTTCTCTTCAGAGATTATCACAGTCCACCAAATCTCTGGAGGCTCATGTATAGGCTCTTTTGGTAAAGCTATACGGTTAATCCGGTTGGTCATTGAAATATACGTTTTTCCGAGAGGGTATATTCGGCCTTTTTCAAGATTTTTCTTGCCGTATCCGCGCAAATGTTTTTGCTTAACTTTTCGTGAATGTTTGTTGCTATTTGAAACGCAGTCAAACGTGGATTTTTTTTCACCCAGTGTATCATACTTCGTTTTGCTCTGATTGTGAGTTTAGATGATCAAGGTTTGGATGTGTAAACTCCTTTAGATTGAAAATTATAGGTAGAGGAATACTGCCATGCAACGTATCTAACGATAGCCCATAGAATTTTTCCACATTTTCACAAGGATTTTACGCTCACATCCTTCCTTTTATTTTCTATGTCCTTGAAATGCTTCGTATTTCACAAAAACATAAAACTTTGTCACTAAGTTTCTTAAGCTATTTTACTTGATAACTGGATGCAAAAACTTTGTTAACCTATAACGCCTGTTGACAAAATGTCCAGAAATCCAGAACATTCCAATAGTGAACGCAACGCATACTTTTTTTTGCCCACTATTTGCTTAAAAACTCTCGTTATCTTTAGTAGTTTTAATTCAAAATTAATGAATTCTTGTGCTTGCACTCACAATATTTAAAAAAAAGTAAACAAAAATTTATTATTTTTTCAAAATTATGTTTTTATTAAATTTTACCTTTGCTGTATGATTTGGTATGGGTGAACGCAGACTTTTACTAGCAAGAGTACATTCAAGCCATTGATTTTTCAATGAAAATGTTTTTTTTCCTTTCTGTAAGAGCATTTAAAAAACGTGTTAATTTCTGTAGGAAAACAAATGTGCTTTTCTTTAAAAACGTTATCATCGAAAAGAATGTAAAAATGAAAAGAAAAATACAATGCATGTTTGCATTTTTGAAACAATACTGCTCTTTCTATTTGAAACAAAGAGAACGGAAAAAGTGAAGAATCTTTGTAAATCTATTTAATGTGTCACTACATCCATTTACTAAGAAAACACATTTACTCATTTTCTTTACTAATTTATTTTTCTACTTGTTTTTGCAATCAATTTATCCATTTGTTATATTCAAGTTCCGGTGAAGAGCTTAAAAAGGAAACTATGTTTCTGTTATTGAAAATGTTTCACATTAACAGTAATAAAGGGAAAAAAATTGTGTCATTTTGTTGTTTTAGATTACAAGCACATAATTGAACAAATTGAACGAGTTTTGCATATAAATCAACAACATTGTCAATTAGCTTAATTAACTTCTTAACAAAATTTTTTAGCGTTTTACGGTATATTCCTGTGCTTTTTCTACGTTCAAAGTAAAATAGATAAATTTGTGAGTTTTTTAATATATATATTGAAATCCTACAAATATTACTAAAGCATAAGCCTTAATAATGTTGCGCTGTGTGAAAGTAAATATACTCCGTGTACTCAATTATACTCCTCAAACGATATGGATGCATATTAATTATTTTTGTGTGATTAGTTATAAATAAATGTTTAGTATTTTGTAAACAATATAATATAATATCATATGAATACATTTCTTTGAAATGAAAATTTCTTAATATAATTTTGCACTCGCTGTTGATGTAAAATGTTAGAATTAAAGAATTTTTCAATAATCATTGGGACAAGAATATATCAAATCATAAACAGAAAATAATTAATTTTTGTTAATCAGTTAGAGAAATAAGAGTCTTTTCGTTGTGTTGGCTTTTAAGTACAAGAACAACTATATAGGAATCACAATTTGTAACTAATATAATACCTTCATAACTAGATGGAAACTGAGAAAAACATAATTTTACAGCGTAGCTTTCGAAAATCCAAGTGACCGTCAAAATCACAGACTCATGGCTGGTATGTCATGAGTAGGCGCCTAGTATCTCTGAAGATCCGTCGTGTAGAGGGGCCGATGCACGTTAAATATGTCGAGGATCAAACGTCCTTCCATTGGTGTGGTAGGGAAGTTTGGAGAGGGGGTCCTCGTCACTTGACCACGGTTCAGTATTACGATGTCTGTTGCCACAATAGCTCTCGTACAGCTTTATATAGAGTGGCGTATATATATATAAATATAATTCTCACTCACTCTTTCCCACTTGGAAAATCCAGTATTTCCATTTTCGCCACACATTATACTTAAAAGTTTCACATTACAAAGGAGAGAGGGAGTGTAAAATGTGTCTGCATCCAATTTCGAACAATGGCTGCAAAATCGGAAAAATGAGTTAAACACAAAGGGCTAAAAGGAGCAACAATTTTTTTTTTTTCAGTTCTTATGCTCCCTGATATCGACTATGTCAGATCTAGACTCACAAAATTCTAAGCAGGAGCTAGATGTACGCCTGTCGTCTGGTGTAGGCTTGAGCACCGTTCAGTGAACAATTATATATATATATTTAGCTTGATTCCACTCCAACTTTGAGGGAGAATACCTTGGGGTGGTCAGAAACCTCCCACCTCTCTTCCCTTTCCACCAACCTCACGAGAAGACGTGTGACTTGACGGCTTTTTGGAGTACCCCCATGCCGCAAAGGCACTGTACATTTACAAACATCCATGCCTTCCGGGATTCGAACCCAGGCCATACGGCACAGCAATTAACGTCGCTAACCCCTACACCGAATCGGTGACGTCTTTGCAGAATTACTAAAAGACGTAGTAAACGATAAAAAAAAATTGCAGCACAACATAAGTCCAGCTTAGTAATTAAGAGGTTAATTATAGAACAAAAATAGTATTCCCCATATAACTGGAATTGAGTTAAATTATTCTTTTTAAAGAATTTCGTATAATATGCTAAGCTGTTAATATCATATTTTGATCTTATTTTATTGTTATTTTAATCCAATGAGCTAACTATATGGGGAATCATTATAATTTCTCTTTTAATAAATATGTGCACATACTGAATGTTCTATTGATTTCTACAATAAATATTCAATGTAATATAAAAATAGAGCGGGTGAATTTTTATTTACAACTTGAAAGGCATTCATCAACTAAAATTAATTAACATATTAAATGTATTAATTTCTGAAATCATTTCTCTGAATATATTTGAGAAAAATTCGTGATTGTACTATATACCGCGGGCCACAAAAGTGTTCGTACACTTGTATTTTTTTATAAAATTTAATGTTTTCGTCTAATAAAAATTAATATATTGCAATTGTAATTTTTTTATGATATTTGCAACTTATTCTTAATGGAATGACATAATTAATTTTTTAGAAATAGTATAACTATTTTTTTAAAAAATTAATAATCAAAAAGCTACTAAAATTACGCCACAAAAATCTTCGTACACTTAACAAAATTCTCAATTTAGCTTTAAATATTGTATTTTTCTTTCTTAATTTAGTACTTAGTAGGATATCTTTTAGTGTCCACAACAACTTTTGAGCGTCTTAGTAAAGATTTAATTAGTTTTTTGTAATTTCTACATCGATTTTCCTCCATTCTTCTGTGATTATTGTTTTTACTTCACATTTTGTGTTTATTTATCATGTTTTCTTTTCTTTTTTTTACATCAAAATCTCACCAAATATGTTCCACTGGGCTAAATAAAGGGATCGAGAGGTGTTTTCAAAATTTGGGGACAGTTATAGAGACACCAGTGGCGTACATTGAGAGCATTGCGCTTAGCGTCATAATTCTGTTAAAAAATGAAATTGTTTCAATAAACAAATTTGGGCGGATAATTTAAAATTTCTCTTTAAAATATTTAAGTAGAGCTCCTGTGATTCACAATAATATCAAAAAATACCAAACTACCTAATTCTGAGGCCAATTTACACCCTCACGCCAGAACACCTTCACTTCAATGCTGAAGCATAAAGGCGGAAGAGTTTTTGTTCCCCATAAATTCATGGGATTAAACTCCTTATTTTTTCATTTACTTGCTATTATAGGCCCATCGGAACCAAAAATGTTGAATTATCTGCCCTCCCAATCAATTTCCTGTAAATTTTGAATTTTCTGAAACTTAATCCCAAGAATCTAGTTGGATCAATAATACATGGAGGTGGAAGTGTTCTTGCGTGGGGGTGTAAATCGGCCACAGAATCAGGTAATTTGATACTTTTTGTTGATATTGTGAATTATGAGCTCTATTTAAATATTTTAAAAAGAAATTTTAAATTATCCGCCAAAATTTGGATATTGGAAACGACTTCATTTTTTAACAGAATTATGACACTAAGCGCAATGTGCTCTCAATGTACGCCACTGGTGTCTCTATAACTGCCAAATTTGAAAACCCTCGATTATTGGCCCGTGGAACATATTGGTAATTTGATAAAAGAAAAACATGACAATAAACACAAAATGTGAGTAAACGAATGTCACGAAATGGAGAAAATCGATAATGAAACCAAAAACTGGTAAAACTTACTAGCAACCTCAAAAATGTTGTGAACCTAAAATATCACCAAGACTAAATTAGAAATACAATATTTAAAGCTAATGATTTTAAGTGTGCGAGACTTTTAGGCGATTTTTAGTAGGCACGTATTATTAGAAAATAGTTATCTATTTCTAAACAATCAATTATGTCATTCCAGTAAATAAGTTGGAATATCATAAAAATTTCAATGGCTGCTATATTTATGTACATTAGAACAGTGATAAATTTTATAATATCTGAGAAGTACAAACACTTTTATTATATATGCATTGTTTTATGCTTAAACAATTTATGTGTCTATCCAACTCTCTCCCGTACGCTCTTCAGAAAACCGTGCAAGAAACATCGTGTAAAAAAATGCATGCGATGTGTGGCAAATTTGGGGATAGGTTCCACCACTTCAAAAAATCTTGTAAAATGAAATTTGAGATATAAGGTGATGAGTCTAAATATATTTTCCCAGAAGACCAAGCAAAAAAGTAATATTAATAATATCCATGGATCTAGTTTGATATCACGGGACACACGCCAAGTTGGTGTTTATGTTCGCCAAGATGAGTGATAACATTACAATATGGCTGCCTTGATATTTTTGCTGTTTTCTGGAATATTGCAAGTTTTCAGAACTTTTTAATTGATATTCATCAAAAATTTCAATATATAGTACGTAATTATTTTATTTATTATTACTTTTTATTATTTTTATTTATAGATATTATTACATATTACTTATTTATAGTTATTATGTTCTTTATTTATAGTTATTTTACTTTGTTATCCATTTATAATTATTAATAATATTATTTATTTGTAATTTTACATTATATAAGTATTCTTATGTATAATTGTTATATTACAATACGATGTGATTATTCTTTTTTATAATACTATTAAATTATATTATATGATGATTATTACATATAATTATTATTAAATCATACCATATGAATATATATATAATTACTATTAAATTATAAGTTCATTATATACTACATAATATTATTACTATTTGTTTTTACTATTTTATGTTGTTATTCATTATTTATTGATTGACCTTGGCCATTCTCAATCTCTTTCTATGTTCTTCTTTTGAAATATATTTAATTGTATTTCTAAACAATTCTTTAAAATTATCTTCCTAATGATTTGAAACCGCTAGGCCGCCATCTTGGATTCCATTCCAGCGACAACAACCGCTGCTTAGCGTGATTCCTTTTTCGCGCCAAGAGGCGTTTGGTGCCTTGCCTCTTCATATCAAACGAGCATCAAATCCATGTTATGTATTTATGAAATAAAAACAATTCATTTTTATTACAAAAAAATTAAAATTAGTGTTCATTGGAAATTTCTTTCTATAGGTACATGCGGTATATATAATAATTCAAATTGTAATTAGAAATAAAGCTATTTACTAACAACTATTCAACGCTACTTGATAACAAGCTTACCCGTTTATTACGAACTGAACTGGATCAAAAATGCTGTCAACTGTAGATATGTCTAGCACAACGGGGTCCGCTTTGATTTAAATGAAGAACATTAAAAATTCGATGTTAAGAAGTTCGTTATTAATGGTCTCTTTTTCTGTTGTAGTTGTTACAAAGTCTGTTATTAGCGGCTCTTTGTGTTATTGTGGCTTGAAATCCTGCTACACAAAACTTGATTACGTTAAAATTTTGATGCGCTCTCTATGTCTGAATTATGAGTAAGAAAATGTTTTTCCATTCTTGTAGCAAATTTCAAACCCTCACGAATTAAATCAGTTTCGTATAGCTCAACTTCAGTGAACTTCAGATTCACAACTTGAACGACCTCAATGATGTATTCTGTGATAACGCCGATATTCAGCCAATTCCCCCTAAAACCACGATTCCTACAAAGTGGCCTTTTTTTTAATAGTAAAAAATTATTATCAACGCAAATTATACTGGAAATTTCACCATTGAATTATCAAAAAAACATCAATTTGAAAATTAGCTTTGAGAACTTTATTGAAATTATTTATTGTTTCCTATGAATTGAGCACTTTATCACAAAATACAATTATACTGAAGAATGAAATGCTTTGTTTTGAAGTTCAATAAAAACAAAACAAAAAAGTGATTATGAAATTCGTATGTACCACGCAACTCCCCAAAATACGAAGTAAACAAGTCATGTAGTAGAGTCATTCAGACATGTGTGGGCAAGAACCGACTGTCTGCCGATTACACTGTAAAAATTAGAATTAAAAAGGAGAGGAACGGGGGAATAGTGCTAGAACAAAAAATTCGTATAAAAAATTTGCAAGTTAACTGCTCAAAAAAGATCACTGAAAAAAAAAAGAGTTGAGTGTACATACATTTCTTAAAAAAAAATTATTTTTAAAAAGATTAACATGGAAATTTCAAATAATGATTAAATAAAACAGTTGAATTATTGTATGCATCTATTATAAACACAACTGAAAGTTAAGTCTCTTATTACAAGGAAATGAATTATTTACAAAGCAATACCCTCATCCCCCCATGAAAGGCATTAATTGGATTTTTAGGCGTGAATATATTTATACTTTATAAAGAACTTCGCTGCGTATTCCTACGCAAAAATATTACATTTATAGAGTTTTATAAAATCTGTGGCATTTTCTCTTCACTAATGAATGGATACACTAATACAGTCTTTCAGAAAAAATGCATTAGTGTAAGACCGCTCAAGAAAATCAAAACAGAGCTACTTGTAGAATAAAATCAGTAACATCAGTGGCGCATACAGGAACTATTTCTACTATTTTCGTATCATAACCCAATACGCTGCCTAACATATTCTTTTGATTTTGTCGTTTGTCGGGAACAAAAAACAGTAAAAAATTAATTATTGAATAAATAATTCTCAATACTTAATGAAATAAATAATTAGTAACAAATTAAAGTTAGTTAACCTGTACGTGTTGTACACAAAGCAATACAATCAACCGAAAAAAAATGAATTGTGATTTGGGGTGGACCCATTGCACCCCTCCCCCTCTCCCCTTTGATTTATTATTAGGACGTGATGAGAAAATAATTCTTCATCCAATCGAATTTCACCATATTTCAATAATCAATTAAATAGAATCAAATATAAAAAAAGATTTTAGTGATTTTCTGACTACAACTGTTTGTATTTATCATATAAAAGGAGTGATAGTGAAAATTCCGTACCGTTAAAATGTATGTAGAAAGTAATGAAAGCCGGCAAACCGAAACACAGCCTAGAACAATTAATGATGCTTATTTGAATAGTATACAATAATAAAGTAATTGATAACACTAGGTGATCAGTAAGTTATAAATACTCCACGGGCTGTAATACAGGCAGCAACCCACGTTAATCGACAAGATCAATAAAATTATAACTTGAAAAATGGAAAACCATTTGGTGTTCTCAGCCATTTACCACAGTTCTTTTCACTAACCAACCTCAAAAGATGAGTTGGTGTATCGTGTTGGATTTTAACAAACTGACTTAAAAGGTGACGTAGACTCATCAAATAGATAGATAGATATCGATAGATAAATGAACAGACACAGTGGCGCCCACAGAAATTTTTCAGGAGGGGATGGGTCCAGGGTCAGAAGTCCACCATTCTAGTATCATGCTCCAATACGCTACCTAACATATTTTTTGAGTTTATCGATTTACTGGAATAAAAAACAGTACGAGTAAAAAATTATTTATTGAATAAATAATTAGCATTAATTAATAAAATTATTAATAACAAATAGTTAAATTTTACGTACTACATACATAGAATTATAATCAATGAAAATAAAATCAAGGGCTTTGAAGTGCGATCTGGACCCTGCCCCCCCCCTTGTGTGCGCCACTGCTGACAGATATATGTAGATAGTTATAGATGGACACACAGATAGATAGACAGATACAGATAGGCAGAAATAAATAGATGGACAGATATAGATACATATACACATATATAGATACATAAATATATATAGGTATAGATAGATTAGGTAGGTATATACAGATAGTTTGACATAGTTAAACGGATACAGGTAGATAAGTATAGAAGCATAAAATATTTTCTTGGGAATATCTATACACTTTTTGTTATTCGATATTTTTACAAATGGTAACTATTGAACAAATTTAACGAAACAAATTTTAATGTGTGACATTGTTGTCAGGCAGTCAAACAAAAAGGTGATATCAGTTTTTAATCTAAAATTTAAAATTAAGATTTGTGTACTTTTATATTGAATAACGCGCGCGCGAATAATGATTGAAAAATCATGAAACGAAATTCTCTACGGTTATATGAATTTCTGTTATTCAGCGATATTTTAACTTACGAAACTCTTTTCCACAGTAAAAAATGGGGAAGAAATATATATATATACGTTTGTACAAAGATTTAAAAGTTATTAATAATTTAGTTCTACTATTACGTCGGAAGCAATAAATATAATATGCATGGATATTATGTTTTGTTTTATTTATGTAATTTTTATTTTGTTTATGCAAAAAAAATCGATCTTACTTATTTCGTGTTGTGACGGTCTAACCGCGCATTCTCTTAAAATACTAATCCTCTTGGGAAATATTTGGCCTTTAAAAATTATTATATTATAAAGCTTCTTCTCGAAAAGATGTGACCATGCAAATTAAGACTTGTATATGAAGTTTGAGCTTTCAGGTTAGAAGAAAGAGAGAGAGGTTAGACTGCTAACGGCTACGAGGGATTAATTAAACTTGAAAGTGAGGGGTGGATATTTTGTAGCTAATTATTGTAATACTAAAGTTGAAGATTTGTCTATTGGGTATCAAAGTAGTTAGGTAACTAAGATTAGAAGCTATTGCCTTGACGTAAGGGAACTGATTATTTAAAGTCTTCGTGTATATCGCTTACCTCGTTATTGCCTCCATGCTGGATGCATCTCTTAAACTTGGTTAATTGATTTGGTGTTGTTGTTCTTACCTAAGAATAAATTCAAGTTATTTTGAATATGGCTCATCTTACTTCCGACTCTCTCCCGCGACGGTGTGATCTTTATAGTGTCTTGAATCTAATATTTCAGAAGAAACATCAGCTCAAAAATTATTTTTATCCTGATCAACGCTTAAAAACAAAAATTTACCTCAAATGAGTTATTTGCAATTTATATTTTATCATGCAATTTTTAAAAATACACGTATAAAGAATCGGAATGCATATATATGAGTAAAATATTTTATATTATTAAGTAATATTAATATTTACTTAAAATGTTAAATTGTTTATATTAAGGTAAAAAAATGAAAAAAGGAGCATATGTTCTTGAAAGAATTTACAAATAATGCAATTTTTAATTACACTGCTCGCCACCGTAAATGCAACACCATGAAGGAAGCATGCAAATAACATGAAATTTACAACATGCATTGCGTAGGTGAAATATGCAAATGATTAAATTTAGGCAGACACACACCGCCCCCCCACCTAAAAAGCACTATTTAAGGTTTAAAAGATTTCGACGATTTCAAGTTCGGCAATTGTGTTTTCTTGTGGTTTTAAAAAAATGATCGTTATTCTCGTAGAAACTTTGATCGTTTTCGATCAAGTATCCGAGTTCGACAGAGGAAAGATAGTGGCCTACCGAATTTGAATTTTCTTTCAGGAAATCGGTAGTCGTGTTGGACGAAACCCAAACCACTGTAATGCGGATATGTCCCCTGTTGGATGCAGGAGGGTCGACGGACCGACGTGGTCGATCCTCCCTCAGTGCACCACTTCCGAGAAAAATTGTACATGGCGAGGGATCCTCAGTCACATCACAAACCCCATAGCAAAACCAATTGAGTCTGAACCTCATTCGTTCTGGGGTACCATTCGACCCTTAATGGCAAGTGGTCTGTCGCAAGACGTCTTTCTTGTCTGCCCTTTGACGCAGAACTCCAGACGTCTCCGCCGCCAATAGTGTAATAAAAAGAAGGATGTGAAAGCGGCAGAATGGAATGGTTTCTTTACTGAGGGTCACGCATCTCTGCAACCCACGATGGTTGGATTCGAGTCTGGAGACACAGTGGAGGGGGAATGTTGAACAACTGGTTTGCACCCCACACTGGCCCTGACCGGGTATTATGGTATGGGGTGGTATTGGATTCCCTCTCGCACCCCCTCTAGTACCATTGCCAGTACTTTAAACAGCCAGCGCAACATCTCCGAGGTTTTGGGGCCCTTTGTCCCCTTACCTTCAACGCGGCCCCAGCCATATTTCAACAGGTAATCGCCACCACACGTTGCACGCATTGTCAAAAGGGTTTTTCGTAATCACCAGATTGAATTGCTTCCCCCGGCCGGGTCCTCTCGGATCTTTCGCCGATAGAAAACAGGGTCCTGGTTGTCAACGATTGACCCCGATTACCCCCAGCTGCCACACCAGATAAAAGGGGCCCTGTAAGCTTTTTTGGTCTCTGTACTCCAGGAACACATCTAAAGTCTCTTTGGTAATGCCGGGGTGTGTGGCGGGGTGATCTCAACAATGGTGGCTACTCGGCTACTGATTCTGGGAAACCACACTTCACAAAATTTTTAAATTTTATCATTTGATCTGGTCAACATTTATCTACAAAATAAATTTTTTTTGTCTTTCTTTCTTTCTTGGTGTTTCATTTACGGTGGCAAAAAGTTCTTAAAACCTGTTATATTTGTTTTATGTAAAAAAATATTCAAGTGATGGGGGGTGGACGGCCCCCTTTTTCAGGTAAATTTTTATATGAGTTGACCGGAGGTTTAAATTCCCGGAAAGGGTCTGTCAAGTTATATATTTTTAATATATATATATTAAAATTTAATATAAAAATTAATATTAAGGTAAAATATTTAATTTTTTAAAAAAATATATTTTTATTTATAATTTTAATTAAATTAAAATTTTAAAATTTTTTAAAATTTTAAAATATTTAATAAATATTTTAATAATTTTTTAAATTATTTTAAAATTTTTTTATAAAATTTATTTATTATATAATAATAAAATTTTTAAAAATTTAAAACTCCTTTAAAAATTTTTTAATATATTTTTAAATTTTAAAAAATTCCACCCCCTTTTATTTTAAATTTTAAAATTTTAAAAATAAATTTTTGGGTTTTTTTTTTTTAAAATTGCTCCCCTCGGTTGTCGTAAAATATGGATAAACCCACTTCTAAGCTATATACTTTAAAAATTCTAGTTGAGCCTTTGTACACAGGTCTCAGCTATAGACTGGCAAAATATTATTATAATAGAAGAGTTTTCATAAACGGAGAACATTTGGAAAAAAGGTTATTCTAAGTTAATTTTAAATATTTATTTAAAAAATTTTTTTGTCAAAATGTCCTTAAAAAACAGTATCATCAGTGCTCAAACTTTCAATACTGGCGCCCCTTTACAATCACAATTTTTATCGCCCCTTATACAATTAATAAATTACTGAATGCAATAATAATGCCCTTGACACTAAAGCTACAATACACGATCTTAATTATAAACCGTACAAATTAATAACATAAGTAATAAATTTTGTATATGTTACTTTTAAGCAAAAAAAAGTAATAGGATAATTATTATGTTATTTTCCTTTCTCTGATTTTAAATTGGAACATATTCAAAATGCCGTGGCTGCTTAAAAGACAAAATATAGATATCAGCTAAATATAGAAAAAGAACTCAGAGGGTCAATTTCTAAAAAACTTTGAAAAACTTTGCTCTGCAAGAAACCATGGAGTCGCTAATACTTATTAAACTTGTTCTTAATTAAGTATTAATAAGATAAATATTAAATTACTTTTAAGTAATAGGTTAATTATTTTATTTTTCTCTCACTAATTTTTAAATTGAAACAGATTGAGAAATAATATTTAATTAAGGATTTATTTCCTTCAAGATCCATTTCTAAAAGTACAAATGTCATTAAAAAATAGCCTAATCTATATTTGCTCTTTATCATATCCATTACATCTGGATCCTCGCGAACGTACATGTGAGTCTAGGGAACTAACAGACGTCTGCACAAAACATGTAAAAATGCTGTACGTACAATTCGTAGTCTTGGCCGAATCGATTAGCTACCGAATCTCTCTTGAATGTACATTTCATCATTCACGCGTTAATTATAATTTACGGTATTAAGTATTTACGCGGCAGTGGATTAAACTAAAATCATAGATATATTTTTAAATCACAGCGAGCATTCGACGATAATAAAACATCAACAAGTACACAAACGAGAGCAAATTGATTGCAAGTTACGAGTGGGTTAGGGATCCATTTTACAATACTTCAGAAGGGCTCTCTAACTGCCGAAAGAGAGATCTTCATAGATTTCACATCCAGTGACGAAATTAAAGGGCAATTTTGGTAGGGGAGCAAATCCTCTGAATTCTGGTTAGAGGTGGATGCTGAATTTTCTGCACTGAAAACAAAAGCATTTTGTATACTATTACCATTTTTAACAGCATACTTTTGTGAATCCGGATTTTCTGCGATGGCTACTTTGAAGACAAAATATAGATCTGAGCTAAATATCAAAAAATAATTCTGAGTGTCAATTTCTAATTTTTAGCCTTCCTTTGAAAAAAAGCCCATGAAAATCACTGATAATTATTAAACTTGTTCTTAAACTGGCTGAAGTAAACACTTTTAACACGAGTTTATTTTTTTAAAAAATGATAAAATATATTATTCTTGATATAATAGCTTAATTGCAAGGAGAGTAAAATCAAGTGTATGACAATGTATACAAAAATGTAAAATGATTTATTGAAATGAATACTCATATTATAAACGGTTTTGAATGAACTGTAATTTTAAGCCTCGCAGAATTAGAATTTAGAATAAATATTAAGTAATAAAAAAAGAATATAAAATTCCACTGAATAACAATTGTGTTATTTTTTTAATATTTAAATCGAGAAAGCCCGGGATCAGGTGTGCACTCGATACTAACGTTAATGGTCGTAGGGAGTGATGCACACCAATTTTTTTTATGATTATTTTCAATATACAAGATAAAAATCAAAATTTCAGTGAATAATTTAACTAAGAGAAAATATACTTACCTATTTCAAGGATTTTTCTAATTGTCTTTCATAATTTGAGAAAATATCCAATAAAACTGAACTAAATTGTTCCAAATGTGCGTGACCTTAATAAAGGACACAAATCACAGACACTTTTTGCTAACATTACAGGAAAGCTATTTGCAAGCAAAACTGTCACATTTTGTTCTCTGTCAAGGTCACATTGGTAATAAATAAACAGTTTTCCCAGAATTAACGATTTTTGTATTGTATGTTTCAGTATACTCATAAAAATAAATCTTGACCAATTAATCCTTCAAAGTGCTCAATATGCTTATCCATGTATCAAAAAACTTTCAGATTGTGAAAAAAAAGCGCAACAGAATTATATAATTTACAACTTCCCTAAAAGAAAGGGATGCAGGTAACCATAACAGTAAGTTCGAAAGCCAGCAAAAGTAATATTTTAAGTTAAAAGAAACGTAATAAAAACTCTCATCGTAGGATTACAGCAAAGCAAACAAAGTATTTTTTTATTTAGCTATAGGATCAAAGATAGCTAATGAGCGTTCAAAGTAGAATCTTTTATTTTTGATGACCTTTTTTCACCAGATGATATATATAAATCATATCAATGTGAATCTGTATTTTTTTATTATATCAGAAAGTATTTTGTTTTTTTTTTCATTCCAGTAAATTAATTTTTTTAACCTTTTATTTTCGATTTGCTCGCGCTCCCCCAGGGGGGCGCGCCCCACAGTTTGAGTAAAACTGGTATACATGTATTCTAATCTAAGTGACACTAAATATCATGAAAATTATCCATTTATGCGCTTTGCAAAATCACGGTTCCGAACGTAGTCGTATACCTTAACTGCTAAATTAGGAACTGTATTTCAAGACGATATTTATATTGAACTTTTAGTACGCTTTTGGAATTCATTATCTGCTCTGTACGAAAATTCTTTTAAAAAATATATTGAGCTTTATAATATACTAAATTATGTATTTAGAACATGTAATTTTTTTAATGCGAAAGGATTTTTATATTTAATAAACCAATTCATACGTTGGGATGAAACATAGAATATGCTCCTCAAATGTTTTTCCGTCTGGGGTGCAATGAAAATTATGATTGAATATTGGGTTGCGAATATTGAAACTTTGAGAAGCATTGGATTAAACTCAAAACTCAACAAATATTCTAAATATATGTTTATAATACTAAACATTCAACTATATTTACTACTACTTTAACAGATTGAAAGATCATTTGTCCGTCTTTTCAATGTCTAAAACAAAAATATCCGGTCAAATTGAGGGCAAGTACATCCTCCTTCTCAACTCAAGCACATATCTTTCCTTATATTGTCAGTAGTACCTATCAAATAGGATTCTCAGCTGTATATTCCTACTTCTGCTACTTGAACTTTCAGTAGTTAAAACCCTCTATTTCATCTTTATCAACTGAAGTACGCATATTTCCTTCAACGTCTTACAAATCTACTGCCTGATCAATTGAAATACAGCCACATCCTTGCTGTATGACTGTCGTCACATCCTACAGTTAACCTTTTGTTGCAGCTATCGTAGTGCATATAATTTAAACCAAAATACAAAAATTAAAAGGGAAAGCACAAAAGTAAATAAACCCGAAACCGATAGGACTCACGACAAGCAAAAAAACCACTTCTTTACACTCTTAAGAAGATGAGGACAGGAATTTATACAGTATTGAGGGAAACTAATCCTATTGCAAGTGAAATCTGATTTTGCACATTTTCTGACAAAGACCAGGAATCGGGAAAAAATTATTTAAATATTATCCTCTTTCATTAAAAAATTTCATTTTCCGATTCATTTTCATAGTTTACATCAAGGATGTCAAAGGCTAACTTGGGCCAAACAAGGTTTAACTTTAGGTAGGGTGAGTGAGTGAGTGAATACTAACGTCGCACTGTTCAGCTACACGAGGGCTTTTGGCGACGGACTTCGTCATTTTGAGCCATGGTCAAGGGACGAGGACGACACCTGAGCTGACACCCCCTCCCCTCTCCTAACTACCGCACATCACCAACGGGAGGGCGTTTGAGCTCTCTACAGATTTAAACTTTAGGTAGGAGGCAGCGAAAGAAATCCATGGTCATAGAAACGTAGGTTTATTTCGAATAATACATTATAACAAACATATGTAAAAGAGCAAGAAAAATGAAATGTTTACTTCCCTTGAGACACTTCTAGTTTCTTTCCTATTTAAGGAGAAACTTTAATAATTTAGTCTACATTGTGTGTGTATATTGGCTGGTCTGCAAAAATGCTCGATGCGGGCCACATGCAGCCCGCGAACCGCAAGTACGACGCCTCTGGTTGACATGTTTTTTGACAATACGATTTTATCTTTTGACTTACATAAAATTTTTCTTACATATTTCTCCATTGTGTATTTTTATGCATTAATTGTTGGATGCAATTTTAATAAACTTCCGAATTATACCTTAATTGTATGGCCTTGTTTTAATCTTTTATTTTGAATTTGTTTTTAAGACTTTAAGATATTCCACACAATTTTCCAATATGCCCATCAAAAGTCCTATTTGCCTCATAACGTAAGACTCATTCGTTGCCGGGCACGCGTGAGAGTTATATTTATGTCATACTATAAATCCACACGAGGGCTATGGGCGACGGACCTCATAATTTCGAACCATGATAAACTGACGAGGACGACATCTGAGCTGGCACCTTCTCTCCAAACTACCACACCACACCGACGGTAGAACGTTTGAGCTTCGATATATCTTTAACGTTCATCCATCATCTTTGTAGCTTTACTCGTCTCGGCGAGTCTTCAGCTTTACTCATCTCGAACTCAGCACATGCCAGTCTTGAATCCGTAACCTCGATCCCAAGGCTACCGCGACCGCAGCATTTATGGTTGCGGTAGTCTAGTGGTTATGGTCTCGAACTCATGAACGACGTGTCGTGGATTTGAGTCCTTGGTGTCATTGAATATCAGCAACCCACTGTGTAGAGGAAGCACGTTAAATTTGTTGAGCTCAGTATCCTCTCTTGGCATGATGTGGTAGTTTGGAGGGAGAGGTCACTTAACAGAGGCTCATAATTACATAGCCGGTTTTCCAATAGCCCTTGTGTTGCTTTGTAATGCGACGCTAAAGTAATGCGCTCACACATTCGAACGCTCCTTTTTCAAACAACTCAAGTGGCTGTGGTCACCGAGTGGTCAACAACTGGTCCCAGCATTTTTGAGTTATTGTTTCGACTTATAGGGACTCTGAAGTACCCGGGAGGGTTGTGGAGGTCTTGATGCTCGTTAAATTGGTCTTGGCTACAAGTTCTCCAGTTGACATGAAGAGTGAAATTTTGGAAAATGGTGCGCCAGCTCAGGTGTCGTCCTCGTCACTTGACTGAGGTTCAGAGTCACGAGGTTTCTCACTAATAGCTCTTGCCTAGAAAGGAATGAAGCTTTTAAAGAAAAAGATAACTCATTTTTTTTCTTGAATAAGCTGAAAATTTAAAAAATTGCATTTTTTAAACCCTTTGTTTAGTATCTTACGATGATCATGGGTCCACACTCGTTGCGGATATTGTTACTGTTGAGTACTAATGCCACTAAGTACCCCTTGTGTGTCTGAATGATTCGTAGACCTCCCGTTAGCGGGTTGTGGAAGTTTTGAGAGAGGGTTCCAACTGAGGCATTGTCCTCGTCAATTCACCGTGGATTCAAAATTGTGTGGTGAAAAAGTAAGCAATCAACTAGCATTCCATTCCTCATAAACTTGAATTAATTGGCAACAAATTGGGAACTGAAATAAGTACAAATGTTATTGCAGCATAAGTACGACATATATTTCGAGCTTAATCGGATTGCTGTATAGGTATTTATTTTTAGAAAAATGGTTTTCCCTTTTAGCACTTCTTAAAATATCTTTTGTAAGTTGCTTTTGTCATTGTTTCTTTTCCTGATTGGTTACATATATTACCATTAATATTCCATGATTGAATGATTCTATCCATTTAAACATTAATATTCTATATGATTAAGAAAAATGTTTTAAGTTGCTTAAGTTTTTGAATTTCTTTGAATTCCCCAGTTGATTAGCGAAACTTACTAGCTCTAGTTATTGCATAGTTATTAGGTGCTCAAATACAATCCAAGAATTTTCTCTGTTAAAAGACATATATATGAATGGTGAAGATTCTAGCAAAACAAAAGCCTTAATACTAACATTTTCTGTTTTGTTTTTACCTCTGATAAAAACTCGTATTAAGAATTCAAAAACGAGCATTAAGAAAGAATTATATAATACTTTAAACCTGTTGTTGAATATTATTTTTTTTTTAATCCTTACGACTCATTTGAAAGATGAACTTTTCTTAAACATTTCGTGTTTTTTCCTTCTCTTAAATTAGGTGTTAATATTTTAAATGTAAAATAGTATCAATATTTTTTCTTGAGTCTAGTATGAAAGTATTTCTATTCAAATATTTCGGAAAGTGATTCTTAACTCCATTTATGAAGTTAATCGTACAAAGATCGAAAGAATGAATCAAATATTTGAAGCGCACAACGTTGCCCTATCTCAGGAAAGAATTTCATATCTATTCCTGTCATTTTCTTCCAGATTCTAATTTATGTATTGCTTATCCGTTGTATTGAATCTGGAATGAAATTCACCATTCTTGGCCTGAAGTCATTTCAGCCTTAAAATCTCGAAAGCATTCTAATAATCCTCCGAATTATCGATCGATTGCTGTAACGAGCTGTCGATCAAAATTGCCACCAGCTATCATAACCAGACTAATGCGCTACCGCCATGATCACGAACTTGTTGTTTCTATCGAGATTTGCGTTCTTGTGCTACTCTGAAGTGCGTTAAATCATTTGATGTTAAAATTCTGAAATCGGTGATGTGTGAAAGTTGATAGAGAGAACTAATTTGATATAAGAGTGCTACGCGCCAAGCAGCGCTTGTTGAGTGATATTGAATCCAAGATGGTATCCTAGCGGTAATAAATAGTCAAGACAAATTAATTTTAAGAAAAGTTTTGAAATAAGTTTCAATGAATAAAGGAAGTGATTTAAAATAACTATTATAAATTAGTAATTAATAACAATATAATTATATATACCCCAAATACCATAACTTATACTTTATTTATATATTAATCTTAAAACAATAATATAATTTCATAATTACAGATATAATGTAGTAATAGTAATTATTAACAAATAAAATTTCAAAATATGTATTAAAATTAATAACGAATATCAACTATTAATTGCTGATAACTTGAAATGTTCCAAAAAGTGCGAGATCCTGTAATGAATTTATGGAACATTTAAAAATGCATTTTTTAAATGTAGAAGGAAGAGGAAACGTGCGATTTGCAGCAATAATTAAAAGCACGTCCCTCGTGTTCTTTAAAAAAAATATCCTGGTACTCATGAATAATATTGGAAAGATAAATATTCGAAAATAGCATAAAATACAACAAGACTGAAATAATAGCTCGAAGAACACAATGAAAATGGTTAAATTTTTAAAGAAATCTAATTAAAATCATCTGAAACTAATAGGACTACCGCGGAAAAAACGATAAAGATTAACCATAATATGCGTCATCCCCATGGTGACCACTAGATGGAAATATGAAGGTTACCATGTTTTAATGCTATAGCCCCTCTTTTGGTGATCATAAACAACTTGGCGCTTAGCACTCGCATATCAAATTAGCACCTGGGAGAGTAGGATACAAAAAAATAAAATATCGTCCTAGTAATATAACTATCCAGGAAATGATGAGTTCTGTCGTGAATAGTCTTCGTGTAGCTCCGAAATACTGCGGTAAATAAGCAA
This sequence comes from Trichonephila inaurata madagascariensis, assembly GCA_019973955.1. Taxonomy (NCBI): domain Eukaryota; kingdom Metazoa; phylum Arthropoda; class Arachnida; order Araneae; family Nephilidae; genus Trichonephila; species Trichonephila inaurata. Next base: position 25,130 of record BMAV01016316.1, read on the forward strand.
TCTAATTTCATGTGTTCTGATGTGTTTCAGCTCGTGCAAGTGTAACCCTCCCAGTTATATCAATTTTAATTTGATATTACAAATTCTTAATTGTAGAATAATGACCTTCATTGTTTGATTTCTTCGCTTTAACTTGGATGTTGATTATCTTTCAACAATATCTTTAACTTCCTCGCGTCAAATAAACCTTGAAACGTAACGTGAGTTTATCAAATCTAATTTTCATTTAGAAGAAATTCTTAAGCGGTGGCATTAAACTCTCTGTATTCAAATATGATAATGAATAACATATTCAGAATTATAATTTTCTTGCCTAGAAATTGCCAGTAATAAAGACGTCCCATTTTAAGTGGAATTTTAAATGCATTAAATTAAAAACTATAAAAGAGATACTGTGCGAGAATCAATTATTCTCAGAAGACAAGTATTCATGTAAAACATGAGGATTTGTTTAAATTCATAAAGATCTAAATATTAAAATTATGACATCTCCAGTGCAACGAAGTAAACATTCTTTTTATAATCTATTTTAAAATAAAATGATTGAAGAACAAATTAAAATGTAATAAATTTAAAATTCTCTACATGGATCACTTTTACATATCTCGCAACCATAAATATTTATAGAATTTATTCCTCCGAAATGACTCGATGTATTTCTTTCAGATCAACTAAAACTACTGCTAAATCTTCGGTTCGTCGTTTAAATGTAGTAACGTTCTCTTAATTTGTAGCCTTGAAATTGAACGCGCTCGCGGGAAATGTAGAGCAGCTAATGACCCTTTAGAAATGCCAATGTACGTTGAATCGGTCCAGTCTTGAAGCATTTACATGGCATGGTGTGGGCTTGTTTCGTTCTCGTCACTTGACCTAGGCTGAATATTACGAGTTTCGCTAATAGTAATCGCGTAGCTTCAAAAAAAGACATCAGCATAATCAAATCGGAGTTATGAAGTAATTTTGAACCCCATTGGTATTTGAAAAGGGGTTTTAAAAAAAACCAGGGATGACAATAAAAACCCATTAAACTTAAAAAACCAATTTAGGGTTGGGGTTTTTAAACTTTTAAAAAATTGTTTAAAAAGCATTTAAAAAACCAAAATCTAACCAATTCTAAAATTTTTCCAACCGGGGTTTTTAAAAAAACGGTTTTTTGACGAAAAATTTTTTTAACCCTTTTTAAAAAGCTCTAGAATTTAAAAGGCCAGTTGGCTTAGAAATTTTAAAAAGGGGAAAAAAATATTTTAAATAAAAAAACGTGGAAATTTTAAAACAGTTGTTTTGTTTCAAAAAATTGGGAAAGGTGCTAAACCAATTTTTGCTTTTCCCAACCCGAAAAAAATTGTTTTAAAACATAAATAATTTTCCCTTTTAACATTTTTTATAAACCCCAAAAAAAAAGTCGGCAAATTTAAATAGGGTTTCGGAGTTATCGGTTGGGGTTTGGAACAAATTTTTAAAAATTTGGAAGGGGAAAATATTTTAAATAATGTCCAAATGTTCTTTCAATTCAAATGGTTTAAATTTTTGATTTTTAAAAAAGGGAAAGGGAAATTTCCCAATGCCCCCCTTCGTGTTTTAAAAAGGCGGAACGTTAAAGAAAAATTTAATTTTAAACAGTAAAGGGCCATGTAAACCAATTTTTTGTTTTTTTATTAAAGTAAAATTTTTTTCCAAAAAAGTTTTGTTTTATTTTTCCTTTTAAATTAAAATTTGGTTTTTAAGAGAATTTTAGAAAAAATTTAAGTTTACTTTGAATTAATGTTAAAAACCCCTTATTTTTTTTTAAAAGGTTTTGAAAAAATTTTATTTTAAATTTTTAAATTTAAAAAAAAAAAATTCGAAATTTTTAACTTTAAAATTTTTCCCCTTCTCAATTTTTTTTCGGTATTTTTTAAACCGAAATATTTGGTAAATTTTCTTTTTCGCCCCTTAATAAGGGGAAAATTTAAAATAAAACCCCCTTTCCAAAAGACACTTTAACTCCTTAAAGGTTTCCGAAAACAAATTGGCCAAAACTTTTAAAAAATTATTTATTTTTGTTTTTTCGTTAGGCTATTTTTTTTGGGGGCCTTTTCCAAAACTTTCCTTTGTTTTACCTTAAAACCTAGAAGGGTAAATTATTTTAAAATTTTATAAAATTTAAAAAATAAAAAAACCCATCTCCCGGGAAGTAGGCATTTAAAGGGCAAAAAATCTGAAAAAAAATTTAAATTTTTTAGGAGCATTTTTTTGGAAATAAGTTTTAAAATTTTTTTGTAAAGAAATGATACAAAAAATTTTTTGCCTTAAAATTTAGTGGCAACACTACATTTTTTTCCAAATTTGGGAAAAAAGAAAATTGTTTTTCAAAATTTTCAATCGCTTTTCACTAGTTTTTAGCTCGAGTGTTTCGGATTTTTTTTGTTAACATTTAAAAAGGGAAATGTTAATTTTGCTTTTTAAAATTTTTGTATTCTCAAATTTTTGGGGTAATCGCAAGAATAGAAATTTTACTAGTAAATATAAATTTAAAAAAGGCAATAGATACACTAGTAAAAAACAACACAAATGAGATAGAAAAAAAATGTAAAATTTGGGGAAACCCCCCGAAGGGGAAACAAAATTTTCACAATGATTAAAAAAATGTTGTGCTGTTGAAAATGAAGTTAAGAACGAAATTTTTAAATTTAAAAAAAATTTAAAAAGAAATGTTTTTTCCCTTTTTATTATGCTCCCCCCGAATGTTTCAAAAAATAAGATGCAACTTTTTCAAGAATCTGTGTTTGGCTTGGCACCCAAATTGATACTATAAAAATGAAAAAACTGAAATTTTTTTCAGCTTTTTTGTACATCCATAAAAATTTAACAAAATGTACAGTGTTGATTTTTTCCTTTTTTTTTGGTTTAAGAAAAATTGGGAAAGGGACACTTGCTGAAAGGGAAAGCTGTGTTCAGCTATCAAGGGAACTTTCCCTTCCAAGACAGTTTAGGTGTCTTGAGAAAAATTAGTGCATGTTTCTAATAAAGTTGCATGCAAAAAATTTTGAATGAGGCTGCAGTTGAGGTTCACAAAAAAAAAATAATTTGAAGTTATTCAATGCGGTGTATCAGTCGATGGAACTTTTTGGGAAACTTAGAGGACACTTGTCTTAAAATGGATGTGTTAGTGTCATTTTTATAGATAATTTGGGAAGGGGTTTTTGGGCATTGGGAAATCTTATCAAAATGTGTAGATTATGGGCGAAAAAAAAACTGAAAAAAGTATTTCACATGAGTGTGAAAAACATGTTGAGTTATCTGGGTGCGATGGGAAACCCCTCGGAGTGTTTTAGAAATATTCGAAAGATCTGCCCCAGATGAGAAAAAAGCAATATGTGCAATTTTATGGAAATGGGGGGTTCAAAAATTTTTTATGCGGTTAAAAAAAGTTTTTGATGAAAAAAGCGTTAAAAAAATTTAATGCATTTAGCCCTATTCAAAAGCGTGTTGGCTCAAGGCCTTTTGAAAATTGAAGCTCAAGCAAAAAGGTCTGGGAGGTCAAAATTAACTGATATTCTTCGATAAACTGCAAAAATATTATGGGATTTGATTCAGAAAATAATGCTAGTAACATAGAAAAAAAGCAACGTGCCCAAAACCGCATTTTCCCTTTTATTGCTGTTTCCCAAAAAAACCAACCGGATGGGAAAGTTCCCGCTTGGGCCCGACAGCTGGTGCAAATTTCAACGAGTTTCATTTCACGGAAAAAGGGGCATATTGATACCGGGGGGGACTTCCACAAGAAATAATTAAAATTATTAAGCCTCGTTATTTTAAGCTATGTGACAAGCCTTTACTCAAAAATTTTTTAAATGAGGCAGAATACAAATGAGTTTTAATTTTGGATTCCCCGTGGAAATTTATCCCGAAAGATATTTTTTTGGAGTTACAAACCCGAGATTAGGAGTTTATGGCCGCCCTACAATTTAACAAAGGTTTTCGAGGATTGTTCGATGTGTTGAACCAAGCTCAAAACCCCAAATTGGTGGAATACTGAAAGAGGTTTTGAATTACTGATGAAGAGCGCGTTAGTGAATCAAAGCGTCATTCATTATCTATAAAAAAAACTTCCAGAAAAAAAAAAATCACGAAAAGGAAATTTTTAAACCAAAAATGAGAAACAAGGGGGCATAACTTACAAATGTTGGGGGTTTTAGCTTTTATATGCCCTAATTTATATTAAAACAAGAGTTTGAACTTTAAATCCTTTTTCTTAAATTGTTTTTTATGCATAAAGTATTCACGGTGAGTCAGATAACTCAAAATATTATGAATATATTTCATAAAAAACTTTTAAAACCCGGCACTTATATTGTTTTCCACAGAATGTACTTAAAAAATTTTTGCATGTATAATTTTTTTATTTATGGCCCCGTTATTTAAATAACGGTCTCTAAAAATGACACATTTTCCCATAATATTTTTCTCCCATCAGCTCTAAAATTCTTAAATTTAAAAAACATTAAAATTTTTTTAGTAAAACCTAGATAAATGATCTAATTTGTTTTTTTGTAATATTTTTACTGGTACAGGTTAATTACTTTTTCTCTAATTGCTTTGAAGTTCAAAAATATTGCTAAAATTTTATTTATAATTGTGATTTTGTGAAATTCAAATTTTAAAAATATATTGTTAGTTAAATGTTAGTATTTATTGGTATTCATCTCTAAAAAGCATTTGTTTTAATATACTATTTTTAAAACAAGTACTCCGAACGTGTTCGGATACCTTAAGTGTCGCTGGGGTATGAAAGTCTCGCTCAGCTAGTGCGTTAATTACCCTGGACATGTCTTTCCGAAGGACGATCTTTTCTGTGTAGTGTTGTCCATAAAATTACTTCGAAGGCTTTGAAATGCAATTTAAGGACCTTAACAGTGTTTGCGAATGATTTGCTTATTGCCTTTCGACCCCCTCGAATAAACCGTATGCGCTCGCCTACGTGTTAAACGATGGCATTGGGGAGAGAATCGCGAAATTTTTTTTTATCGATATTTAAACAACTTGATAAGCCTATGGGATCAATTGTAATTATTAACCTTGTTCTTTAGTATTGTCAAAACTGTAAATACATTGCGCGGGACTGATACATTTATAAGTGTATTACATAGGTGTAAATGTATAATTCTATTTTTTATTTTTTATTTTGTTGGAATGTATTTTATTTACTTTAAGTAAATTAGTTGTTTTAGACTATTCAATGTGCTGGCGCCCTCTCGTAGAGTTGTCACGGACCACGATTTGAGACGAACACTGACTTAAAAACTTTGCCTCCAAAGACATTTTAAAGTGTAAGGTAATTTTCCAAAAATATACAAACTAATCTTTTTTTAATATTTAGTGCCACTTAAATTACATTATACGTATAAAATTGTTTTCTTAAAATAAAGAATTAAAGCCAAGAAAGAATTGCCACAAAAAGACATTATCAAAATATTCTTTTTATAAGAAATTTTTAAAATATTTTGCATTTTATGTAGCAAAGACTTCTCTACAGAGAATGTGAACTAGGATTTGGGAAGTCCCATCTTTTTTAGTGTTACAATCAATTGCAATAATAAGAGCAGGATTTTTGTTAAAATTTCTCTATTCCGAAATACTAAAATATGAATAAATCCACTTCTAAGTTATATATTTCAAAAATCATGTTTCTGGCTCTGTACAGAAATCTTGTGGCTTTATATAAGAAACATTAGTCATTTTTCATGAAAGGAAAATGTTCTTCAAATGTGTTTTTCCCAAATAATCGATTTAAATAGTTACTTGTAACAGTATTTTTAAACAACTTCACATGCATATACTGATTTAAGAGAACAAAAACTCAATTATTCACTTAAACCGCTTTTCAAAATCACTTACGAAAGCAGTCATATACCTTAACCCAAAGAGATTACAGAATGTATCATAGATTCCAAACATGAAAGTGAATCGGTTTCCCCAATACAATCCTTGAAAGGCATGTTGGATTCACTGACAGTATTTTACTGTTTGGCTTCTTATTTAACATAATTTTGAAATGAAAGGTTCAAAACGAATTTTTTATTTAGAATTCATACATTTCTATATCCATAAGAAGTTATTTTGAAAGAAATTGTATGATGCGATATTAAATATCATATGAATAGAATTTCAAAATAATTGCCCGATGCTTTAAACCCTTTGAAACAATTCCCTGAACAAGATTCCAATTTCGTTTAAGTTTGGTACATTCTTTATTTTAAATTTGAATCCTGGTGTTATTTGACTCGCTGTATATTAGTTTTGCACATTGCCGGCTGGGTGGCGTAAATGGTTAGTCACTGGCCTTCTGCACCTAAGGATCCGGGTTTGACACCATTCGAAGTCGGTGGATTTTCATCGTGCATTAAATCGACATCGTCCATGTCGTATGATTATATGGCATGTAAAAGATCATTTGAGTGACTGGTTTGGGTGCTCTCGGCAAAATTTTAATTCCTAGGACAAGTTCGCATCGTAAGAGCCCGGATGCCTCCCTCTGGGTAGGAAACTGGGCGTTAAAATTACTTGTGGCAATTTGTATCCCCTATATGGGACCGCACTTAAAATTGGTACCAGCTCCTGGGGAATGTACTAGGTCTGCAATGGTAAAAATGCCAATCCACAACCCCATTGGAGAAAATATTTGCATATTAGATCAATCGAGGAACTCAAAGTCCTTATTTCACTTGGGAGAGAAATTGCAGAGAAATGGGTACAAACTCGAGTAGTCTACTGACAATGCTTAAAATTACTAGATGTGCATTGCCAATAATTCTCAAGTGAGATATTAATAAAAGATCAGTCAACCATTATTTTTTCAAGTAAAAGCTTTATCTTGGGTTAAGGACATTGCAAAATGAAGTAAAATAAATACATATGCTGTGTGTGTGTGGACAGTTTAAGTACAGCGTAATTCATTTAGAATTTCGTCGCAGATAGCTTTATTCTTACATTCAAGATTTTATTTCTATTGCAGCCCTAAAAGAATTACAAATTTTTGTAGATTTGATTTCGAAAGGATTAGCTATAATTTCTTTTATTTACGATACAAATTTTCTCCTGTTATTAGAATTGGGGGAGGGCCTCATTAATAAAAACGGGAGATGTTTTTATTATGCTCTGAATTGTCGATTTCCTCATCAAAGTCTGTAATAGACTGTTATCCTAAAATATAAATGCAAAAAGAATTGTAAAACATTTTAGTCTTCGAAATTTCCTTTTCACGATATTCTCTTTTGTTTCAGGTTATATTAAAGGCGTTGCACATTGACGAGTTAAAATAAACAAAGGTTAAAAACTGGAAAAAATCAAGGTAGAATATGAATTGCAAGAATTTTCCTATGCTAAACGTCTGTTAAGCAGAATGTAAATGAGAAGCTTTGCTAATATTTGCCTCAAATATTTTCCAGATGGTGACCAACTGAATTCAATCCTTTTCTCAGAAATCCACGATTCCTAAAAGGCGTGGTAAATAAAGTGAATAAATGCTGCATTAATTCTGAAGTTATCTTCCCTCTAAAGAGGGAGAATATGAATTCTAAAATTAATACGACAGTATAAATTAGCAAAAATAGATGTGCTAAATTCCTATATTGGTGCTCGATATATCTTCAGAGTTTTCCATCAATATATACAATTTTTTCGTCATACTTAGAATCACAAATGCAAAATGCAATTTATCGGCTTTCACCTCATTTTCAGAACCTAACTCTTATTTGTTAGTAAGTTTTGAGGCTGAAGTGATCATGACTATTAAATTCTGGCCAACACTTCAACTCGTAGCTTGCGTAAGAATAGCCCAGGGAATCATATACTCATTTGACCTCGAACATCTGAAACGCTCATTGCTGGGAGGACTTCAAAATACAGAATATATCGAACCAATAACAAAAAAGATTCTTGAAATAGTTTTACCAGCTTACTGCGCAAGATTTTCACATCTAACTGCTGCGCGTAAGAACACTGAAGAAGTAAAAATCGTACCTCTACCACCTCAAGTCAAAAAGAAATTGGGAGGAATAATTTTTTCACTAGGATTGGAGATAAAATTATGGTACGAATGCCATAGATTTATTGAGCATAAATTCAATCTCGATTTACGAAATAAACTAAGCTGGTTTTCGTTTGGGGTGATAGATCGACTTGAAACTGCTCGAAATTTTATTCAGGACGAGGCCTTTGATATCGGAGTTCGCTTTCATTTGGCGTGTAAATACTGTTTAGATGACGATGTGCAAATGTTATGGAGAAAAATGTCAATAGCCGATCGAATTAATGCAATGAGACGGATTCCAAGAACTAGAAGTATAGATTTATACATTCAGTCATTACGTAGAAAACGTCCCCGAAATTGGACAGAAATATCGCGAAATGAGAGGCACAAATTCTTTCTTGGAAACTGCTTGGGAATACGTAGTTATTTCACAAAACTTCGATTTCCAGTAGTGAGATACCATTGCATATTAATCGCCTTGGGAAGCGGAATGGCCCATCAGTATGACTTGTATTCATGTATCTCTCTATTAAACGCTGCTGAATTAAATTCCATGCTTAGTCGTTTTCCGACACCAGAGCTCTGCGAAATATTTAAAACTTTCTTACGATGGCCATTTCAAATTATGTTCTTGGATCTAGTACATAATTTCCAGCAGCATATTAATAAAGATATATTTTATTGCGTAGTAACATTTATATTAAATTATAAGTTAGGAATGGGTTTTGAAGACCATATGTATATAGAAATTTTTGAACGCTTCTGGAATTTATTCTCGGCCAAGTATGAAGACAGTTTTAAGAAGGATGTGGCATTATCCGCTCTTGCGAAATATGTATTGGAAAGCTCGAAAGATTATGATGCAAGACAATATCGGTATTTAGTAAACTTGTACTTTCCCGACTAGACTCTACAATGAGTTATTATATGCGTCTGTGCTCTTAATTTAATTGGTGACGTTGGATGTTTGGGTTCAGATAAATAAATTTTATATTTTTACTGTTTTGGATTTATTTTTTAAAATTTAGCAGTTCACTAAGAGTTCTGTCCTATAATTTCAATTAAACTTAAGATATTTTAGTTAATGCCTAATGTAAACAAAATGGAGAAAAATTACTCTCTATGTACACAAATGCATCGGTTTTTACAGCCAAACAGTGAAAGTAAGAAAGTATTAGTAAGTGTTTGAATGATACAGACTCTAACATTTTTTTTACTATGTTATTGGTATATTTAAGATTAGAAAACCCCCAAGTAGCTCGCATGACATTGGAAATTTCAGTTTAATATATATAGCCTATAATTAAAGAATGTATGCAGATTTGAAAGAACAAATTTTCTGGTCTTTCTATCTATATAGAAGTGTATTTTAATGCCACAGATATCTCTTCCCTAGTTTCTGCTATATCTTAAATGCGAAATAAGATATATGAAAGGATTCGTTGTGGAGTGAAGTGTGACCATTGTATCCCAGTGGTCGGGTATCGACTCTTTTCTGGCATATCATGTGTTCGAACCGATGAAGACCCACAGTGTAGAGGGGGTGGTTGCTTGTTCAATGAGTCGAGGCTGAAACGTCCTTCCGTTATTGCGGTATGACCGCAGTAGCCTAGTGGTCAAGGTATCTAACGTGGTTGGCTTGTCACCAGTTCGAGCCCACAGTACCACTAAAGAACCGCCGTGTAGGGAATCGATGCATGTTAAATCTGTCGAGAGCTCAAACATCCTTCCGTTGGTGTGGTGGGGTAGTTAGCAGAGTGGGATGCCAGCTTGGATGTCGTCTTCGTCACTTGACCATGGTTCAAAATTACGAGGTCCGTCGCCAAAACCCTTCATGTAGCTGACAAAGCGACGTTAATATTCCCTCACTCACTCACCCGTGGTTGCACTGTGGAAGCTGGGGCGGGTGTCGTCCTCGTAACTCGGGAGTTGTTTCGAATTTCGTTGTCAATTGTGCAACAATAGAATTACGGGAAGAGGGAATATTTATTTAAAAAGGAATTATTTTATTCTGATTTGTCGTTTCGCCATCAAAGCTTGCAATAGACGTATTTTGCTAAAATAAAAATACGATAAGAGAAATGTAAAACAATTTTAAATCTCGAAACTCACTTTTTCACTGTATTCTCTAATTTTCCTTTCAGGTTAAATTAAAGACGTTGATAATTTACGAGCTAAACTGAATAGATTGAAAAACTGGAAATTTTAAGGATTTGAAAGATTCTTCTGTGCCAAATGTCTGCTGAGCAGAACGTAAATGATGAGCTTCTAATATTTGCCTGAAAAACATTTTCCACATTATCACAAAAAGATTTCAACCCTTATCTCTCGTATCCCTAACTCTTAAAAGGCATAGTAAATCGAGGGACTATAAATAAAAAAATATTTCCCCTCATTTTTATCATCTTAAACAGGGCTATTAAATCTGACAGCAAACTATAATTTCTAGAATCGACACTCATTTGTCTATAAGTTTTAAGGTTCATACAATGAGTATCAAGTTTCGGCCATCACTTGAACTTATAGCACATGCAAGAATAGCCCAGGGAATCCTATACACATTTGACCTAGAAGATCTGAAACGCACATTCCTGGAAGAAAGTAAAGGACCGGGAGATACAGAATACATCCAACCAATAGCGAAAAAGATTTCTGAAATAGTTTTACCAACTTATTGCGAAACATTTTCATGTCTGACTGCTCCGCGAAGAAAACCCGAAGACTTGATAATCGTACCTCTACCACCTGCAGTTAAAAAGCAATTGAAAGGTATAGTTATTGCACTGGGCTTGGAGATAAAACAATGGTTCGAATGCCATAGATTTATTGTGCGACGTGACCATCACGATCTACGAAACAAACTAAGTTGGTTTTCGTTTGGGGTGATAGATCAACTTGAAACTGCTCGTAATTTTATTCACGATGAGGACTGGGATATTGGAGAACGCTTTCATTTGGCGTGTAAATACTGTTTCGAAGACGATGTACAAATGATGTGGAGTAACATGACAACACAGAAACGATCTTATGCAATGAGACGACTTCCAAGAACGAGAAGTATAGTGTTATGGCTCGAGACATTGCATCGAAATATTCCCCGAAATTGGGCAGAAATTTCGGTTAATGAAAGGCGAAATTTCTTCAGTGGAAATTATTTGGGAATACGTAGTTATTTCCCGAAACTTCGACATCCAGAAATAAGATACCAGTGCATCTATTTCGCTTTAGAAAGAGGAGTTGTACACCATTATGATTTGTATTCGTGCATCTTTCTATTAAGTGCTACGGAATTAAATGACCTGATTACACGTTTGCCTACAACTGAATTCTGTGAATTATTTAAATATTTCTCGCAATGGCCATTTCAAATTATCTTTTTAGATATAGTAAATTATTTCAAGCAGCATATTAGTCAAGATATATTTCTTGGTGTGGTAACCTTTATGTTGAAAAGGGAATTAGGATGGAGATTTCAAGACCATATGTATAGAGAAATTTTTAAACCCTTTTGGAATTTATTCTCTGCCAAGTATGAAGACTGTATTAAGAAGGTGAAAATGTATGCTCTTGCACAATATGTATTGGATAGATCGCAAGATTATGACGTAGGAAAATATCGGCATTTGTTAGACTTGTACTTTTCTGACAACACTCTAGAATGAATAATTTGGATATAAATTTGTACTTTTAACGGTGAGCTTAGTAACGACGTTGAATGTTTTGATTCAGATTAATAAATGTTTTTATATTTCCTATATATATATACTTTTGATTTTATTTCTTTCACATTCAATAATTTACGAATCGTTTTGTCTAAAAAATTTCGCTTAACCTTGTGCTTTGTTACAAAGTTTTTGGATTAGAAAAATTTCTTTAGACTGTGCTTAATATAAAATAAAAATGAAGGAACAATTTTATACACGTACCTATAAGATTTACAGGAAAGCAGTACATGGAAAAGGCCTGGAAGTGTAAAATCAAAACAAGAGCTAACATTTAATTTTACAGATATCGGTTAAATGTTTATATTTTATCGGTATATTCAAGACAAAGGAATCCCGGGAAGTAGCTCAACGACATGCCCAAAAATTTATTTTTTAATTTTGCACTTGTTTAAAAGGGGAAATTTGAAAAAAGGTAAAAAAATTAATCCCTTCTAAAATTTAAAACGAAAAGAATAATTAGATTCCGCAGATACATAGAATGGGTATTTCTGTATATTGAATGCAAAGGAGATATGAAATGAAATTCGCTGCACAATTTAGTGAAGAGGGGCCACAGAGTAGCCCAAGGGTCATGGTCACGAACTCGTGGCTGGCGGGGACAATTCGAGTTTAAAGCCCCCGAAGAACCCCGTGTAGGGGGAAGGGGGGAAGGCGTTTAACCTGTTCCCGACTGGTTGATTTTTCCTGTTAAGCCTAACTAAATTTAAAAATTCTTATATCGTTATTATAATAAAATACGAGGAAAAATATATATAGTTTATAATTCTTCTAAATTTTATATACTTTCAAATTTCTGGTGAGATCATGGGCCTCAGAACGGGGAAATTGAAGTTATTCGTGGGCCATGAAGGAAACTAATGGGTTAAATCTGTCGACTCTGGCTTCTTCCAATTGGTTTCGTGTGGTAGTTAAATGAGGGTCGAGCCAGCACAGGTATCATCCTCGTCGGCCCAAAAATTTCAGTTTCATTTTAAACGTTAGGCCGCGGTAGCCCAAATGTTCAAAATATCGGACGGGGTGTCTTTTTCACGAGTTTTGAGCCCAGTACCCACCAAAAAATCCGTGTGGGGGAAAAGGGGGCACGTTAATTTGTCGAAGGGTGAAACGTCCTCCCGTTGGTGTGGTTTTGGTAGTTGGGAGAGGGGGGTGCCAGCTCTGGTGTCATCCCCCTCCTTGACCATGGTTCCCCGGGAGCTGAACAATGCAACGTTAACACCCTTTTTCTCCCAAAGCCTGCTATTTTAGAATTGGGGGCGGTGGAAGTTTATTTGTGAAAGTAATTATTTTATTAAATTGCTTTCTTTTTGGGTTTCCCCCCCATCAAAACCTTTTTAAAACATTCTTAAAAACGTACGATATGAATTGTAAAGTAACTTCGAAATTCAATTTTTCAAAATATTTTCTATAATTTTCGTTTCAGGTGCCAAATGATGAACTAAAAAATTTAAAACAAAAAATTAAAAATTTAAAAATTTTTTAAAAAAAATATGTTTCCAAAATTTTTTTTTAATGGGGGAAAAATTTGGGAAAGAAATTAAAAAAAAATGCTTTTGGAAAGGTTTGCCGTGTTTTTAAAAACGTTTGCCAACATAGTGACGAATGACTGGAAGCGAATAAAAATTTCTAAGCATTGTTTGCTTACAATTTTGAAAAACATCTTCATTAAAAAAGGAGGAAAGAATTTTAAAATTTAATGCAAAAGCTAAAATAAAAAGAAGTGGCTAAATTTTTTTTGTGGGTTTATCTTTCTTTTGAATCAATTCATACAGTACAATTCTTACGTCATTTTGAGCATTTAAAAAACATGCGAGACCAAAGCTGTCCAATTATACCTTATTTCCAGAACTAATTCTTGTTAAAAAAAGTTTTCTGGCTGAAGTGATCATGACCTAACCCCCACCATTCAACTCGTAGCTTATCAAAAAATCCGAGGAATTTATACACGCCTAGAACGTCTGAAACTCTATTCATGGGGGGAAAGACAAAATACAGATTATATAAAAATAGCGAAAAAAATTTCTGAAAAGTTTTCCAATTATTGGAAAATTTTCGTCTTACCGCTCACGGGAAAACCCTAAGACGTAATCGTACATCTACCACCTGATGTCAAATAGCAATTGAGAGTTACAATTGTATGACTGGGTTTGGAGATAAAAAAAGCATCAATTGTTTTCTTTTTCCGGGTGAAATCTCAACTTACGAGATAAACTAAACTGGTTTTCGTTTGTGATAGATCGACTTAAAACGGCTCGTAATTTTATTCGGGATGACTTTGATATCGGAGAACGATTTCATCTGGCATGTGAATACTGTTTCGATTGAATATTAACGTCGCACTGTTCAGCTACACGAGGGCTTTTGGCGACGGATCACATAATTTTGAATCATGGTCAAGTGACGCGGGCGACACCAGAGTTGGAATCCCCCTCTCCTAACAACCACACCACACCAACGGGAGGACATTTCAGCTCTCGACAGATTTAGCGTGCATCGCTGCCCTACACTGCGGGTCTTTAGTGGTACTGGGCTCGAACTCCTGACAAGACAAGCCACGATCTTATACCTACACCACTTGGCTACAGCGGCTGAATACTCTTTCGAAGACGATGTGCAAATGTTATGGAGAAACATAACAACAGACGATCGATTCAATGCAGTTAGTTCTTCAGTTAGTTTTGGTTTTGTCTTCTGAATTTAAAACCCTAATTCGAACCCTAATCACCGGGGTAGAAAGATGACAGTTTACCAATAAGGCTCTGAATCGCTGGAGGCAATTAAAACTTAATTGTATAAAAGTTAATAAATTACGAGGCTAATTTCTCCGAATTGACTGGCCATTCGCTGGAATTACATTGAGGGTTGAACACCCTAAAGCAGTAATATTATTACACCAAGTCTCGACCCCAAATGAATTTCCTTATTCGTGCCCTCCCCTTGTCAGAATGAATTAGATTCAAAGCTTTAAGACTTAGACAAACTATTAATCAGCGCAATAGTCGTAAGTGTTCGAAAAATATTTCAATTTTTAAGTTTACAGGTTAAACTTTATTTTTCAGATTAAATATATAATGTTTTTAGCTTCATTAAACATTTTTACACGTTTAATCTATTTTAAGCCACTGTTTATTGTTGGAAAAAAATTTCGTAAGCTATAGTGTTAAATATGTGCACTAGATGGCGACACAAAGTAATTATTGAAGGAACTGATTACCTCAAAATCTGCTGTTAGCAGATTTAGGCAGTGACCTATTAACTGTAGTCTGCATTTCAAAATTCTTAGAAAACAAACTTACTTAATCTTTTCAATATTTTGTTTAAAACATAAACTGCGCACTGTTGTAAATACTCGCTCTAAACTCTAGCCAATACTGAGGTTTCGCATGCTCCCGGCGTTATCCTCTGTTGGTCAAAACGCCACAAAAATTATCTCTTCATAAAAAGCAAACGCATTGAAATAGTTTCGAGACTAACGGAAGGTGTGTATATAAAAATAAAATAAAATGTTTTGATGTTTTATGCCCTTCTAAGCCGTTCATCCGATTGCCATGAAACATTGGGAAATAGTTGGACGCAAGCCCGCGAAGGTTTCTGAGTTAGTAAAAATATGTTCACAACTAAGGGGCGTTGTATAGGTTTAAAGAGCAATAGAGACAAATATTCTCGTTTTTGAAGTATTAGACATACAAACTTGAAATTTGGTAGGCTTGTTTCTTTCAATAATTAGGATCAGCTACAAAAGTTTTTCTTTTTCTTTTTTTGCAAAAATTGACTCCTTAAGTGCATTGAGGGGCTCTAGGTGCATTATAGATAAATGTTCGTTTCTGAGCTGTTAGACGTACAGGTAGAAATGAGGAGCCCGTTCTTTTTATGGAGACGAGATCCGTTTCAAAATGTGTTTTGAGAATCGACCTGAAGGGTTGTTGCTAGGGCATAAGGGTCGTTACAGTTGAATATACCATTCTGTAACTGTTAGACGTACAGACATGAAAAGTAAGCAGGTTTCTTTTGTTGAATGTAAATTCGCTTGGATTTTATAGACATTGACAATCAGCGTATATTAGGGATGGCGATTCTTTCAGAAAATGGTTGGTTTTTTGATCAATTCGCGAATTGTAACCTGATGATTCGATTCACACAAAAATCGAGGTCTAAAAGATGGCTTTATAAGAAATCGATTTTTTTCAAATCTGCATTTACAATTTAAATATAAATCCTTTTTATGAAAACAAAAAGAATTTCCATAATAAACGATCTTTAAACCAGTAAAAAACAGGGTATTCGACAATTACAATTATTTTATTACCATATCAAAATATCATTTAAAAGCATTTTTTTTCTAAATTATTTGTTTACATTAAAAGTTTAGAAAATGGATAAATAGCTTATAGTTCCCATGGCAATATCAAAGCTTTTAAAACAACAGTCTGCGCAAGTCTACTGGGATCCAAGTGGTTTCCGCTCATCACTTGCGATGTTGCCGGTAATCGAAAGAATCTACAAGGAAAAGTGATCCCACCTACTTAATGATTTACTTTCCTTCAATTCATTATTCCGTAACACCACTAAAAAAAATATTTACTTGCTAATCAAGTACATTACGACATATCAATCAAGGCATAAACAAATGACGATATCAACAAACACAAAAAGTCAGATTACAAACGTAACTGTTTTTTTTATTATTTATTAAAGAGAGGCGAAGGAAATTAAATACCAGGCATCTCGCGAGTTTTTGAATAATTAACCCTTCAACCGCCAACACAGTAATATTACGGTTTTAAGATAGTACATTCAACTAATTGTCACAACAAAACAGAAAAAATTGAAAGTGAATGTTCTACGATTAAATATCGATTTAAGGAATCGATTCAGTGCTACATATTGATTTAAAAAATCGACTTTTTTTGGCCAGAGAAATCGATTAATCGATTCAGATCACTCTCCGTAGCATATATAAACGTCTCGCTCAGCAAAAGCGTTAATTGCTCCCAGCGGATACGTACGTCTTTCCGAAGTACGACCTTTTTTGTGCACTGCTATTCATAAAATTATTCCAAAAGCAATAAAAAGACCTTGACGGTGTTTGCGAAGGATTTACTTATTTCACAGAATTTTCTCTTATTTATTTTCCCTCAATATTTATACTGATAGTTTATCATCCATTATTTTCCTTAAAAGTCTTTACAATAAATCTCTCTGCCTATCTTAATTTAATAAAGAATAAACTCTCTATATACTGCAACTTTTATAATATTTTCTGGGTTAAGGCTCATAATAATAATTTTTTTAATGATAATGCAGATCATTTTGCTAAAGTCGCTACTACTAATGGTATAGAGGTGAGTGTCCTCACCTTTCGCTCTTTTGTCATCAAAACACTTCAAAATAAATTGAGGACTGGGAGAGTTGGTGATCAAACTCTAATATTGGCTTACGAGTCAAATCCTTTTTGCCATCAATCCCCATTCCAGTTACGTTACACAATTCTTGACAAACCATGGCCCATTTGTTTCTTATTTGCATCGCTTCAAATTAAAAACTACTCCCAATTGTCTTTGTGGTTCTGTTGGGGACGCTGACAATTATGTGTTCGCAATTCCTCTGACTAAGGATTTGCTTTGGTCTCACCATCTCAAAATGTCTGGATCCAATCACAATCGCTACAAATCCTTCCATCCACTCTAAACTAAAATCATGTAATAAAATTGCCTATTCAATCCGGGATCAAATTCCTTTGGTGGGAATGGGTTTTTCTTCTCAATCTTTGAACCTTTTTATTTTTTTTCTCACGTAATTTATTGCAGCTTCCTGGTTTAACTCTTAGTCAACATTTTAAGTATACTTTAAGGTTAATTTCTTGTTTTTTTTTCTTTAGCAAAAATATCTTCAATAAAATTCAATAATTCCTCTCCCCTTCCTTTTCCTTTATTAATTTGTTTATTTTACCCAGCTGTTTGCTTCCTTAAAATATAAATTGAGGAGTTCTCGAAAAACTAATCATCTTTGCGGTGCATATTTATTTTTTAAAATGTCAACAGGAAGTGTTGACACCAACTGGAAATATGATTAAAAAAACATTTTATACTATTATTTTTTATTATTTTTGTTTCCTGTCTTTCTTTCTCTCTTTTTTTGGTATGTTTTTTTGAATTTGTAAGAAAGTCGGATTAGGTATATTCTTTCTTCCATCTCTTATAATCTTTATGTTATTATTTTTATTATATTTGCTTTGTATATTTGTATTACGTTCACGCATATGTATATAATGCAGTTACCTCAGTGCTTCTCAAAGTTTCAATACTCTTGCGACCCAATTTTCAATCATAATTTTCATCGCCCATACCATAATATTGAATACAATAACACAAAATGTACTTTTGACGCTAAAACTTCATCTCACTCATATTTTTAAGTATAAACCACTCAAATTATCAAGATAAGTGTATTAAATTTTGTTTATGTTACCTTCAAATAATATGCATTTTAAGTAAGTGTTATATTTTTAAGTAATACACACATATATATATATACTTTTAAGTAAGGAGAAAATTATTATGTTTTCAGTTCTTTTCTAATTTTTAAATTGGAACAAATAACAATAAATGTGAAACGTGCATTTTTCTTATGCCAAAACGTATTTTGTTTTGCCTCCTTTAATAAATTTCTATAACTTTTTAAAATAATCTTTTATTCCCGACTTTTTCATATGCTCGCTCACCCTCGCAAGGTTATCACACCCCCTATGGAGTGCTCCCCAGTTTGAGAAAACACTGAGTTACCTTTAAATTTGTATTTTCGTCATTTTACTGTCTTCTAATGCTTATAAAATGTAAACTTTTTTTTGTCATAAATGTATGGACGTAGGAGTGGTTGTTTCCCAAGGGATCGGTTTGTAGCTCTAAGCCCTTTTCGAGTAAGCTTTGTTTATTTGGGCATTCCTCCTCCTCTCCCTTCCAATACATCAAATACGCACGCCTCCATGGAAAACGGTCTCATTCGGGAGAGAATCACGTATCTTTTAATCGGCAGCGAAGGGATTAATTTTAAACGGTACAAATCATCAAGATAAATGTTAATTTTGTATATAATTTTATATATGACAAGCCAATTGGATCAATGGCAATTATTAAACTTGTTCTTAACTTAGTATTGGTAAATTAATTATAAAATATATTGTCTATTACTGATACATTTATAAGGGTTTTTATTAGTGTAAATATGCATTTTTTTCTTATTATGTCAGAATTATTTTGTTTCTTTCAGTAAATTATTATTTTTTTAAATAATCTTTTGTTTTGGACTTTTCAAACAAGACAAACCAAAGCAAATAACTATTTAAAGCACTCTTATTCCGGATAAAATTCACTTTTGTAAGTTTATGTTCAGTTATGTTTGTAGAAAGAGACTTCCATAGCACTTATATCGTCCGCTCTCTGTTTCACCTTGTGAGGCGCCAATGAGAGCCATGGCGCATGTCTGTTATTCTCGATACTAGTCATTTTTGGCTCTCAATTTAACTCTCAATTCTCGTGTCTATACCAGTGTTGAACTTAGTGGCACCTATTTTGAACGCATTTAAAAGTAATGTGTATGTATATTAGGTATGTTAATAAACAATTTCTTCTCAAATTATTGTCTCTAAATATAAATATTTTTAATTGTAGCTCTGTACTATGTCGGCGGTTAAAAAATTAAAAACAAGCCATACAAGTTCCAGGCCATATCAAGTTGAATAGTTTGATAAATATGGTGCAATTGAATGAATTAAAATAGTTATATGTGTAATTTGTAATGAAAAAGTGACTTCACGTACATATAATGCAAAAAGACATTTTGAAACTTTGCGTTCTAATCTGGGCATGGCATGACAACAGATGAAGAAAGAAAAACGTATTTAAAAAAATTCTTAAAGCAGTGTTTTAAAAAGTTTTTTTGGTTATATTATTTCAAATTATATTATTTCTTTGAAACTTTAGTTAAAAATATGGGCATTTACAAAATTATTAACATGAATCATTTACTTGTTATGATTTTTCTCACATTTCTTAATCCCTCAGAAAACTGACACATTTTTTCTTCATCGGTTGACACAAAATTCAAAGAAAGAATTGTAAAAATTAAGTTTTGTCACATTTTAAAGCCCGCATCAACAGACTTAAAATTTGAATCAGTGGATTTACATTTTGGCGGGTGTGTTTTAAAAACTATAAAATGAAACCGCATGTGGACCCCAATTTCGCCCACAAGAGGACGCTGGTTACATTATATACAAGTCAAAATAATTCTCGTATGTTGTCGAAATGAAATAGCACACTTGATGATCTTACCTGTGTCAGTTTACCATTCTGTCCTGTATTCGTTTTGTGTGTAAATTAGTAAAATGTTTAAATTTTGAAGAAAATTAAACCCGATTCAGCGTACTCTGAGGAGTAGTTATTGAGTTTATATTACAACTAAAATTTATTGCAGCTGATTTGGTAAACACTAGTTACAGCTTTCTCTAAAATACAATAAAAAGCTTGCATTATTTTTTTCTTACGATTTTAAGCGTTATCTTAAACTACACACAAAACGAACACACGATAAAAATTAACTTATTAAGGCAAGATAATTAAGAGTACTCAAGTATAAATTTCTACATTACAAAAGAATTTTTTTTCTTATAGCATATATGTCGCAACTAGCGTCTCCTGGATGACAAAACGTGATTCATGATATTTTAACAGCTCAGATGCTACTTTCGTAACTTGATGATTACAAATCATGAGGTTAGTCACGAATGGTCCTCTAGTTCCATAAAAATGTAACGCTAAGGTTCAAAATCCCATTAACTTCCTAAAGTATTATTGTTCTCATTTAAGTAGTAACGAAAAGCACGAGTTTTTGCCGAGAATCTCTAAATCAGTGATCTTTAATTATAATTCATCTAAAACTGATAATCCGATTGAAAACTTTCTCTAAAGATTTTTCATAAAAAGAATTTACATTGATGAATTTTAAATAAGGACATTCAATGTTTTGCCTGAGATTTAGTTGCAGCGGAATGTAATAAGTTAAAACAGAGTGAAAATAAAGTAATTTGCAATGGAAATTGTAACATACCATGCAAAGGGCTTGCAGCTTAATCTACGTTTGTTTGCAACAGTTCCAATGGATTAATTTTTAAGCTAATTGGTATTTGGACATGCCGATCAAAGACCATCTCAATTTAAGAAGCTGGAATATTTATAGCTAATTAATTGGCTACAGAATTTTAATTTGTTCTGACTACCTTAAGAAAAAAGTTTTCGAAAACATGCGATTTATTATTTGGTATATTGTAACTCAAAATATCAGTGAAACTAATCTAACTCCTTTTACATTTGTATATGTACTATTTGTATAAATAGTCATTAATTATTACATTAAATTTGTAAAAATATGTGATCGTTCCTTCTATTGACGCTCAAGAGAGCAGAGTTCAATAAAAATATTGTACTTGAATCAAAGATCATGAAAGCAAATCCGTTTCAACTACACACTTTCCTTAATTGTAATTTTACAGTTTTTTTATCTTGAAAAGCGAAGCAACACCAATACAAGGAATACGCATTTTTCTAGTTGTTTCAATGATTTTGAAAGTTTTACACAGCTTTTCAATCTTTTAGATAAAAAAGTGTAGCAAAATAAGTTCTCGATACAAAATTTAGGTATTCCGTTTGAATTATTCTTGATCACAAAGCTGTTTGTGAACAGATCTAACTCTGTAACATCACGCATTTTCATCCAATAATTTGCATTACCAATAACACTATGTTGAGTTTATGTATGAAAGAATTCATCCAGATATTTCAGTCAGTTCCTCTGTAACGCACATTCGGATAAGTTTGATGACACAGAATTTCATACCAACCCCATGGCTCCACTTCACCAGCATTATACTTTTCTGCAAAGTTAAATTATTAGTACCTAAAGTCTTTCTTCCTAGCCCATCACATAATATGAATCCTTTTCCAAAATAACATTTGGCTGGTTTGTGAAAACTAGAAACCTCATTTGTTCTGTGATACAAAAATAACGTGTCTTCTTGCTGAACATAATCATACCATTTTATATTATCGATTAAAGAAATAAACGCAATATTTTAAATCAATTTCTGAGTAAGAGAGTAAGATGAATGTGGTATGATACATGCCTGAAACAAGACATGATACAGAGTTTTTCTTTTTAAATGGATCTTGGTTTTTGGACACTTTAAGTGGCCAACAGCCTCAGATATCGAAATAACTACTTAAATTCCATTGCATTCATTGCCAATTCAACCAATCTCCAAGTCATGGTTACTACCAAAATTACAAAAAAATTTGTATCAATAAAATTTTTTTTAAAAATTAAGAATTTTACTTTTATTTAGCTGCTGCCTTACAAGTATTTAGATCTTCAATAAAAAAATTCGAAGGTACATTTTTCGTAAGATTTTAAATTGGCCAAATATTGTTGTTCCATTGCTCAGAACTAAAAACCGGAACAGAACCTTAGATTTGAAAGTCACTGCATTTCTGAAGATAATTTAATCCAAGCTCTGCCTTTTTTTAAACTTGACAAATTAAGCTTAAATTCATCTTTAATCCATTCTCTTGATGCATATATTTCGCGTATGTTAAAATCATATATTTTGGAACAACCACCCAATGAAAATATTGGCCACAGCCTAACTCTTGAGACACTTATCCATGCAAATATAGGAACATTGAAATTATTATATAGTTAGAATTAAATAATTAATATGAAATATGATTTTAATGAAATAATGCTTCGAACCCATTCTGGTTCAAAGATGAAATCTCAAAATTTCGAATATCATGGGAACTAGTCAAGGATTTTCTTGTCTGAACCAGTTAACTGTGGCACCCTCGTTTGAGACCGCGAAACTATTTGTTTCTAGGAAATCAAGCGAGGACGAGTAAACTCAATCACAGAGTAAAAATTGCTGTTAAAATATTAGATAAAAAAGATGGGTCTATTTTATAGAATTGTCAATTTTATTACTAATATTTGGTTATTATATATATTACAAACATATTACTCTGAAAAATCTTCCGACCATAAATTTACATGAATTTTATTGATCGTCAAAATTTCCGAGCTCAGAGGGATAACGCCACTCCGATTCCCTTCCTTCTTCATTGACAAAATATTTTGTCTACCTGTCTTGACACCCAGGAAGTTCTAAACAAAGTGCTGTAAGGTTGATCACAGTCCTCTTACCAGAAAGCATCCTTGCCTTTCCCACCCAAATAAAATAACTTGTTTATAGGCAGCGCGGTGTTGAGCCATAGCTCTAATATCAGCAAAGAGTACAACAATTGGCATTTATACCAAACGATACCCGAGTAACTTTGGACCAGTAACTCTAAATGGGCTCAGCAGGCACCTTCTCGGTGTCGCGCATTTGATTCATGGCTTATATCTCAAAACTCCTATTATAAATCAAATTTTCAACTTTTATGCTAACATCTACAAACCTTATCGCACTTAAATTCATTATTCGAACTTCTACGCTGTTTCAGAGAGCCGGTTTTACGGAGGCATACGAATTCATTTAAAACTTTTCATATTTTTTACCCCGTCTAGCCTTAAAACATTCTAAACACCTTGAAATTTAATAATACGTTTGAGTTTTTCGAAAATTGCAATTTAAATAGACAATGGTCACTACTTTTAAGCATGATGAGTATACTCGTCAATAAACAAAACCCTTCACTTCTCCAGGGCGCTAATATGTAATAGTTCATTTGCAGTTAACATATATATATATCAGGTTTGAAAAGTTTAGGATCAAAATTAAGTAAGTAATAAATATAGAGCAACCTCTTTACCATCGCGTAAGGATTTGTGAGTAAATAAGCCTATTTAAAGGTGGAGAGAGCGCTGACGAAGAACGCATATTCGAAAAGGCTTGGCTATAAAACTGTTAGAGGTAAATATGGGACATAATGTTTCGATATTTATAAATTACTTAAATCTAAAGATATTTCCAAATCAAACATTTTAGTAAACGTTTTTAGAGTACGATTAAAATTAAGGAAAATAGCTCGTCCTTTCTGAGCTGTTGGAATATTAAAAATAACCCAAAACCAAGAAAACATAAATATTTATTCATTCGAATCGAAATAATCTACGTCTCTACTAAAATCACAGTTAAAGGTACAGGGATACATCTGAGTAACACATATGCTAGTAAAAAATAACATCCTCCATGAAACGCAGATAATTTCTCCTATCAAAATTTTGAAAGTTGTCCAATACATATTCTGCACACGCGTACAGAGCCGCATCGTTCTTAACATGGTCTTCGTAGTTGGGAAACAAATTCCAAATGCCTTCAAAAAGCTTTTCATATGGATAATCTTGCCAACCCTCTAATTTCTGAAATAATATAAAGTATACTAATTCATAAAATATATGTCCATTAATGTGTCCTTGAAAATTAGTTACTACATCTAAAAACCTATTTTGAAATGGCCAGTGTAAGAATATTTTAAATGATTCGCTAATTTCAAGATCTGACAAACGAGTAAGCACGGCATTGAATTCATCATGTGCGTTTAGTTGATAGATACACGAACACAAATCAAAATGGTGTACAAGTCTGCTTTTTAATGCAAAATAAAAGCACAGGTATCTAGATTTTGAACCTCTAAGTTTTGCAAAATAACCACGCAGTCCCAAGTAGCTTCCAAAACAATTTCGATTTCCATTGATTTCTATTTCTTCCCAATCTATAGGAACATTTTCATGCAATGTCCGGTACCACATTTCTATAGTTCCGGTTCTCACAAGTCTGTTCGTTTCCTGGAATCGATTGTCTGGCGACATGTTTGTCCATAAGCTATGCACCTCCTCTTCTAAACAATATCTAAGCGCCAAATGAAAACGTTCTCTGATATTCAGGTTCACATCCTGAATAAAATTTCGAGCCGTTTGCTGTCTATCTATGATCCCAAAGGAAAACCAGTGCAGTTTATTTCGTAAATCAAGATTGTTATTCTGGAAAAAGTGTCCATGACAGTCAAACCAGTGGTACATCTCCCACCCCAGTGACGTAACCACAGCTACCAATTTCTTTCGGACTACAGTTGGTATAATTCTCCTGTTAACCTTTTCCTCTATAGCTTTTGAATAAGCAGGATGCACGTTCAAATAAAGCATGAATCTTCGTTTCAGAAATTCTAAGTTAAATGTATACAAGATTGCCTGGGATAATCTTGCATAAGCAATGACTTCAAGAGTAGGCCAGAAGTCAAGAATCATGATTGCTTCAATCTTACCTCGCAAACAGATAAAAATTGGTTCCGAAAATTATATGGCAGAGAGTTTTGTAAGCTTTTATATCTCTTAATCTGTAGGAAGCTAAAAAAGAAAAACATAAAAGTGTGCTGTTTCAAAACTTAAAAAGTATAGTATCGCATACCATTATAAAATTTAGTTTCACGAAAAAAATAAATTTAAGTACTCTAACACTTTATACAAATTTAAATTTATAGTTCATAATTACCGTTTCAGGGTGAAGATTATTTTGAGTTTATAAGAAATTATTTTGACATTTGTCACTATTTATTACCTTAGATTTTCTATACATTTTAAGCGTTTCAAGGATTATGATAGAAAGCGGTGTAGACAAATGATCAGTGCTGTCGCATTTCCAATTAAAATAATAAATCATTTATTTACTTTCGGTTTAGCAGTAATTTAATATGGAAGATCAACCTTCCTTTTTGAATGTCCGGTTTCCTTTAATCTTTGCATTGGTTAAACATTTCTGGAATTTATCTATAGTTCGTTAATTCACGATATTTTTAACGTAATAAAAGTTAGTGAACACCGTGAAGATCGAAATTCGGATTATTCATAATTTTTAAAAACATGAATCGCTAATAAAAATTAAACATTTTTTCCCATGGAAAGTACTTTGTATAAGAATGAGAGGTTATTACATTTCTAAGTACATTTTAGTTCTGAATGAAAAAAGTGATGAAAGAGGTTTGCTAGCATCTAGTCACTGAACAGAAGTGGCTACCTTTAACATGTATTACGAATGTGAAAAAAAAATTTAAAAAGCTACTAAAAAGAAAAATTTTAAAGTCAAGTTATTTCTTGATATGGGATTTATAATTTTTACGCATCATACATAAGAGATATTAATGCAAGTAAATTTGAAAGTTGAAATGAGCTTTGTAAACATAATTGGATTTATTGAAATTACAGTTATGTTCCTTTGATCCATAACTAGCTTTTAATCAGTTTTGGGGGTATCGAGTTCACAAAAATAATTCCACTCTAAGGCTGAGGAGAACCGTCACCTCAAAAAGGTTTATGATTCGGCTTATTCGTACCCTTCCCCAAACACTTAATTCGAACTCATAGGATAAAAGATTCATTTTTGTTCGTTTACAAAGTAATCCATTTTGAAATTATATTATTACATTTTATATTTCTTGGGTCACATTTTTTTTAAATAAATATAGTTCTCAAAAATATTAGTTGTCCGCGAGATTTAAATTGCGAATTTCCTGGTTTGTGAGGTCAAAAAGTTTGGTGACTGATGATTTAAGGCAATACGTTTGCTCTTCATCTATAAGAAAAATTCTATAAATTCTAGGGCATTCTGGATATTGGTCAACGTAATTATTAAATACAACATACCTTATTGAAAGGAAAAATTACTCTGCATCGTATTTTTTCCTGAAAAAAATTGCTAAAGACTAATAAAAGTCCTTGATAAAAAGTTAATGATTTCATTTTATGCTTACATAGTTCTCTTAATCATTCAACTGAGGTGCCTCCGTTTGAGAGTGCAATTATGTGGCCCGGAAATCGAACGATGACGGATAGACTCGTCAATCACAAACTACGTGTCGATGTAAAAATATTGGATCAAAAAGATGGGTTTATTTTATAAAATAAAAATTTTATTAGTAATATTTGATTTATATATATATACCGACTAAATATTTTCTACCCGCCTTGAAACCAAGGAAGTTTTGGAGTAAGTGCTGTAGGGATGATCTTAGTCCTGCTACCAGAAAAAATCGTCCTTGCCTTTCCCATCCTAGTAAAATAACTGTTCTGTAGGTAATACGGCCTTTGATCACTACTCTAATATCAGTACATAGTTCTAACAAACAGTTAGTGGCCGCGGTAGCCGAGTGGTATAGGTATCCGATCGTGGCTTGCCTTGTCACGAGTTCGAGCCCAGTACCACTAAAGACCCGCCGTGTAGGGCAGCGATGCACGTTAAATCTGTCGAGAGCTGAAACGCCCTCCCGTTGGTGTGGTGTGGTAGTTAGGAGAGGGGGTGCCAGTTCAGGTGTCGTCCACGTCACTTGACCATGGTTCAAAATTACGTGGTCCGTCGCCAAAAGCCCTCGTGTAGCTGAACAGT
Source organism: Trichonephila inaurata madagascariensis (assembly GCA_019973955.1). Lineage (NCBI taxonomy): Eukaryota > Metazoa > Arthropoda > Arachnida > Araneae > Nephilidae > Trichonephila > Trichonephila inaurata. The sequence continues at coordinate 52,290 of BMAV01016316.1, forward strand.
GCGACGTTAATATTCGATCAAACAGTTAACACCACACGGCAGCTGCTGATCCGAAAGTGCATAACTATCAATGGGCTATGCGCCTGGTCACCCATTTGTCCCATGGTTGACCACACACATACCTGAAGGAACCCTATTATAAATCAACTTTCAGACTTTGGCTTTGTCCCCTTTTAGGCTAACATCTAAAAAACGTTATCATCGCACATAAAAAATTCGTTATGCGAACTTATACGCTATTTCAAATGGTGTATACGGGGCTGCATGAGTTCTTAAATTTTTAATACTTTTTTTGTTTTTACAGCCTACTATTCTAAACATCTTGAAATTTGAGAATGTTTTGTTTTTCTCAAAAATTACAATTTAAGTTGCCAATGATCCCTACGTTACTCATGACCAGTCTACTCGTCATGACAAAATCCCACAACTTCTCCATGACGAGTATTCTCGTCAGTCAGAGGTTAACTGGTTAAAGCAAGCTAAAGCTATTGGTGTAGGCCTCATAAATTTGAATCATGGTCAGGTGAAAAAGACTACTTGAACTAGCAGAATAATCTCCAAACTTCTTGATGTCGAATTATATTAATCCAACACACAGAATTAACATAAATTTAACCCCTGTGCATGACAACTGAACGCCACGTACGAGTGAGGAGTGTTCATGACCAACATAAGCGGAAATCTTCGGTGTAAAGGCAACTAGGTACAGCGGTCAAAATAAGTATTCGAAATGCAACGATTTCTGCACAAATATTGACTTTAAACACCTTACTATGCAAAAAGAATTATGTTTCATTATTTTTTGCATATAACAGTTCCGTTTCTAACGTAGAAGTTTCTGTATTTACAAAAACAAACCCAAGCAAAAAAATTACCGTCATCATTTTCAAAAGCAGTTTGGCATTCAAAATTATTCGACATAGGAGGCTTTGATAAAAGTTTTTATACTGAGAAGCAAAATCACCATTAAGTGTGGTTGAAGTTTTTGTAATTCAAAGTATTTGGATTATTTCGGAGAACAGAGTCTATTTAAGTAGTGAAGCAGAAAAAAAAAGGAAAGCTGTCTGTAGAAATTAAAAATTTAATCATAATGCACTTTAAAAATGGTTTTCTATATAATTTATATATAATATTTTCCACTATATAATTAAAAAGTGTGAAGACCAAAAATCGGTTGATAACAAGACAAGATCTGGTCGATCAAAAACATTTTCCGAAGCAGTGGAGCTATGCTTGTATGTAAAATTAAAAAGGACCCTGAAAGCAATATATGAAATTTGGCAAAACTTACCAAGGATTGTGTGGACATAGATGCTATGCCCCAAACTGTTGGAAATAATAATGGATTTAAGGCTAAAACTGCTCAAAAGAAGTCACTTATATCAAAAAAACCGAGTGCAAAGACTGGAATTTACTATAAAATATGCAAACAAACCCTTTAAAAATTCGGTTCAATAAAATTTTTTTTTGGGAGCGGGGCCAAATTTAATTTTTTTTTGGATGCGGGGCAAAGATTAAAAGGTAAAAACGCAATGCTGGGGGGTTGGAAGAACGAAATACGATGTCCACAAAAAAAAGCATTGGAGAAAATTTATTAATAAGGGTTTTTGGGGGCTTTAGGGGGGGAAAAATTTGTGTAATTATAACGGCATAAATGGACCCCCCTGTATTACAAAAATTTTTAAAAAAGAAAAAATTCGTGTCAGTACTGAAAACTGGGTTCGAGGAGGGACTACCAGTTTGGGGGCCATTGGGGGGTTTAATAAGGGTGCAACAAAGTTTTAAAAAGCCTTTTTTTTGAGGAGATACCTTTGTAAAAGCATCAAATATGAATTTGTTATTGTATTTATAAGATTACAATTTCAGACTATTTTTTTTTAAACTTTTCTTAACATTTATAGCGGGGAATTTTTTTCTACAAGCCCTTGAAAGCAATATCAAACTTTTCTCATTCCGTATAAACTTAAATCCCAAAATTTGAAAAAGCATATCCGTCCCATTTAACTTTGGGGCGTTTAAAAAGCATTTAGTAATATCTCCCTTTTAAATGCAACGAATTTTAAAATTTAAAGGAAATGATATTTTTAGATGGATACTCAACCTGCGGCCTAAAAACCTTTTTCTAAATTGGCGGTCTGCCCATTGTTAAAAATTCACTTTTTTTAAACTTTGGAAAAAAATTTGTATTGGGAATATTGTTTTAAAAATTTTTGGGGGGGAAATTCTTTGCAAAAAGGAAATAATATATCAATTTTTTGCTGTCGGTGTTGGTACCCGTCGGGTACGAATTGATATTCCTGTTTAAAAAGGTTTACAGTTAGTAAAAAAAAAGACAACGGTGGTTTTAGCGACAATTTTATGGGTGGAATTTTTTTTCCCTTTTCCCATATTTAAAAATTGAAAAATATTCGAAGAAAATAAAAAAGTTTAAAGACATTGGGGGGTTGACTGTTTTGTAGTGATTGGGTTTTTTGAAAAACGTCGAAATGTTCAAACTACCCAGGGCTTTTTGGGGACGGAAAGTAATTTTGAACCATGGTCAAGTGACGTCGGCGACACCTGAGCTGGCACCCCCTCTCCCCATACCACACCACACCAACGGGGGGGCGTTTTTAGCTCTCGACAGATTTAACGTGCATCGCTTTTCCCCCCGGCGGGTCTTTAGTGGGGCTGGGCTCGAACTCGTGACAAAAACAAACCCGATCCGATACCTATACCACTCATTTTCCGCGGCCACGACTGTTTTGTAGTGAAAAACCATGGATCAAAATTTTTGGTTTGTCCCGAAATGATGTATTCAAAAATACAAGCATAAACAGGGAAACTCATTCAATTACACCTTTTTCCCCGAAGATGTCTTTCAAAAAGGGGGGAAAAAAAGACTCTCTTAAATTTAAACTTCGTGTTTTGTCGGTGGTAATACAACAGTAACAAAAGGCATCCTATTAAATTTGTTATATTATTGGGTAAACATACGAAACCGTTTTAAACAAAAAGGGAAGGAGTGTTTCTTAAATGCTTCCCAATTTGGGGTTATGACAAAAAAAAAAAGTTTAAAAAAAACGGGTTTAATATTTTGATCAATTTTCCACATTTTAAATTTCAATTTATCTTAGTATTAAACAACACCCTTTCCCCCCCCTTTTTCCCTCATGTTGCGGACCTGTGAAATAATTAACATATTTGGGGCCCCCAGAGAAAAAAAGGGTGTAGTCCCCTTTCTTGGTATTTAAAAACGGTATACAAAAAATTTATCAAGTAGCCATAATTTTGTTATAAATTGGTCACCTATGTCTTTGTATGAATAGCAGCCTATTTCACAAATTATACTGTATTTTCACGGTGTTCCGGTTTTGGGACAATCACGGGAAGGTAGGGGGATGAAACAAGGTTGAAGAAACCCAAGGTGGAAACTCTTTGTTCGCCCTAGATGACCCCTTTCCCAAAGACCTGGGCATTAACATAGTCATTTGAGTTTTTTTCTCGCCAAAATTAGGGAAATTTTCGAACTTACAGAACTAATTTGATTGGGATACTACGAACCAAGCGCTGTTTGGCCGATTTGTTAGAGTGGAAGTAACCACACACAATATCAATATAATATAAAAATTATATATACTAATAATTATATTATGTAATAGTGGTGTACGTATTATGCCACTTTTTGTAAAATTCTTTGGGATAATGGAAAAATTTCCCGAAAAATCAGGTTTAGGGCCCTAATACCAAATACATACTTAGTGTCAGAAAAGCTTTGGGCCCTTTAGAGTGACTGTTATGTTTAAAAAGTCCCCAACCAAAAAACATGGATATTTGTAAAGGGGACTGCCTTTGCGGATGGGGTATTTAAAAGGCCGTCAGGGCCAAATCCTCGTGTGGTTGGTGGAAGGCCCTCGCCCTCCCAGGGCTTTCTCCCCCTGTTGGGGGGAGACAAAAACTCTGTCACCTGCATGGTGCTCATAGCCAAGGCAAGACAGGCGTAAAAATTCTTGGCCTTAGTCGCGATGAACTTCGCGGGCCTCGATCCGACTTCGTCAGGTAGGTGGCATTAGTCACAACATGCAATCTACAATAATAATCCTATACTATAATTTAATAGTAATTGTAAAAAGAAAAATAATCATAATGTAATATAATAATAAGTATATATAATTATACTCTAATAATAATTTTATAAAAAAAATTACCATAAATATAATAAAAAAGGATAAATATATAAAACATAATTGCATTTTTATATTATATTTTAAATAAAATTTCATAATATGTAGTTGAATTAACAATGAATATCAATTAAAAAGTGCTGATAACTTGCAATATTTGAAAAACTGAAACAGTTGCTGTAATGAATTTTATCGAGCAAGGAACTTAAAAAGGCATCATTGAAAAGAAAAATAAAGTTTAAAAGCCAAATGAGCAGCAATTATTAAACGCACATGTATCATAGCCTTTTAAAAATGTATCCTGGTACTCATCAGTGATATTAGAAATATCTATATTCAAAAATAGCACAAATAGCTTGAATAATAATTGCAACGAAAATGGTTAAACTTTTCTAACAGAAATCGAATTAAAGTAGTCGGAAATTAACAGGGTTACCGTGAGAAAAAAAAGCAATAAAATTAATTCCAATACACGTTATTCCCATTACAAACTCATTGCCTGACGATAAAAATATCAAGGTAACCATATTGTTATGTTATCAGCCATCTTGGCGAAGATAACTCTGCGCGTAGCACTCTTGTATCGAATTAGCACCAAAAAGATAAAATTTCATTTTTACAATTCCCGATACGTACTATTTAAAAGTCTGCAGGACAAGTGGCATTCAATTTAGCAGTTCCTATCCGAAAAGAATGTACCTCTTCATCAGAATTAATGCAAGTTGTGTTTACGTTATAATAAAACAAAAACAATATGAATATGGATGAAAAAGTGGACACGTTCGCAGTTTACTTTTTAGAGAATAAGTTGGCCATGAAGAGAATTCCATGAAGTGGAATTCCGTTGACAATTGCAGATACATAATATTAAAAGCTATGCAGCAGCAAGATCAGACTCATCTTCGAAATTCTGGAGTCACGGGTTCAAGTCCTGATACCATTTAATACTCCCGTACAAGGGTCGTCTAACAATATGCATGTCCCTTCTTTAAGTCGAGGTGGTGTGGAAAATTTGATAACGGAGTGTGAAAGCCCAAGGGTAAATCTCGCGAATTGATTTCGATTAAAAATTACGAGATACATCAACAAGCCCTTATTCAGTTTTTAAAAAGAATGCGATTGTGAATAAACTAATCAATCACAACATTTAAAAAGAATTTGCATCTGTTGTTAATACATCCTGTGACATAAAAATTGAAAATTTATTGATACAAATTGTTCTTCATCCTTTGAGATTAGCGTTGTACAAGAGAAGAAATGCGAAGTTTTGATAAATTCTTCTTATTTGCACTCTGTAATGGCGATGTATTTTAAAACTAATACCATTCCTAATTCCAGCGAACACCTCTTGCTAAAAACAAAGTGTTTAAAATTTGATTTCGAATTTTTATACAAACTTTTTTTTGAGACTTGCCCGAACTTTGATAATAAATTCGGTTATCATATGCATTAAAAATATATCTTGCTTCGAAAAAATGTCGATAAATTTCATTAATAGTTGTGAAATAAGAGTAACATATAAAAATTCAGTTGGTAATACAACTAATTATTGAAAGTTGATGGGGATAAAAAATACAACTTACATCTCAAACATTAAAAAGTCAATAAAAAAAAGAATTTGAACATCACTCGTAGGCAAATATAGTCACACTATTTATTTCAGTAGCATATGAGTTGTAAATAAGATATTTTTATTTCCTACGTGTTGCCAGTTTCATTAATTATTCTCAGATTTTAAAAAATAATGAATGAATTCTAAAATTTACAAATTTGTCTGTTTTCTAGAAAAGAATAATTGCTGGAATTTATGTGCGCATTGAAAAGAAGAACAATAGTAGGTCATCTGAATGTATTGACACGTTAAAATTTTAGGTTGAAGCTTAAAAAGTATATTTACGTCAAGAACTTTTTATTTGTTTGGACATTCCATTCAGGAAAATGTCGTGCAACCATTCTATTTCCCCTACTTTTTTTTCTTTTTCTAATATCTTGGAATAACATCAAACACTTGTTCTCAAATTCATTTTGCTCATTTATTTTGAAACTATTTCTAATGTAATAAATACTACAATTTGCTTGCCCATAAGACATAAATTTTCCACGAGGATTTTGATTTGATTTTACTTTTCGTTTTTGATCCTAATTATTATCGAACCACACAACCGTTCGATGGTTTGCTTACACTCCATTCTTTGGATTTGATTCGGTTAGAATTTACATCATATTCGGGATCAAAAGATCCATCGTAATCATATCGAAGAATTTACATCATATTTGGTATTCGGGATATTTGAAGCAGAACCACGGTCAAATGACGAGTTATGAGTTAGAATCACCAAACGTCCATTCCAGATAGTTTCAGCCTCGACACATTTAACGTGCAGCATCTCCCGTGCATGTCATGTCTTATATGTCAGAATGACTTCAGGCCAATCAAAGCGTGCGCGTCAGGAGAAGTAAAAATCATATAATGTATATATATATATATATATATATATATATATATATATAAATGCACTGAAAAAAATCAATACGATTATTTGTTAATTGTACGTATAAAAACTAAACTAAACTCAACCGCACATGAGAGTCAGTTTCCATGACCTTGGGCACTGAGATGCATTAGCAGATGTTCCAGTCAGGTGGTCAGTCTGACGTGAAAACACCAGTGTTTAATTCCCAAGCAATCTTTAATCCCATTTATTGAGCCACGGAAAGGATGAAAGACTGTGTCGACCTTCACATCCCTGGTTTGAACTCCAGACCTGCGGCATGGAAGTGAAATTCGCTACCACTCAGCCCTTGGGTTTCCATTTGTACACATAAATACACTAGCTAGAAAAAGTCTGCATTCATCCGTAACAAATTATACAGCAAAGATAAAATTTAATAGAAATATTATTTTTTCTCTAAAAAATTTTCATGAATTTGCTTAAAATTTTTTTTAAATAATGGAAACATAAAAAGGAATTCTTTTAATTTTTGAATTAAAACTATTTAAAGGTAACTGGATTTTTTGTAGCACAGAACAAAAAATAGAAATAGAAAAAAGTGTGCTTTGACAATTTGAATATTCTTGATACCTGGAATTTTTATCAACAGGCGTTATAGGTTGACAGAGATTTTGCATTCAATTACCACAAGTAAAATAGCTGAAGAAAGTTGTGACGCAATCAGTGGCGTAACGGAGAATACTGGGCCCCATTGCAAACTCAGGTCTTAGACCCCAAGCCCAAATACGTACTTTGCGTCACTCAAACTTTGGGACCCCCGCGGTGGTGTATGTTACGCCACTGGACGCAATAAATTCTACGTTTTTGGGAGATACGGAGCAATTTAAGAACATGGATTATATAAGGAAGGAAATTAGTATTGGGGACCATTCAATAATAGTGTGAAAATGTGAAACGATGAAAAACGTCGTCGGGATATAGCTAGATCCTTTGAACGGCCGTATTCATCTATCCAGCGTATTATTAGCAACTTTAAATCACAGGATTTTACACATCCAAAAACTTGCGTTCAGGTCGTCCATCTAAACTGAAAATTAGAGAAAAACAAAGTATTACATACTTGGTGAAAAAAAAAAAAAGTCTGTGTGTACTTATGTATGCACGTAAGAAGTTATACTTCTTTGGCGTAACAAGATTAAAATATTTATGAAAATATTTAGCTAGGTAGGCTGAGCCAAGGACGAAAGGCGGTCATGAGGAGTTGAACGATACTAACCTTTAGTCAATCGGACCAGCCAAACCTGAGATAATCACGATTTAACTAAGTTTAAACACCCGCACAGGGACAATAGGACCAATAACATGGGGGTTCCAGACTATATCTGCAGATGAAGTGAACCGAAAGTGATATCTGAGACCTCATATTGAATGACTCGGTGTGAAGAATCGTTTCTGAGAAAATTAAGACATCCGCCTGAAAAGCCTCCGAGTTATGGTCATTTTAAAATAATGAAAACATTTAAAACAATTAAATAAAATAGAAGCACGGCAACCAGCAACTCGAAACTGGGCCTGGGTGTGAGCAAACACAAGAGGAATCCATTAGAACTGGTCCGGAGTCTGTAGTTGCAAAAGGGGCGGCGTTAGCTTGGGAAAGGAAAGCGGAGTTAAATCCCCACGTAGGGTAACAACTGTGACGTAAATGGTCTCGTACATCCCAAAGATACACACAATAGTAGGTGATCTCAAAGTTTCCTCCTTCTATCGCTGTAATATCGTTACACATCAAAAGATCTAACCCCCATAAGAAAAACATGGCGATTCTAATTTTAGTGATAGCGCCCACCCCCTAAGCCCACTATCTACACATGAGTTATAACAGATGAAACAGCTCAACGAGGAGAACCTATGGTCCGAGTTTCTTTAACGAATCTCAAAAATCCTCGGAGCTATGCGGGATTTTAAAAAAATTATAACTATAATAATATTAAAATGTTAAATATGGGTAAGAGAGGAAATGGTGCTATGGTCCTTAAAAAATATGTCTAGGATGCTCATAAAAAGAACAATCGAATCCAGTAAGGGCGGTCGACTAAGGTGGCATAGGATTCGAGTTATTTCTGGGTAAGGAGGGAGGGCCCAATTCCACGTAAACTCGCGCTAATACGAAAATATGCCGGACCTCCAAAAATAAAGTTCCGAGCTCAATTCCTTAGGGAAGTGAAATTTTTTCAAGTCCCCATAGGATTAACATGGGAGCATGATATTTTATTGCTTAATTGCTTGCCCCATGCCTACACAATGGGAATGAAGCAAATGGCTGGATGAGTCTCAACACAAATGGAATACTTTGTTCAAAATCTCAAGTCCGAGGCTCGAACAGGAGCCAAGATATTGTGAATTTAAACAAATTTAAAAAGTTTAAGACAATTAAAAACTGCAGAAAAAATAGCCCTATGACCATGAAATTATAATAACTGGAAGTTTAGATAGAGAGGGATCGAATGACCCAAGTCCTAATAAACTGTGAGGCACGGGTGCCGAGATATTGGCCAAAAGGCTGTTGAGAGGGGAATGCACAGGGGGGATGCGTTCCAACAGATATGGCTTATAACAATAGTTATTATGATCCCCCAAATATCAGTCACATAGCACCAAAAAAGTGGCATGTTAAAATATTAGACAACGGTGTGTGCGCGCGCATCGATGTCGTGAAAGTATGCGCCCGCATCCGTGACGGTGTGAGCGTGCATCGTAAAAATTTACCCTCATCCTTTTTCCCTAACGACCAAAAAAAGGATAACTTCAAAAATAAATATACGAATACAAAAGGCTCTTATAATTTGCTACAATTTTAATAAATGTGTTTATGTTCATCGCAATGCGTTCGTAGTTACTACATCTATAATCATATACTTGCAATTGTTATTTAAATAGGTAAACTAATATTTACTCTTATGTTTTATGTACATGAGAGCACGAATTTAAGGTGGTACGCGAATTTTTTTAATTCGCTGTAAGTATGTTTCGTTTACTAGCCAAGTGTTCAAACAAATGCATCAGAGAAGCTCCATAGACGAAGGAAGATCTCCCCTACTAGTAGTGACGTCACAAATCAGCGCAAAGCAAAGGTTCACAGACACGGGGGTATAGCTCACATTGATAAAGCATTCGACTGCTAATCGAGAGGTCCCTGGTTCAAACCAAGGTGCCTCCTTCTTCAGGGAAGTGAAGAGAAATATTTTTTTGAGAATTTCGAAGGCGGGAATGATCTGTCCCATTCTGTATATTTCTAATCAAAGCATTTTCTCTCGTATCCGTTCCTAAAGAACGCAAAGCAAAGATTATCTGACGTGGGGGTATAGCTCAGTGGTATAGCATTCTACTGCAGATCGAGAGGTCTTCCGTTCAAACCCTGGTATCCTATTCTTCAGGAAAGTGTAAAGAAATGTTTTTTTTTAAATTTATTTATTTATTTATTTTTTTGAGAATTTCGAAGGCGGCAATGATCTGTTCCGTTCTGTATATTTCTAGATTAAGCATTTTCGTATCCGTTCCTACGGAACGCAAAGCCAATATTTATATTAAGCAGGGCTATAGCTCAGTGGTTGAGTATTCGACTGCTGATCGACAGGTCCTCAGTTCAAACTCAGGTGTCCCCTTCTTCAGGGAATTGAAGAGAAATATTTTTTTTTGAGAATTTCGAAGGCGGGAATGATCTATCCCATTCTGTATATTTCAAGACAAAGCATTTTCGTATGCGTTCCTATATTGAACGCAAAGCAGAAGTTCGCTGACACGAGAAGTATAGCTTAATGGTGAAGTATTCGACTGCAGATTGAGAGGTCTCCGGTTCAAACCAGGGTTTCCCCTTCTTCAGGGAAGTAAAGAGAGATATTTTACTGAGAATTTTGAAGGCAGCAATGATCTGTCCCGTTCTGTATATTTCTAAATAATGCAATTTCGCATCCGTGACGGTGTGCTTCACTTCCGTGACGGTTTTGCGTCACGTCCGTGACGGTGTGCGCGCGCATAGTAAAAATTCACCCACATCCTATTTCTCTAACGCCCCAAAAGAAGTATAACTTCAAAAATCCACGATTCAATGCAACTCAACTATCTACATACAGTCACGAGAAGTTAACCAAAAACATTTGTGGGGATACTGAAAAAAAATCTTGAAAAATGCCGGATAGAGTAGTCGAGTGGCTCACACAAAGTCATATTTTCAAAGGCAAACCAGTTGAAACGGATAGCTTTTGCAAAAGAGCATATGCATAAGCCTCCGGAGTTCTGGGGGAAATTCTCCGATGAGAGCAAATTTTGCATATTCGGCATAAAAGGTCGTAAATTAGTAAGGAGAAAAGCTTGCACGATGCTTCAAAAATATTTAGTACCAACGGTAAAGCAGGGCGGTGGTAGAATCATAGTGTGGGAATGTATGGCGAGTGATGTTGTTGGCAAGTTGGAGCATATTGAAGCAATTATGAACAAATATGATTACATTTATGCCCTAAAAATAATTTAAAGGAAACATCCACCAAAATCGGCCTAGGATCGTCATTTCGTTTCCAAAACGAAAACGATCCTAAGCATACCGCTGAGATTGCGAAGCTTTCGCTCTTGTATAAAGTCCCAAATCAACTATACACTCCACCGCACAGTCACCTGATTTGAATCCTATAGAACACCTATGGAAATTTCTGGAGCGTAAGATTCGTCAACACAATGTATTTACCAAGGATACGCTGAAGAGGGTTCTTAAGGGTTAATGGAAAATGTTAAATAGACTTGTTAATGCAATGAATATTCTTCGCCCCATCATGTTGTACGCTTCTCCCATCTGGGCAGGGGCGGCAGTTACTCACCTGAAAAGATTGCACACTTTTCAAAACATTCAACTGCGTAGAGCAGCAAACGCACCTTGGTTTGTCAGGAACGAAGTCTTGCATAAAGATCTTAATGTTCCATCGCTTCTTGATTTCATCAAAAAACAATCAGAAAATTTCTTCAACCGGTTACCACAGATTTCAAATGAATCCTATCAGGAAATCCCGGCTTACGACAATTCATATTCTAAGCTCTTCTAAGAGACCTAGAGCAGTTCTTAATCACTCGTATCAACACTTCCCAGCTTTGAGAAAGGATGAGAATGTCTTGATATGAATTAAAAAGATATGAGCTTTATTGTTACACTAGTTTCTTCTTTTTGCAAGACTCACTCACTCTAATTATTCCCCTCCCCGCCCATGGAAGTTTTTGATCGCGTTTTGTGTGCAACTTCACCCTCATGATCTTATTTCAAACTCCTCTACCTTTTCTTACTTTTTCTTCCAAGTGGTTATTTAAAACTTCCCTTTCAATAACCGCACGCAGTTATCTTAGAGTTAACGTGTAACGGACTTAAAAATATTATTCTCTTAATCCTTGTTATTAAAAATATATCCCTTCTCTCCTCGTTCCATCAAGATGCGACAGACGGTTGAAAGACGGGCTTTGCTGTCATGGAGATGTGACGTCATTTTCTCTTCGTTTTCCTATGAAAGCGAAACAGAAATTAAATCAACTGGGAGAGTGGTTTCCCACCCACCCCTCCACCAGCGTTATTGCGCTGCATTTAATGTGGACTGCTTTTATTTTTATATGTAACTTCAACAAATTGTTCTCTGTTCAATTTATTATGATGAGTGGATAATAGAGCTATCTCTAAGGTTCCACGTAAATGTATAACCGTTACCGTTACCGTTTATGCAATGAAGAAACGAATGCAGGAAGTTCTCAAAAGCGGAGTTATTCAACCAGCTATTAAATAGCTCACTAACCTTTTTAAACAATGTTTATAGTTATTACTAAAATAGTGAACGCAGACATTTTAAACTTGATTTTTGTTAGTATCGCTACAACACCTGTATTTATTTTTTAAAAGCTATGAAAGCAAACTGAATTTACTTTTGTTATTCTCAATACGTGAAATTAACTGCATTAAATATAATTTTAAAAAATTTTTAAATTCCAGTTTTGAAATTTTTTGAAGCTAAACTTCTTTTGGGGCGTTAGAGAAATAGGATGAGGGTAAATTTTTACGATGCGCGCGCACCTCGTCACGTATGTGACGCACACCGTCATTGATGTGAAAATGCTTTGTCTAGAAATATACAGAACGGGACAGATCATTCCCGCCTTCGAAATTCTCAGAAAAATATTTCTCTTCCCTTACCTGTAGAAGGGGACACCCAGGTTTGAACCGGAGACCTGTTGATCTGCAGTACCACTGAGCTATACACCCGCGTCAGCGAACCTTTGCTTTGCGTGCCGTAGGAACGGATACGAAAATGCTTTGTCTAGAAATATACAGCTTTGACCTGTAACTCGTTATACACCAATAAGGTGTACTTGTAATCGTTGCCAAACACTACGGATGGAGCATTGTGTGTGCCACGACGTGCTTTCCTTGCTAGTTTTAGCTCGCGCTTCTATCCGGACCCTAGGTGGACGCAGTCGAGAACCTCTATGGATGTGCCCGTGTTGCTCGAGACGGCGGGAGCTGCGTGCGCATCACCTCCCCGAAGCACTTGGCCCCTTTGGCAATCCAGCGTCGAGACAGGGTGAGGTGGTGAGTGAATGTTGGGTTTACTGGCGCAAGAGCCATTTTTGGCTAAACTGCGCCAAACATTCGTAAAAGCATTAAAAGTATAAAATCATCAAAAAGTTTAATTAAATTTCAATTTAAAAAAAAGGGTGAAATCTCATATTTTATGTATAAAAATCATTTTCAATAAAATTAAAAATACAGAAATAAGTGAGGGAAATCCCCAAGAAGTCCAATAAATATTGTAAAAAAGTTATCTTCTGCTTCTGGTTGGTGTTAAAAGCAATGTGATCCTCTGAAATATGTTTTCCCATCTTTTCTCACATAATCAGGGTTCGATTCGAATTCATTTTTCTCCACGTTGTATACAATCATATCCTCTTCATTAGTACTATATTCAACTGGAGCTGGCTTTCTAGGTCTGTGTTGAGTCCTTTTTATGTCAATTATATATTTAAGCAATTCTTTTTTTCTTTTTCTATCCCAAGTTTTTGATTTTTTTTTTTCGAATTCTCTGTGTTGTAGATGCAGAAGGGGGTTGAATACTTGAGTTGGATGAGGAAGCGGATATGATTGATGAAGATGGTTCTATAGGCGTGAACATATTACTGGAGGGGGAAAGTAGGGTATCAGACACAGGAATAGGGGGTGGAGGCTCCGATACTGTAGCTGCTATTGAAGTTGTGGAAGGCAAGAGGTCTGCCTGAGTGGTAGATGACAATGTGGAAACTGAAGGAATTGAAGGAGATGTATTTGGCTGCGGTACGGATAATAAAGGTTGAAGTAATTGCAAAGGCGGACATTTGATTTTTGTAATATTTTCATCCGTTTCTGTTGTACTGGTAACAGTTGAGGATTTGGCAACTTGGGCGTACGTTTGGGATAACTGCGGTGCTATTATTTTCGGGCTTCAAGGTATGATATATTTCTATTGGTTTTAATGGCTTGAATTTCTTTTTCAGTTTTCCATTTAGGACACAGTTTTGTGTCATAGGAATGAGGCTGTAAACAATTAACGCATTTGGGATCTAGGTACAATCTGTAGAAGAATACCCTACAGTTGCACACCTAGAGCATGTTAGTTGGCCTCGGCATGAAGTTTGCGAATGTCCGAACATCTGGCAGTTAAAGCAGCGCAGAGGATTCGGAATGTATGGACGAATTTTGCAATTAGGGTAACCGACTTTTATTGTGGTCGGGAGTTTAGGGATATTGAATATCAAAATTATGTGTTTAGTTGGAATATAGGCAGCATCTTTTAAAGTATTCTTCGACGCGAACACACCTGGTCAAAATCCCTCAGGATCTCAGCATCAGAAGTGCACAACAGGTCAGGTTCGGAAATGACACCTCGACAGGAATTCAAAGATTTATGAGGGGTAACTAGAAGGATAGAGTCTAGAAATGTTTTTGCAGATAGATAAGATTTTGACTCTACATGTAAATCACCTGATCGCATTTTCTTAACGAATTTTGGCTCGCCTATAATTTGGAGAGCTTTGAAAATTGCAAAAGGCGATTTTTCAGACATTTCATTGTTAGGCAGTGATAGTATAAAAAAAGTGCAGTACTGGCAGTCTGTTCAATGTTGAGAGTAGTGGGTAAAACAAAACCTTTACCCAGGCACAGCATCATTGGATCCATAAACGTGAAAAAAAACCTTCATCCTGACGTGCCTCCACCCACCACGGAGTCTAACAAGGAAGGCAGTATGCCGATCATCTGGCCAAAAACCAGGCATGGCGCTTACCTGGAGTACACCCAGAATATAGTGATACAGCATCAAGGGGAGGATCCAGCGGGTAAACCCGACACCCCTTATCTCTGCAGCACTAACCCTACAGCAGTGTCTCTTCGGGGACACCGAAGAGAGGTATCAGCAGCCGATTGACAGGAGCTTACTGCTGCCACCCGTCTGGGCCAAAGGAAACGCAAAGGATCCCCAGAACACCATTTTCCTCCTTACGGGATGCTACACACGGCAATCATGCAGGTTGGCTAACCAACGGTGTTAATCGAACACAAATAAAGCAACATAATCAAAATATTGAAAGAGAAATCTAAGAAAAAGAAACTAAACTAAAACGCAATAGAAAATGTAAACTATAATATGTTAGTAATAAAACCTAAGTTTTCTCAATAGAAAAAACTAATAATTGAACTAGTAAATTTTAAAATATTTGTCTGTGGTCTAGACGGGAAGAGTAAAAAAGATGAAATTGTACGACAAGAAAGAGGGTCGAAAATAGAGAAGAATCACTAGGAAACCCCGGGTTCGTGAAGCCCGTGTTACCAAAGATATTAAACTCCTTGAGAAAATAGGAAAATATCACTAGGGCACCTCGAGATTGTGACACCCGTACTCACCTAAAGAAGGTGAGTCCCTGAGGGGGAGCGTCGAGCCAGGGGTGGGTCTATTAATCTAGAAGAGGACAGTGAAGGCCGTTCTGTCGAACGATACCTGGTTGATCCTGCCAGTATCATATGCTTGTCTAAATGATTAAGCCATGCACGTCTCAGTACATGCCAACCTTTATAGGGCCAAAACCGCAAATGACTCATTAAATCAGTCACGGTTCATTGGATCGTGACGCGTTACTTGGATAACTGTGGCAATTCTACAACTAATACATGCAGCCGAGCTCCAACGCCCTGATGGGAAGACGAGCGCTTTTATTAGATTCTACCCAGGCCTCTATAGACCGAGAACATGAACGAAACTAATTAATTTTGCTGATCGCACAGGCCACTCCCGGAGACGTATCTTTCAAGTGTCTGCCTTATCAACTGTCGACGGTAGGTTTTGTGCCTACCATGTTCACCACGGATGGCGGGAAAACAGGGCTCGATTCCGGAGAGAGAGCCTGAGAAACGGCTACCACATCTAAGGAAGGCAGCAGACAAGCAAATTACCCAATCCTGGCTCGGGGAGGTAGTGACGAAAAATAACGACGCTGGATTCTTCCAGACCCAGTCGTTGGAATGAGTACGCTCTCTAAGCCCTCTAACGAGGACTTACTGGAGGGCAAGACTAATACCAGCCTTTGCGGTAATTTTAGCTCCAGTGGCGTATACTAAAATTGTTGCAGTTAAAAAGCTCGTAGTTGGACATCTGCTCTGTATGTAATGGGCCGCTCGCGCGGTCACCCATTCACTCCCGGCATTCTTGCCGCCGCCTCGGGATTGATTTAACCGGTCGGCTCCGAGTGGATGGCAATGATCGCTTTGCAAAAATTACAGTGCTCAAAGCAGGCACACACGCTCGAATAGTAATGCACGGAACAATAAAACACGATCTCGGCTTTGAGTTTGTTAGGTTGATGGAGACCGAGGTAATGATTAATAGGAGTAGACGGGGGCATGCGTATTCCGACGCTAAAGGGGAAATTCTTGGACCGTCGGAAGACGACCCACTGCGAAAGCATTTGCTGAAAGATTAGATACCTTTGTAGTTCTGAACCCCTAAACCAGGGGTACTCAACCTTTTTTTCTGCTGGGCCGCATACATATGTCAGCTATTTCACGCGGGCCGCAACAGAGGATATATGGGGAGATGGGGAGAAAAATGCTTTAAGACCAAGAAAATATTAGAAATTTAAAATGTACCAAATTGGTTAAAATATTATAAATCCTGTTTTGCTTTTGTTAATTATTATTTTTTATATTTTTTATTTTTGTCACTAACACTAAATTAGAAGATTTAAGAAACACTCTTCACAATATCTGCTTCAGTAAATGGTTTCATATGATTAATAATAATATAACAAGCTTCATATAATGTCTTTGTTACCGCTGTGACATTACCACTGACAAAACACTTTGTTGCTGTTTCGAAGATTATTCAAGAAAACCTATTTATGATTTCTTGAAAGAGATCTTCGAGGAAAAGTGTCATTAAATGACTCCTGTTTATTGGTATTTTTTAAATACAGCCCTTTCGTGACAAATCAAACAATAACTGATCCATGTTTCTTTTTCTCTGCAAAATATCCATTGTTCGTCTTTTATTCACCTTCAATAGAAATTGCAATTCGAAATGACGTCACGTAACACTTTGGTGACCCCTGGGGCCCCTAGTTGCACCATCGCTTAAAACATTTAGTCCAGAGTTCTACTACTTATCATCGGTTCAATATTCAAAAGGATATTCGCGTAAGTTTCGGAGTAAACAGACCCCATAATTTAAGGCGCCGCAAATGGGTGCCTCCATTTTAAGCTAGAACTTAGAAGCGAATATCATTTTGAAGTACTCAACGAGACCTTTCCGAAAATTAAAAATATTTTAAATACTCTGAAAAGTTCGGGAGTAATTCGCATTCGGAAAAAGTGGGAAAAAGTTCGGAAAAAGTTTTTCTCTAGTCACAGGGGGCTTCTATTGGACCGAGAGCTATGAAAACCGAATCGTTATCTCACCATGACGGTATCTACAAACGATATGTTTTTCGTCCGAAAACTCCCATAAACTCCCGAGTTGCCGGACCTCCCTGAGGCCCCTCGTCCTTCTGAGTGGCCCGCTTTCGAGACCGGAACTCAAAATTTTATATATTCTTCATGTACTCGCCGAGAACTTTCCGAATCTGTATCGTTTTCGTCAATCCTTTTAATAGTTTAGGAATTACGGGCCCCGAAATGTTAAAAAAAATACTCTCGAAATTTTTTCAAAGTCCCCTTAAAAAAATGCGTGTTTTTTGAATAACTTCCTCCCTGATCGTGCTTTTTCATGAAAACATAGTTCTATGTTCATTAGACAACTAACATGAATTCGAGTTTCGATTTCGGAAATTTCCGTAACTTTTCGATCTAGGGCCCTATCTCAATGCTTTCGGGATATGGGACCCACGGGACCCTACTTGCACCAAGGCTTAGAATTTTATATATTCGTGTTTTACTGGACGAGACCTTTCCAATGATGTATAGCTTTGGTGGATATTCGAAAATTTTTGGGGGATCCAAAATTGCACTATCAATTAGCATATTGAGTCGAAAGTTCCCCTAAATGGGTTTTATGCTCGGCTCTTTTCATGAGAGAAAATTCGCGTAAGTTTCGGAGTTAAGGGGCGAATTCATAAAGGGATTTTTGCCCGCGGGGGCCACCGTTAGGGCTAAATCTCAGACTTTTATACTTTTTTGCTGTGCTCGACGAGACCTTTCTGAAAATGTACAGCCTTTTTACATTGTCCAAAGAGTTCAAAAGTTATTTGCAAAAAAACCATTTTTAAGGTAAGTTCTGACTTGTGGGATTTACCTTTTACCTCTAACACGATGTAGGCAAATCGGGCGTACTTGTAGTCGTTGTCAATACACAACGGATGGAACGGATAATTGCTCGAGATCGATGACGTGTCGAATGACGTCATTCCTTATTGACTTAAGCTAAAAAATTGGATTTTATAGGGTTCTTTTCGACTTTGGGATTTAGGGGAAAATGCGTAAATTTTTATTTTTTTCATTTCTTTCGATACCTCTCGAAAAAAAAAAATCTAATAACGAAAACTAACAAAGACCTGGACATTCCTAAAAAAATAAGTGCTTTCCATGAAAAAAAGTTTGAAATGTTATTTTTTATTCCTTTTCATGACTTCGACGAACTTTCGAAATTTTAGCATAAAAACGTTCTGTTTTCTCCACACACAATAACTTTTACAAAAATTTAATTTAATTAAGTAAATTTTAAAAATAATGAAAGACTTTTATATATAAAATTTCTCACTGAAAGAGGGACCGTTTGTTAAAATCCTTAGCAAACTTTTTTTTATGAATTTTTGAAACTTTGATGTTTATCCAAATCAAGTAAAAAACAATTATTTTTTTAAATAACCTTTGTAAATAGGCCCCTATTTTGATAAAATTGGATTTAAAAGAAAGAATTACCACGTAAAATGTTCTTTTTCCTCACGTAACTCTTTTAAAAATAAATGCATTTGAAAATAATTTAATGAAAAATGATGAGCGTGCGATTCATCACAAAACTAGGTTCTGTTATTTACGATACATTGGAAACCTTCACTTTTATTGACTTTTCAGTGATTGGCCATTTTTCCACATTCCTCGGAAAAACGATTTTTTTTTATTCTCGTAACTTTTGCAATACTTCATTCGGGAATGAAAATATTATGCAGGAAGAACTCAAAATTCCTCAGAAAATGAAAAGTCTTTTTAAAAAATGTCGGTAACCTTTTTTTTATTTTTGAAACTTTGAAAATTGGGGGAAAAAACCCATTATTCCTTTTGCTCTTGGGGGCCCCCAGCCTGCGTCTCAGAGCTTTGAAATATTATTCCAAAGTTGCTTTTTACACGTTCTATCGGAGGATTTATTTTCGCTTGGATATTGGAATAAGTTTCGGAGTTACGGAGCCATGAAATTTTACGGTCCCCACCCCGCAGGGGCCACCCTCGGGGCCTAGAACTAAGAGTTTCATTGCACTTTGAAGAACTCAACAACACCTTTCCAAAAATGTATAGCATTTTTAGATAGTGTTAACAGTTCGTGTGCGTTATTCGTCTTCAAAAGAAATTGCGATTCGAAATGAAGTCACGTGACATTTAAGGGCTGTCGTAGCTCCAAAATGCGTGATCGCTTTGAAGATTTAGAAAATAGTTTCTCTAATCAGGTTCTATCACAAGTTCGGATTTCAAGAAAATATTCGCGAAAGTTTCGCAGTTACGGGGCCCTGTAATAAAAGTGGGATCACCCCACGGAGGGCCTCCCTCAAGGTCTGGAAATTTTTAAAGTATTGCACTTTAAAAACTCGACAGGACCTTTCCGAAAATGTATGTCATTTGTAAACATTTTTAACAGTTTGGGAGCTATAAGCTTTTGAAAAACGTAAAAAAAAATGAAAACTCTGATATTCTGCGGATCGCAGGGGGCCCCTTAATTGACCGAGAGCTTTGAAAATTGAATCGAGAGCTGACTTCAACGGGAGCTACCAGTGGACTTTTTTCAATCGAAAACTCTTGTAAACTCCCGAGTTGCCGAACCCCTGTCGCCTCTCGGCCGATTAGGTATCCACCTTCTGGGGGCAGCTTTAGAGACCGGAACATAAAATGTTATATATTCTTGATGTACTTGACGAGACGTTTTGCAATCTGTATTGCTTTCGCAGATCTGTAAATTAGTTTAGAAATTACATGCCTCGTAAAATTTACAAAAAAATTAAAAATGACCCCATAAAAAAAATGCTTTTTTTCGAATAACTTCTTCCAGAAAAGTGGTTTTTTCATGAAAACACGGTCTTAGGTTCAATAGAGGGCACTCAAATCGATTCTAGGGTCGATTTCGGAAATTCCCTTAATTTTTTTATTGCATTTTTTTTTTTTCTTTCTCATCTTAGTGGGCCCCGGGGTCCCAAATTGCACCATTGCTTTGACAATGGAGACCAAAGTTTCTCTGTGTACTATCAGAGATTGAAATTTCAGAAGGATATTCGAATAAATTTTGGAGTTAAGAGGCCCCGTAATTTTAGGGTCTCCGCCCAGCGGAGGGCTACCCTCGGTGTCTATTGCACTTTTAAGAACTCAATAAGACTTTAAGAAAGACGAAAGACGAAAGACGAAGTGCATAAGACGAAAGTGCATAATAAGACGAAAATGCATAAGCTTTGTAGATAGTGCTAATAGTTCAATTTTTTACTCGCCTTCAAAAGAAATTGCGATTCGAAAAGATGTCACATGATACTTTGGGGCCCCTGCGGCCCCAATTACGCCATTGCTTTGAAAACTGAGATCAAATTTTCTGTATGAGAATTTTATCATAGGTTAATATTTCAAGAGGATAGTCGAATAATTTTTGGAATAAAATGGCCCGGTAATTTTAGAGGCCCCCTCCTTTCGCGCCTCCATCAGGGCCTAGAACTTAGAGAATTATTGCACTTTGAAGATTTCAACAAGATCTTTCGAAAATGTATAGCTTATTTAAACATTTTGAACAGTTCGGGAGTTATAAGCGTTTGAAAAAACGTTAAAAAAAAAATGAAAACACCGATTTTCCGAGGGTCGCAGGGGCCCCCTAATTGACCGAGAGCTTTGAAAATCGAATCGTGTGCTCACCTCAAAAGGACCTACGAGTGATAATTTTTTTGAGCAATAAATCCCCTAAACTGCCGAGTTGCTGGACCCACTGTCGTCCCTCGTTCATTTAGGAACACCCTCCTGGGGTCCCATTTTTGGTACTGTAACTTAAAATTTTATATATTCTTCATGTACTCAACTAGACCGTTCCGAAAATACATAATTATTTTTGATCGATAAAAAAGTTTAGGAATTATGGAACCCGAAATATTTTTAAAGAAACGTTTTATTTCCACTCGAAATTCTTTCAATGTCCCATAAAAAAAGCGTTTTTCAAATAACTTCCTCTCGGCTCATGATTTTTTCACGAACACTTGGTCTTAGGCTCATTGGAGGACGACGAACCCGAATTTGAGGCTCGATATTGGAAATTCTCTTTACTTTTCGAGTTAGTGCCCTTTTCCTATTTTTGGGCCCTGGCATCTTACGAGGGCCTTAATTACTCTACTGCTTAGTGTTTTATATATTCAGAATTTACTCGACAATGAGTTTCATATGATGTACAGCTTTCCTAGGTTCTCCGAAACTTTTGGTGCGCACCCGGGACCCAAAATTGACATATTGCTTTGAAAATTTATCCGAAATATTCTCTGATCTTGCTCTATCCACGGTTCTACTCATGAGAGAAAATTCTTGTAAGTTTGGGAGTTACGGACGAATTCTAGAAAGGGGTTTTCGCCTCGCGAAGGGCCTCGTTCAGAGGGTAGAACTTTGAATTTTATATTTTCAAATTGCTCTAGACGAGACCTTTCCGGAAATGTATTATTTATTAAGATAGTCTTATTAGTTTGAGAGTTATTCTTAAAAACCATTAAATGGTAAGTTCTCTCATGTGGAAGTTACCTTTTACTTGTAACTCGATATTCTCAGATCGGGCGTTCTTGTAGTCATTGCCAAACATTACGGATAGAGCGGATAGTTGTTCTAAGAAAACTAACAAAGACCTCGACATTCCTAAGGAAAAAAAGTGCTTTCCATGAAAAAAACTTTGAAATGTTACTTTTTCTTCCTTTTCGAGACTTCAGCGAACTTTCGAAATTTTAGCTTAAAAACGTTCTTTTTTCCCAATAACTTTTAAAAAATAAATTTAATTAAGTAAATGTTACAGAAAATGAAAGACTTTAAAATTTCTCGCTGAAGGAGGGACTGCTTGTTAAAATCTATTGCAAACTTTTTTTTTACGAATTTTTAAACTTTTGACATTTATTCAAGGTCACGTCAAACAGTTTTTTTCGAAATAACCTTCGTAAATAAAGCCCTATTTTGATGAAATTGAATTCAAAAGAAAGACCTTTAAATTCCTCACAAAACTAGGTACGTTTTGTCAAAACAAATTTGGCGGTTCCCTTTTTATTCGTTATTCAGGCTTTTGCCATTTTTTGAAATTACCACGTAAAATGTTCTTTTTTCTCACGTAACTCTTTTAAAAATAAATGTATTTGAAAATATCTTAATGAAAAATG
The DNA here is from genome assembly GCA_019973955.1 of Trichonephila inaurata madagascariensis. Classification (NCBI taxonomy): domain Eukaryota; kingdom Metazoa; phylum Arthropoda; class Arachnida; order Araneae; family Nephilidae; genus Trichonephila; species Trichonephila inaurata. The sequence continues at coordinate 75,028 of BMAV01016316.1, forward strand.
ATGAGCGTGCGACTCATCACAAAACTAGGTACTGCTATTTACGATACGTTGGAAACCTTCAGTTTTATTAACTTTTCAGTGTTTGACCATTTTTCCACATTCCTCGGAAAAACGATTTTTTTTATTCTCGTAAATTTTGCAATACTTCATTCGGGAATGAAAATATTATGCAGAAAGAAGAACTCAAATTTTCTCACAAATCGAAAGGTCTTATTAGAAAAAAATCTCGGTAACTTTTTTTCATGAATTTTTGAAACTATAAATTTGGAATAAAAAATCCGTTATTCGTATGGCCCTCGGGAAACCCCAACTTGCGTCAGAGCTTTGAATAATTACTCCAAAGTTGCTTTTTATGCGTTCTATTGGAGGATTAATTTTCGAGAGGATATTGGAATAATTTTCGGAGTTACGGAGCCACGTAATTTTAGGGTCCCCGCCCCGCAGGGGCCACCGTCGAAGCCTAGAGCTAAGTGTTTTATTGCACTTCTAACTCAACGACACCTTTCCGAAAATGTGTAGCATTTTTAGATAGTGTTAATACTTCGTTCGTCATTCGTCTTCAAAAGAAATTGCAATTCGAATTGAAGTCACGTGACACTCAAGGGCTATGAGGGCCCCCAAATGCGCGCCATTGCTCTGAAAATTGAGACGAAAATTCCACTAATAGAGTTCTATCACAGGTTTGAATTTCAAGAAGAAATTCGAATAAGTTTTGCAGTTACGGATACCCTTAATGAAAAGGGAACCACCCCCATGGGGTTACTCCTTCAAAAGCTAGAATTTTTTAATGTATTGCACTTTGAAGGACTAAACGAGACCTTTCTGAAAATATATAGCATTTTTAAACATTTTGGGAGTTACAAACGGTTGAAAAAATGTAAAAAAAATAACAACCCCGATATTCCGCTTGTTGCAGGGGGCCCCCTAATTGACTGAGAGCTTTGAAAATTGAATCGTGAGTTGACCTCAACGGGTCCTACCCAGTTCTTTTTCTATTGAAAACTCTTGTAAAATTCCGAGTTGCCAAACCCCCCTCCCCATCACCCCTCGGCTGATTAGGTACCCCTCTTCCTGAGGCCCGCCTTCCAGACCGGAGCATACAATGTTATATATTCTTGACGTACTTGACGAGACCTTTCTGAATTTGTATTGTTTCTGTAGATCGGTTCATTAGCTTAAGAATTACGTACCTCGAAAAATTTGGAAAAAAATTCACGTAAAAAAAAAATGCGATCTTTTTGAATAACTTCTTCCAGATAAGGGCTTTTTTCACGAAAAAACAATCTTAGGTTCATTAGAGGGCGCTTAACTCGAATTCGATGTTCGTTTTCGAAAATTCCCTTGATTTTTTTTATTGAATTTTTTTTAATTTTGTTTTTTCTCATTTTAGTGGACCTCGGGCCTCCAAATTGTTTCACTGGGTGAGTTCTATCAAAGTTTGAAATTTCATGGGAATATTCGAATAAATTTTGGAGTTACGAGGCCCCGTAATTTTAGCCCAGCGGAGAGCCACCCTCGGGGGCTAGAACGGGGGTGTTTTATTGCACTTTTAAGCTATAAGAAAGAGATAATTAAAATGGCAATTTCTTTTCTACCGTATCACCTTTTCTGATCGAGAAAGTGATCACTAATAGTATAGGGCAGGTTAAGAGGACCCTTAAGATGCGCTCCGGGGACTTGTTCCTCGAAGTGACATCAGCGAAACAGTCTGCCACCTTTATGAAGCTCTGTAAAATGGCCCACTTTGACATCACTGTCGTTCCGCACAACAGCCTCAACTTTTCACGAGGAGTCATCTTTGCTGCGGATTTACTGAATGTGTCAACAGAAGAAATACTGGAGAATATGCAGGAGTAAAAGGTCTGTGGAGTCAAACGGATTACGTTCGGCAGGATGGGCAGGTGCTTAACCCTAAGCACCTCATCCTGATCTTTTCTACGCCTAACCTCCCCTAGTCCGTAAAGGTCACATTTCTCCATTGCCCGGTTCGACCTTATATTCCAAATCTGCTACGCTGTTTCCAATGTAAGAGATATGGACACTCGAAAACCAACCTGCTCTAGATGTTCAGAGGTAGGCCATGACAGCACTGACTTTAAAGCAAAGGAACGATGTGTGAATTTTAAAGGGGACCATTCGTCGTTTTTGCGATCATGTCCAACATGGATAACTGAAAAGGAGATAACGGCAGTCAAAATAAAAAATAAACTTTCATATCCGGAGTCTCTCGGCGCGTTTTATCATCACGCATGCCAGTTTCTGGAAAACAACGAAAAAATCGTATGAATCTAAAGGCATTCAATGTGATGAAAGTAAGTGTCCTGCTCCTGGAAACCCAAAGAGTATTGCAGTGGATACAAGTAAGACTGTATCCACTCCACCCAATGTTAGAAAAAACAGAAAAACTCGAATAAAGGAACCTGGGATACAGGCCAACGAAAAGGAGGTCAAACTTATCTAAAACACCCCATGACGTAAAAGAAGAAAATAATCAGGTTTGCACATAAAATTTAATTTTTCAGTTTTTTTTTGGGGGGTTTTGGGAAATTTTAGCTCTTTTCCCCGTGACAAAATACTAAAATATAGTACTACAATATGTTTAGTAAAATGTAATTTGATACATCAAGGAAAAATTCAGTTATATCTGCAACATTTGAATTCAGAATACTTGTATTCGGAAGTCTAATTGCACAATCCACTGAGGACTAATTTTTAGATACATCGTTTTCAGTAGTATCCCATCTCTTCGAAATATTGTTTCTCACAGAAACCTGAGAATACATTTTCCATGGCATTTTCTCTACAGGAAAAAATTAATGATAAAGCTTTTAAGTAATATAAACAATTTTAAAGCAAAAATTGGCCATGAAATTAATCTTAATAAATTAATTATAAGAACTCAAAATCTCAGAACATAATCAAGCAGAAATGATTTTAGTAAGGAAAATTGGAATTAATAACCATTTCAAACTAAAAGCTCAAAAATATTTTTAAATAATTCAAATTAAAAGAGAGAAAAAATGCTTTAAAATGAAACCGAAACCAAAACCATAGCTCATAAAACTTCAAATATCTTAAAAACTAATTTTCTAACGGATCTGAAATTTCATGGCAAACTTCTCAATGATATGGGCCACCAGAAAATGCAAACAAAAAAATTTTGGAAAAAATGAAATTTTTAGGGTACTGTGTAGTTCTAAGAAAAAAACGCCAATAATTATTTCAATTGCTTGTTACTCTGAAAATAATGTGAATTTTTCAAAACTCCTATTTCAGACTCTATGGAGAAGTCTTTACTTTATATAAGCAAAATATTATTATTATAGAAGCATTTCTAATATATATAAGGAGAAAATTTTGAAAAAAGGTTATTCGAAGTTACTTTTTTGCCACAATATTGTATTTAAATAATTTTTTTTTGTCAAAATGTGTTCCTTAAAACAAATTTATACATGTATTCTAATCTGAGTAACACTAAATATCATGAAAATTATGTATTTATCCGTTTTTTTTTTAAATCACAGTTCCTAACTTAGTCGGATACCTTAAGCGGCATCGGTACGTATATAGAACTGATTTAACCGGTGCGATTTATGTTCCGGACGTTCATATACGTGTTTCCGAAATGCCATTGTTTTCTTTTTGTGCTGCAATAAGTAAAACTATTCTGAAATCTTTGGAGTGAAATAAAACGACCTTCACAGTGTCTTTTCAAGCAATTTACTTAATTTAGAGAAAAATGGTCTTATTTATGCCGTTTCTCCACCTCCCTCTAATTCATCTTATGCACGCGCCTATATGCAAAACTTTGACACTGGGTACCGAATCGTGTAACTTTTAATCCGCAGTTAAGGGGTTAATGGTGGTTCTGGAACTACAACAGATTTTGTGAAATCCTTTTTCCTCGCCAACTATGGGTGAAAACGGTAACCTAGAGTTTATGGGCACAAACACGGGACTGGATTGTAGCGGGTTCGAGCCCTGGTGCCACTGAAGAGCCAATGTGTAGAAGGGATCGATGCACGTTAAATCTGTTGAGGCTCAATGAACTATTGTTAGTATGGTAGTTAGGAGACGGGTGCTAGCTCAGGTGTTGTCTTTGTCTCTTGATCGAGGTTCAGTATTAGGAGGTGCATTGCCAAAGTGTCTTCATGTTACCTTATAGTGCGAGAACAATAGACCTTCTCACCAACTGAGTCTTGGAACATACTGTCAGCTTTTCGAAAAATGTTTATTTAACCATTTCGTGACGATGTACTGATAAACAAATATTTGATTTAGAATCGAACCTTTAAGGTTTTTGACCTTGTTTTTATGAAGTTCTTTCTGATTTTGGCATTTTGTTTGGTGAGCGAGTGATTGAATTCTTTACGTCACACTATATTAACCTTATACGAGAGCTTTTGGTGACGAATCTCGTAATTTTGAACGATGGTTAATTGACGAGGATGAGACCCGAACTGGTTCCCCTCTTCAAATTCTAACTACCACACCACACCCACGGGAGGACGCTTTAGCCTCGACATGTATAACATGCATCGGCCTCCTGTGCATGGCGAGTCTTCAGCGGTTCAAGGTTCGGTTGCTACGAGTCATTTACCTTGGCTACTACGGCCGCTTCGAAGGCCAAATTCTGCTGACTTTAAGAGTCCCGTTAATTTAGGATCATGGAATGTAAATAAATATATTAGTAAGAGTTGTGGATAATTGTTAGTAAACCACATTACAGTGCTCGTTAGTGGAATGGGCATAAGAGCTCACAACTGCAGTATTGTGCAAATGAATTAGGACAAACAAGAAGATTTTTACAAATGTCGTTTAGTTAGTACAGGTTAACTTACATGCGTATAATAATCTAATACAAAATATGGCCTCCTCTAGCTTGAATGAGATCCCGTACACGGTTTGGCATGAATTCTACTAAATTGGAACATAAATTTTTGATCTCGTCATCACGAAACAAAACCTTTATAACATTGTCAATCATTGTGTTCTTTGTTGTCAGTCCATTTTACTCACACGTTTCTCTTTACAATGTTCCACAAGTTTTCTATGGGATTTACATCAGGAGAATTACCAGGCCAGTGCAAAAACGTTATTTTCGGTTTTTGAAAAAATTCATTGTTAGCTTAGTATGGCATGGAGCAAGATCTTGTTGAAAGATATCAACACCACCAACGAAAGTTCGCATCAGAGGCACAATTTTTTTTTCTATTATAGAAATGTATTGGTTGGAGTTCATCATCGCTTCAACTGGTACTAAGCTGCCAGGTCCTTCAGAAGTAAAATAACCCCAAAAGATTTGTTTCTGAGTCTGCTTAACTGTTTGAATAAGATGTTGTTTCCTGATGAGTTCTTCACCGCTTCACCTAAACAAATCTGGGTTGAGACCCTTGCACACAAAAATGCGTTTCGTCGCTGAATACAACCTTTTCTCAATCTTGTACAGTCCAGAACTGATATTTTCTTGCCCAATCCAAACGTTATTTCTTCATTGCAGGTGTTAATAACAGTTTTTTTATTGGTTTTCTTGCAAATCTCCCAGCATCAATAAGACTTCGTTGAACTGTCGATGTGAATCCATGCTCTCTCACACAAGTAGCTAATAATTCTCTCTGAAGATCTGTACTTGTTTTTTAAGGATGGCATTGTACTATTTGGTACAAAACTTTTGTCTGTTCGAAGTGTAGTTTGCGTCAAAATTTACTTTTTCGTTTTGGAGACACTGCCCCAAAATTCTTTTGCTGAATAATAATCCTAGAAACATTGGATTTTCCAACTGAAACTGCTGCAGCAATGTCCCTCACAGTCATAGAAGTATGCTGACTAAGGATAACAATTCTAGTCTTTTTCCTGGCAGTAAAATGCATTTTTTAAATACTCGTCAGAAGGAGACAATTCTCACAAGCGACTACTTCTTTCAGCAACTGAAGGAAAATTTTTAGACATGTCATGATCACGTGGTCAAACCGGTGACTGTCAAGGGCAGTCGCACATTGTAAGAAATGCATTTGAAACCAGTTTGAGGAAGAAAATTTCCAAGAAAGGAACTACTTTCTTAAAAAAATATGATTGTCCCATTTAATTTGCACAGTACTGTATTCAAAAATGAAATCTATATGGACTAATGTCTTTAGTTCAATAGGGTTATAATTTCCAATGAAATTTTCAGCTATGATTGTAATTTGATAAAAATTCCTTTAAAATTAAATTTCAAAGAGTTTGCTGAATTATTTTAAGAACACTAGGGTAAGGCATTGAACCATGTCCCCTTAGCGCGTTGGGTCAATTTCCATAGTACTTATTATGCAACTGTTCATAACTCGTTGTAAAAATCGAAATATTTTTATAATAAACTAAAAGTTTTACGAAGGATAATATATTTTAATTTTGATAAATTTTCAAAGGAATTTCAAAATTCTATTTTATTCTTTATTACATCATAAGATAACATACAAAAACGACATTTATACGTATTGTATAAATAATTATTCATATTATTATAAACTTATTTAAAACAGTTCTAACGGAGTAAAAGCAATTAAGATTCTTACAGATCTTATAGAGAAATTTTTGTTTTAACAGATGTAGTAAATGAACTTATAGAATAAAAAAAAAAAAATTTCAAGCGCATTTTTGTTACTCGCCAAATTTGTGGTTATTGTATTTTGTATTGTGGTTATTGTAAAATTTGTTATAATCAACATCTACTTCCAGTGTAACCCGGCAGCCAAAGACTGCCAAGTTCAGGTGGAACAGAGTAAAAATCATTACTCGCGAAAAAGTCGTTTGCCTCGAAAACCGGTTTTCGACGCCAATGAATCCAGTAGGCAAAACGACAATAAAAGTAATTTGCGATTTTTTTTTTTGAAAGATTTTAATTTTTTGAGGACTTTTCAAATTTTACACATCGATAACAAACAACGGTAATTTTAAACGAGAAAGTCAAAAAAAAGTAAATAAATTATGCGTAAAAAAGATATTTGATTAAAAAGAAATTTTTTTGAAAATTCCGTAATTTTTAAGCAATTTCTTCAATCTTTGATCAAAACACGGACAGCAACTTTTGACACACTGAAAAGAAGTTTCATGTGATTATTTTTATAAATGACGAATTTATTAAATGTTTAATTATAGAATTTTAACTTTTTCGGAAAAATCGTAAAACAAAAAGTTTTTGGCACTTTTTATTTTAAATTACTGATTCTAAAAGATTAAAGTATGAATTTTCTTTGTACTGATGGTCGATTCATTATAATGATAAAAATCCGTACAGAAAGAGATTGAAGGATTCTTTTCATAAAAACGCATCAATATTGACGCATTTTTGAAAAAATCGCAAAAAATGCAAAATATTTTTATTTTTTAAAATAATTATACCGTATTGTTGCGAAATAAATGATCTTTCCGATTATGCAATATTTTTTTAATCTGATTTCGGTAAGAAGAGAAGTATTGTAATTTTAAAAACGATGAAAAAGGACGAAGTATTTTCAGCTTGCGACTTTGAGCATGCGCAGAACACAGCTTAATACTTTTTTGTTATATAACGCTTGCAGATATTTCAATCCTCATAAAATTTTCATACGGGGGTCTTTATAGAAAATCGATTCTTAAGAAGTGAACTCCAAAAATATCTAATAATTTTAGATCTTCATCTACGCATTTTAATGTGTGCTTCAATTTAATGCCTCTTCAAAACAAATGATCTTATCTCATTTTACTCTAAACTACATTGAATTTTTATTCCGTCTTTGCTTCTGCACATTGACACAGCCACATACAAGGATTTAACAATAGCCATGGCAAATACCAATTTACAAGGGAATGGAACACGTTTCAGTACAAATGAGATTTTCAAGTCCCCACAAGTGTCCATTGTGATCCTTTCACCCTTCTTATCTCCTAATAAAAATTCGAACTGCAGTAATGGAAATTTAGCAAACAATTGGAGATACAGCCAAGTTGTGACATCATTTTTGGAGACTATATGAGTGTTTCTGTAAACTACTTGAGAAATCTAGAACATCACGATCTATAATATAAGCAGATTTTTCAAGAAAGAGACGGAAGGTACGGTGGGGGGGGTTCTTTGGAAAATCGTTCTTGGTGCACCTCTTTAGTTAAATTCAACTTTTTAGGACGCATTTTTACAAACTATACCTTATGTATAAATAAGTTTGCGACAATATCAAGAATAACTTTTTTTAAGAAAAATTTCGCAAAGGGAAAAAGAAATGATCCAAAATGATGCGACGTTTTTTGGGAATGAATTATATTTAAATCAGGATGACCTTGATAAAAAATGAAGCCTTTTGGAATTTTTTTTTCAGAAAGTTACTCAGATTAATCAAATGATTTTTTTTAATTTGTATTTTTTCACACGGGAAACAATACAAAACCCTATTTCACCCAACCTCGCACAGCTCAACATGGTCACGTGATAAAGGCGATACCTGAATTGGCAAGATGGGAACTACTTGGACATTTTCTTTTCTCAATATTTGGAAAATAACAATATTAAAAAAAAAGGGAAAATTTTTAAATACTAACATACATTGTTCACACTTCCTTTTATTTTGTTCCATATATTGCTAGTGGTACTTAGGCGCTATTGGAACCAATAACCAAAATTCCCAAAATTTGTCCCGCCTTCACATGTATCTTAAGCAATGAACTGTGTGTGTGCTTTGTTTCAAATTTCCCCACTTTCTGCCATTCTGTGCCTAAACGTTCGTTGATATGGCAGCAGGAATACTAAAATGCAAAGATTGGATTTACCGAATTTTTAAATAAAATTATACATTATTAATATATATTACTAATATAAAATTAATAATAAAGTTAAAATAAAGAAAACTAAATACAAAGTAGTTATTCTTTTTATCTTGATTATTTATATTTATTTTTAACATAGTATTTTTTTACTACGAGTTCCTACTTCCCGTCAGTGTATTTCATTTTTAAAATTCGTGCTGTTTTATTCAATGTCTCCAATATGACCGAAATAGAAAATACCGTAAAACCAGGCGCATAAACGCGCACCAAAGCTGCATTTTTTAATTTCGAGGTATATTCGGTGCATAACGTGCAACCCCCTATTAACGAAGAAACCTGAGTTGTACATATGCAATGATCTTACATTTTGAAGTAATTTATATTCGAAGAATCAGCCCAGGCTCTTGAAAAATAATATATAACCCTTTAAGCTCATAAGTTATGTCATTTACGTATTTTAAATAGACAATATTTTGATGGATGTAGTCTCTTTTTAGAATTCTTTTTATTTTTAAATGTAGCATTTTTGTACCCGGCATATAATGCGCACCCGTAAATTACAACCTTTATTTGAGTCTTTAAAATGCGCGTTATACGCCAGAGTTTACGGTAAGTACTCTATTGGGTTCTAAAACTGATATAAAGGTATATTTAGTGACAAATGATTTTCAGATTTGTTAGTTTCCTTAAGATTTTCCAAAGAAATTTCAAATCAAAAATTTATAACTAAATCTCAAGTATAATAGAAATTTTGAGAGATAGAATTCTTCTTGAATTGTTGAATATATTAAAAGTTTTATGAAAAACAGGAAAAACAAAAATATTTATTTTAATAAAAACATCCAAACCTGCAAAAAGATACAAAAATGCTAAGGAATTCTAAAATGTATTTTAAAAATGCTAAAGGGTACAAGGATGTATCCGTGGAATACATTCCGAATGCTACTAAAAAATCTTCTCCTTTAAGGGGACATGGTACGATTTAAGCAAAAAATTTTAATTTAAGGATTTTTAAAATTTTTTGGTTACCTCCTATGTATGTATACTACGTAAAACAGATTTTGTGTGCTCAAAATTTCATGAAAAGTTAGCCATTTAGTTTTTTAAGGAAAAAACTTAAAATTTGTAGTGATTTTAAAATGCTACTCCTACAAAAATTTACGTACACGCATGAAATTTGATTTACTAGTGCGTCCAACTAGTTATAACAAAAGTTGGTATGGGTTTTGCGATAACATGATTGGTATTTGTAAAATACCTCTTTTTATGAATCCTTATTGAAAATTCCTTAAAAAATTTGCAAATTCTAACTTCAATTATTTTTTTAAAAAAATTAATATTGCTTTGATTCAAAAATGCATACCAACTTTTGTTACATGTACTATTCACAATAGGTAAAAAAAAATTCAAAGCATTAGGCACAATAGAAAAATGCCTTGGCGTTTTAAATGAAGACAAACTTGTCATTTTACCTTTCTGAGATAAGCCAGTTTAAAGTTTGGATTTGCCATAGGGATGTGAATAAAAATGAATGTAAAAGCTATCATAATTTCACGTTTTTTAGGTTTAGAGTTTTCAAATTTTGTGAGGTTATATAAAAGTATATAAAGAATAATTTAGACTAGAAAAAATAGATTTGATTTTTTGACCGATTTTTGTCAATTGAATCGTGCCGTGTCCTCTTTAAAGAGAGATATAGTCTTTTATCAAAACCTAAAACGTTCTGAAATACATAAGTGCTCCTTAACCCAGTGTTTCTCAAACTGTGAGGCGCGCCCCATGGGGGGCACGATAACCCTTCAAGGGGGGCGCGAGCATATCGAAAATAAAAGGTTAAAAAATTAATTTACTGGAATGAAAAAAAACAAAATACTTTCTGATATAATAAAAAAATACAGATTTACATTGATATGATTTATATATATCATCTGGCGAAAAAAGGTCATCAAAAATAAAAGATTCTACTTTGAACGCTCATTAGCTATCTTTGATCCTATAACCAAATAAAATATTTTGTTTGTTTTGCTGTAATCCTACGATGAGAGATTTTTTTATTACGTTTCTTTTAACTTAAAATATTACTTTTGCTGACTTTCGAACTTACTGGTATGGATATCTGCATCCCTTTTTTTTAGGGAAGTTGTAAAGTTATATAATTCTGTTGCGCTTTTTTTTCACAATGTGAAAGAGTTTTTTGATACATGGATAAGAGCATATTGAGCACTTTGAAGGATTAATTGGCCAAGATTTATTTTTATGAGTATACTGAAACATATAATGCAAAAATCAATAATACTAGGAAAACTGTTTATTTGCTACCAATGACCTTAACAGAGAATCCTTTAATATGACAGTCTTAATGGGAGCTAAAATGAATTAATAACATATCTCCTTTTCTGGGAGTGACAAACGTTTTTTAGAATCTTAAGGTACTTGTTTAGACCGAGTTCCCGGCACGACCACAATTTTTCAAAAATATTTTCTTGAACATGCTGCATTTTCCCCTATGAATAACTTAGTGGTTTTAATTGTGATGTTGTACGACTGATTATGGTTTATAAATGTAAATGAGCAGAATCTAAAAAAAGAATTGGCATCTGTGATCTCTCTGAAAGGAAATTGAAGCTGCTCAAACAAGGGAAACACTTGCTGAAATAATGCATATTAATTATGTTAGCGAAAGTAAATTTGAGAAAAGCAATAAACATGAAACGAAATGAAAATTTTCAATAGCTACATTAAGAACTTTATCAAGAAAATATGAAGCCATAAGTGTACCGCAAAATGCACTTCACCCTGTCAAAAAGACACAAGCAAGAAAAAGTTCAACAGGATATTTGTCGATCATCAAAGTATATTAAAATTACAAAAACGTGAACAAAATGTGGCAGTTTTGCTTGCAAATAGCTTTCCTGTAATGTTAGTAAAAAGTGTCTGTGATTTGTGTCCTTTATTAAGGTCACGCACATTTCGAACAATTTAGTTCAGTTTTATTGGATATTTTCTCAAATTATGAAAGACAAATAGAAAAATCCTTGAAATAGGTAAGTATATTTTCTCTTAGTTAAATTATTTACTGAAATTGTGATTTTTATCTTGTGTATTGAAAATAATTATAAAAAAAATTGGGGTGCATCACTCCCCGTGACCATTAACGTTAGTATCGAGTGCACACCTGATCCCGGGCTTTCTTGCTTTAAATATTAAAAAAACACAATTGTTATTCATTAGAATTTTATATTCCTTTTTTATTACTTAACATTTATTCTAAATGCTAATTCTGCGAGGCTTAAAATTACAGTTCATTCGAAACCGTTTATAATATGAGTATTTATTTCAATAAATCATTTTACATTTTTGTATACATTGTCATGCACTTGGTTTTACTCTCCTTACAATTAAGCTATTATATCAAGACTAATATATTATCATTTTTTAAAAAAATAAATTCGTGTTAAGAGGGGGTACTTCAGTCAGTATAAGAACAAGTTTAATAATTATCAGTGACTTCCATGGGCTTGTCTTGCAGAGCAAAGTTTTCAAAGGAAGGCTAAAAATTAGAAATTGACACTCAGAGTTATTTTTTGATATTTAGCTCAGATATATATTTTGTCTTCAAAGTAGCCATCGCAGAAAATCCGGATTCACAAATGTATGCTGTTAAAAATGGTAATAGTATACAAAATGCTTTTGTTTTCAGTGCAGAAAATTCAGCATCCACCTCTATCCAGAATTCAAAGAGTGATTTATTAAAAAATTGCCCTTTAATTTCGTCACTGGATGTGAAATCTATGAAGATCTCTCTTTCGGCAGTTGAGAGCCCTTCTGAAGTATTGTAAAATGGATCCCTAACCCCCTCGTAACTTGCAATCAATTTGCCCGCGTCTGTGTACTTGTTGATGTTTTATTATCGTCGAATGCTCGCTGTGATTTAAAAATATATCTATGATTTTGTTTTAACCCACTGCCGTAAATACTTAATACCGTGAATTATAATTAACGCGTGAATGATGAAATGTACATTCAAGAGAGATTCGGTAGCTAATCGATTCGGCCAAGACTGACTAGAATTGTACGAAGTACAGCATTTTTACATGTTTTGTGCAGACGTCTGTTTGGTTGCCTAGACTCACATGTACGTTCGCGAGGATGCTAGATGTAATGGATATGATAAAGAGCAACATATAGATTAGGCTATTTTTTATAATGACATTTGTACTTTTAGAAATGGATCTTGAAGGAAATAAATCTTTAATTAAATATTATTTCTCAATCTGTTTCAATTTAAAAATTAGTGAGAGAAAAATAAAATAATTAACCTATATTACTTAAAAAAGTAATTTACTTAAAATATATATTACTTAAGAGTAACATATATAAAAAATTTAATACTTATCTTATTAATACTTAATTAAGAACAAGTTTAATAAGTATTAGCGACTTCCATGGGCTTGTCTTGCAGAGCAAAGTTTTTCAAAGTTTTTTAGAAATTGACCCTCTGAGTGCTTTTTCTATATTTAGCTGATATCTATATTTTGTCTTCTAAGCAGCCACCGCATTTTGCAATATGTTCCAATTTAAAAATCACACACACACAGAGAAAGGAAAAATAACATAATAATTATCCTATTACTTAATTTTTTTTTTGCTTAAAAGTAACATATACAAAATTTAATACTTATGTTATTAATTTGTACGGTTTATAATTAAGATCGTGTATTGTAGCTTTAGCGTCAAAGGGCATTATTATTGCATTCAGTAATTTATTAATGTATAAGGGGGGCGCGATAAAAATTGTGATTGAAAAGGGGGGCGCCAGTATTAAAAGTTTGAGAAACACTGCCTTAACCTTTCATTAGTTGTGAAAGAATTTTCAATCATTGTTCTCCATACAATAACAATGCACACACATTGAGTGCAATAATAAAGTACTTCCGCGCTAAAGCTTTAATGCGACTTTATTTATTAACAGTAGAAATTATGAAGATACGTATTCAATTTTGTATATGACAAGCCCATCGGGTCACTGGTAATTATTAAACTTTTTCTTAATTTAGTATTTATGAATTAATAATCACAAATACGCTGTGCCATGCTGATGTATTATATCAGTGTAAATATGTTTCTTTATTTTTTATTATGTCAGGATGTATTTTGTTTTGCTTCCTTCCAGTAAATCAATAAATTTTTTAGTAATCTTTAATTTTAGACTTTTCGATATGCTCACGCCCCCCATGTAAAATTATTATGACCGCTTGGGGGGCGCCCCACAGTTTGAGAGACGCTTTAATACATAGTTTACAAGTACATACAGACCCCTTTTGTTTTCAAAAATACCTGTCTTCACGGCAGAAATTAAATTCTAAAAGCATTTAAAAAGATCTTCATACTGATGATCTTGCCATCCCTTTTCTAAATTTTGATATAATTCAAAAGTAACTTAGTCAAAAATGTGTATGTCAATATGCTTCTGGAAATTATAGATACTACATTTAAAAACATATTTTGAAGTGGCCAGTGCAAGAAAACTTCAAATAATTCGTGTAATTCACTCACTAGCAAACGAATAAGCGTGTCGTTTAATTCAGTGCTCCGCAACCCCCGGTCCGCGGATCAAATGGTACCGGGCCACCCGTTTCATTCCAACTGAATTTAAATTCCTAGTTCTATACACCAAATTAAAAATATCTGTGTTCCATTAATTTTTTTTTAAAAAAAGGGGCCTCCGAAGGTAGTGGCAGAAATCTTTTAATGTTTTAAAAAGCAAAAAAAAAAGAAAAGAAAAACACAGCAACTATTTTCTCTTTAAGAGGTCTCAGGGGTGTTAAATTTTTCTAGAGGTCTGAAAATTTAAACAATTTTCAAACAGGTATAATTCATTTAAAATTAAATTTAATGATTCGAATCTTTTACACATTATTTATAAAAGAATGGGGCTTCAGAAAAATATAAAATGTTTAAAATATAATCATAATTTTAAAAACCATAAGCATATTAAAATTCTATGATAAATAATAAGTTTTTTTTTGTGTTGCGCACGCTATTTTCTAAAATAGTAGTATCTGATGTATAAAAATTTATAGAATTATAAAGTGCATCATACTCTTTAAGCCGTGCCTAATTTTAGTATTATATGTCTTTTGTATTTCAAAATATTTGTAAAACATTGCAATTTTTTAAATATTTTTTAAAAATGTATTTTTTATTTATTAAAATATGTAAGTTATTATTCTATTTATATAAAAATAGCTACAATGTAATGAGAATACATTTAACTTTATTATTCAACTTATAGATAATAATTAAAGCTACTATTTTAGAAAATAGCGTGCGCAACGCAAAAAATACTTAATATTTATCATAGAATTTTCATATGCTTATGATTTTTAAAATTATGATTATATTTTAAACATTCTATACTCGAAGCCCCATTCTTTTATAAATAATGTGTAAAAGATTCGAATCATTTAGTTTAAATTTAAAAGAATTATATCTTTTTGAAAATTGTTTATATTTTCTGACCTCTAGAAAAATTTAACACCCCTGAGACCCCTTAAGTTAGCAAAGCATCTCTACATTCTCTCGCCGGCTGCCCCTGGGTCAAAGCATTCCCTTCTCTCCACCCCATTCCAGGGGGTGGCAACATCCGCCTTTCTCAAGGATCCGGCCCTCTTGGAGCTCTCTTGTTTCATCCTCCGGTCGGTGGAATCAGATTCCTCGGGAGTCAAAAAGGGGTTGGGGGGCAGCCACGCCTTAACCCTCAAATACACAGCTGCCGAATGCACGTGTGAATGTCATTTCCACAAAAAAGGTGCCGATCCCATGTGGGGGAGAGACGAAGTTACAGTGTGTATTGTGTTTGCACAAATTTAACCCACAAATTAGCAAAAATGAGTATCAAAAATCTTTAAAAAAGTTTCCTTCGGAAAAAAAAAGGCTCAGTGAAGAACAGAAATGTCTTCCATAAAAAGAAACTTAACAGACAATCCCATGAGTCCAAAAATTGGTTTTGTCGGAACGGTATTCCACAAACCAAAACCGTCTGCATAGTTTGGGGGGCAATTTTTGAAGAAATAAACCTTAAAAACTGTTCGCCCGAACGCCACAAGACCCTGGGTAAAGACAAAGCCCCTGGGTTTTTTTGAAAAAAAAAAAAAAAAGGGGAACACGAAGGACAGAAGTTTAGGGGGCAACCACACCCAATAAAGGAGAATGCTCTAAGAACATCATTTTTGGGTGGCTAACCGTATTCTAAAAAGTAAAAAACCTTCACTATAGGTGAAGAATTAATTTTGCCCGCCACTAAAAATTTCCCGGGAACTTCTAGGAGGTGTTGGGAAAAAAGATAGCACATGTGCCTTTGTCCTGACACTGTGACAGGCGCTTGAGGAAATAGCCGAAGACATTGAGGCGCGATTGTTCTAGGGGATTAATGCATCACCGTGGTGCACCCATTGACGAATCTACAGATATTGACAACAAGGCAATATTTTTGCTTATGTCCCTTTTTAATCGGAGGAGGGCATGAGGATTTTTTTGGCCTCCCTTTTGCCAACCAACCCCACGGGAGAAACTTTTCGTCACTGGATGGTTATAATCAAGACAACTAAAATGGTCCTTTTTGTGGGCATACGCACAGACGGGCTGCTGCCATGACCGGACGCGACTGTCTGGTTTTAACTGCTCGGATAAAGGAAGTTGCATTTGGGGTGAATCTACACATTGTCTCATTCACGGGAAGTCTAGAAAACCGAAAAATGTCACCAAATTTAAACAGGTATTGATTGATGTCGTTAAAGTTATTAACTACATAAAAGCACATGCCCTTAACTCCCTTTTGAGCATTTTGGGGGGAAGGGGCCAAGTACAATTTTCTGTTACACACAGAAATAAGGTGGTTTTTCCAGGGAAAATCCTACTAGGTATTTGAATTAAGAACCATTACAAATATTTCTCTTAAAAAAGAAGTTCCCGCTGGCAGCACATTTCAGTGACAAGGATGGGTCACCAAACTGGGCACCTGTGTGCATATTCAACCTGCTGAATGAACCAACGGGCCTTTAGGGGGAAAAAAAATCTGTTTTCAAATTGGCGACAAAAGCGAAAAAGCCAAACTGGGTTTTGGGGGGCGGCGTGGAACAGAGGCATTTTCGACATTTCACACATTAGCGGGGCGAGCCTGAACATTCCTTTTCCCAGTTGGTGCACGATCATCTGTTTTTGATTTTAAAGAGTTCGAGGATTCCCCAAAACAAAGACCGTTTAGGGAAAGGATCTACGACCCATTTTTAACAAATCGGGGAAAATTTTCCTGGAAGAAATCAACTGCTGGAATTGCAAATGACGCGGCCTTAAAAATGCGCGAGACAACAACTCTGCCGGTGTTCTGAAATAAAACATAGCAGAAACCCCGAAATTCCCCCACAGCCCAAATCCTTATTGCCATTTCCCACAACCTATCTGTGTGAAGCGGGTTTTCTGCATTAACAGCAACCAAAACAAAGCAACCAATAAACTGGGCATAAGCAACACACTTCGGGGGTCATTGTTGATTTCCCGCAGATGGAACCTCTCATTGCAAAAAAACAAGCCAGGGTTCATTGATTTAACGTTCTAGTAAGTTAAATGTTAAATATTTTATTTATTTTGGGTAACTGTATTTTTTTTTTGAAAGGGATATTTAAATAAATTTAAATTCTTTATTAAATTTTTTATATTCTTTATGTATTAAATAAAAATACTTTTTTCAAAAACAAAAAATTTTAAAAAATAAACAATCAATGTCCCCTCCCGCGGCCGCAAAATTATCAAACGTTGACCGGTCCGCAGCGATAAAAAAGATGCGGAGCACTGGTTTAATTCATCAGCGTTTAGTAGGGACACGAAAACAAATATATAAAAAAGATGTACAATTATTTCCCTTAAGCTTTTCTGTGCCCCAAGGTATCGCGAAATAACTACGCATTCTCGCAAATATTTTCCAAAGAAAGAAATCGATCCTATCATCGAATGATATTTCTTCCAAACCTTGAAGAATATTTCTATATGTAATGTCTGAAGCCACTTTTCTATATTTTTTGTTTCTCCAAGTTGACTTGTTGCATAAAGTCGATGGACTGTTGACATGTTTCTACGTAACATGTGTGTGTGTGTACATCGTCTCTTCGAAATAATATATACATGCCAAATGAAACTTTTATTTGATATTCCAGATGATTCACCCTGAATAAAATTTCGAGCAGTTTCCAAGTCGATATATGATCCCATGGGGAAACCAGTTTACTTTATTTTGTAATTTGAGATTGTATCATGCAAATAAGGCTTATGTGACAATTATACCATTCGTATATCTCCAAGCCCAGTGCCATAATTATGCCTACCAGTTATTTTTTGTACTCTAGGAGGTAGAGCCAGGTGTTTTAATCCTCTAAAATTTGGTCGCACAACAGAAAGACGTGAAAAAGTCTCGGGATAAATTGATCAAATTACGACCGAAACCTTTTTCTCTATTCTTTCAATATAATCTGTATTGAGTGGGCATCTTAACAGGAACCTGCAATTAAGAATTTTTAGGTCATATGTGTATAAAATTGCTTGGACTGTTCTTGCTTAAGCTATATAAGTTCAAGTGCAGGCCAGAACTTGATACTCATTATTATATTCATTATTATATTAAAACTTAACGACAGATGAAAGTTGGTTCTAGAAATTTTAACTTTCTCTCAGATTTAATAGTTCTAACCTATTTAAGAATTATGAAAACATTTTTGTTTTGTATAAATATTGTTTCAAAACATTGAAAATTATGTCCTAAACCAATATTATAAAATTTAGCACATTTAAATTTTTTCTTCTAAAATTAATGAATTTATATAAATTTAGAATTTAAACTATCTCTTTTCAGAGTGAAGATAAATTATTCCTAATTTATGTGCAAATTTGCTCGATTTGTTGACAGTATACAGACACTTTTGATTTACTGCGACTTTTAGGAGTTTCAAGGATATATGGCCGTGCTTCTCAAAATTTAATATTTGCGACCCAAAATTCAATCATAATTTTCATCGCCCCCATCCATACAAATAGCAATGCATTTAATTCAATATTTTTATACTTTGACCCTAAAGCTACAGCACGACTTTAACCTCTTAAGGGCCGCCGACGTATTTATAAGTCTCGCTCAATTGGTGCGTTGAATGCCCAGGACGTATATATAGTTCTTTCCGAAGTACGATCATTTCTGTGCACTGCTATCCATAAAATTATTCAGAAGGCTTTGAAATGCGATAAAGGGACCTTAACAGATTTTGTGAAGGATTATCTCTTCCCCCCCCAATACGTAAAATTCCCCCACCCCTACGTCGAAAACGGAGTCATTGGGGAGAGCGAATCGCGTGACTTTTAATCAGCGGTCAAGGGATTATTTCTGAACCGTACAAATTATCAAGATAAATATTAATTTTTGTGTATAATACACGTGTCAAGCCCATATGGGGACACCGATAATTATATTTATTTCTTAACTCTTTGTATTATTAAATTAATTATAAAATAAATGTATCATTGCTTCACAAAGTGTTTTATATCAGTGTAAATGTTAGTTTTATTTTTTTATTATGTCAGAATGTATCTTGTTTACTTTCAGTAAAAAGTTTTTTGTTTGACTTTTCAATATGCTCGCGCCCTCCACGTAGAGTTATCACGCCCCTCTAGGGGGGCACGCCTCACTGTTTGAGAAACACTGATATGATAAGATTGGTTTTAGACTCGTAAGCCTAATAATGAGAAATGTTTTTCAGAGAAATATTCGAAAAAATTCATTTATAGTTTTGGCTTATAAGACATTTAATATGGATGGGACTCTTGCGTGCACAAGTCATACTCTACCTTTTAAACTTTCAGATATCTTAATCTTTGTAGAATTAATACATTCCTTGCACGCATTTAATTTTAATTCGTCATTTGGCAATATTTTTATTGTAATAACCTGAAACAAAATTCGAGAAAATCGTGAAAAGGGAAATTAATATTGTTACAAATACGATAAATTATGTTTAATTGTAAAATTTTAATTTGCTCGAATCCAAGTATTTGACTAATCAATTTATTATTTAATTTAAAAGATGGGGGATGGGAAATCTGTCTTTTACCTAGAAAAATACATGATTGGATTGATTGAATATTAACATCGCACTGTTCAGCTACACGAGGGCTTTTGGCGACGGACCACGTAATTTTGAACCATGGTCAAGTGATGTGGACGACACCCGAGCTGGCACCCCCTCTCCTAACTACCACACCACACCAACGGGAGGACGTTTCAGCTCTCGACAGATTTAACGTGCATTGCTGCCCTACACGGCGGGTCTTTTGAGGTATTGGGCTCGAACTCATGACAAGGTAAGCCACGGTCCGATACCTATACCACTCGGCTACCGCGGCCACCCCTAGAAAAATACAAAGGAGGAAATGTATGGAGTTTGAAGAGGAGGCTTGAAGTAAGATAAGAAATCCCTAGGGCATCCTAGGATCAAAGAATAAATATTAATACCAGAAAATGTACCTCAGAGGAGGAAAAAAAAATAACTCGACATAGAGTTTACCCCTAAAGCTGATAGCCAAGGACTATTGTTATAGACTAATGATTTAGTTTTTACTTAAAGCCTAAAAATAATGATTCGCGTTTAAATAATGAGTAGGGCATCTGGACTAGCAACCAACTAAATTCAATTAAACATATGGGGTCTTCAGCAGCACTAAGAATCAAATCTGCGATTCAACAATGCCTGGTTTGACCACTATGCAATTATCCTGAGTAAGCAAAGTTTTCTGCGTGAATGCAATAGTGTAAAAAATTTTATGGATAATGCTTCTAGTTATTCAAAACGCATTTTACACGCAACACTTTCAAAATTATTTGCGGCGAAAAAATTTATTATTTTCCCATATAAAATTTTATTCACATTTACATATAATTGCAAGGTAATCATTTTGCATGGATCCTGAGTAGATAAGACCACCTGGAAAATTCCCTGTGATATACGTAGAACGATCTAAAAATTCAGCACTGCTGTCATTGCTGAAGACAAAATCAAGTACCTAAAGTTAAACTTAAAATGGATTCTTGTAACCCTTCCCTATCTGGCCAGGTTGGTTTTAGTGAGCAAACCACACGCGCAGCTGTTATCTTCCGAATCTAATTAGATTTGTTCGGCGATGCAGAAAGATGGCTTTTTACAGCGTTGAACATCCCATTCACTTAGCACGCTTTGGTAAAACGCCCATCGATACTTTGCAAATGCTTTACAGGGACGCCATTTTGATCATCCCATGATGTGAAAGTAGCATCGCAGCATGCTTTCAGGTAGGTTGCGAAAAAGGGCTTCCATCTGCGTTTCCAGAAGTTATACGAACGCTGACAGAAGTGAATCATCGACCAAGGAGACTACTGTGATGCTGTGAACTATTCAGGGTAAGATTTTCTACACCTTGTCCCCGTTCTTTTCGATCATACAAGGTATAAACTATTTTAAATTTTGGAAAATTCGTCTAAATAAATATAATTTTAAAAAATATAATTACACCCAGAATTGTAAGATTAAATATTAACTTGCATTGGTTATGCCCCATTACCATTTTCTTCTACATATTGTTTGGTATAAATCTGATATAAGGATCAATATTCTGACAAAATTAGTTTTTATATTAAGAATCGCCAGAAAAAAAAATTCCATAGCAAAAAAATTTTATATCAAATAATAATAAAATTTCCATTGAAATTTTTGAACATAACTTATAGTGAAATGTTAAAAAATTAAATAGATCAAAAAGCAGGTAAAATAAAAGGATTTATTAATCGGAATCTAAATATCCAACGTCTACTTAAACCACAGTTAAAAGTACAAGGGTATATCTGCGTAATACATTCTATATCTTACTCTGAAAAGTACTCGTTTAATAAATGCAGATATTCACTCATGTCAAAATCTTCAGAGCTTTCCAATACATATTCTACAAGAACGTACAGATCTTTATCATTTCTAACATAAGCTGCATACGTGGCAGCCAATAAATTCCAAAAGCATTTAAAAAGGTCTACATAGAGATGATCCTGCCATCCCATTCCTAATTTATCATATAATATGATGGTTACTAAGCCATGGAATATATCTTCACTTATATGCTGCTGGAAATCATTCACTATACCTAAAAACATAATTTGAAATGGCCATTGTAAGAAAGATTTAAATAATTCACAGAATTCTTGAGTTTGCAAACGTCTTAGCATAAAATTTAATTCATTAGTGTTCATTAGAGATATACATGAATATAAATCAAAATGATGTACATTTCCAATTTCTAAATTGTAGTTAATGCATTGGTATCTCATTTCTGGACCTCGAAGATTTGCAAAATACCTACGTATTCCCAAGCTGTTTGAACGAAAGAAATTGCGCCTTTCATTGCGCGATATTGCTTCCCAATCTATCGAACTATTTCTTTGCAATGTCTGGAGCCATAATTCTAAACATCTGGATCTTGGAAGTTGTCTCATTACAAAAAATCGATCGTCTGTTGACATGTTTCTCCATAACATTTGCACATCGTCTCCGAAATAATATACACACGCCAAATGAAAGCGTTCTCTGATATTAAAGTTCACATCCTGAATGAAATTTCGAGCAGTTTCATGTCGATCTATGATCCCAAACGGAAACCAGTGTAGCTGTTTTCTTAAATTGAGATAGTCATCACTCACAATTAGTTTATGGCATTCGAACCATGTTTTTACCTCAAAGCCAAGTGCCATAACTATACCTACCAGTTTCTTTTGGATTCCAGTTGGTAGAACCAATTGTTTTACTTCACTTGAATATGTTGTTTTAAAAGGGGGTAAAACTATGGCAGAAACCTTTTCCTCTATTAGTTCTCTGTATTCCGTATAGAGTGGGCCTCCTAAGAGGAATGTGCGTTTTAGAATTTCCAGGTCAAATGTGTACAAGATTCTCTGGGCTATTCTTGAATAAGCCATGAGTTCTAGTGGAGGCCAAAAATTGATATTCATTTTGGCTTCAACCTTAAAACTTCCAAACAAATGAGAATTCCCTCAGTGAATAATTTGCTGTCAAAGTTAATAGCTATTATTAAAAGTTGGATCTTATACCAATGTATAAAAATTCAGCTCATTTAAATTAATTTATTTCTGTGAATTAATTGTATCCGTATAAGTTAAATATATAATTCAAAATTTCAGCTTTTTGAGCGAAGCAACTTTTGAGCCGATACTCAAACAATATTTCGAGATTTGTTGTTAGCATCCAAGCACTTGGGATTTAATATCGCTTTTTCGGATGTTCAAGAATATCTGGAAAAATAGATAGCAGATTCTTGATCGCAATAACAAGAAATTGTTTTTTGCAAAAATTCGAAAAGCATTCATATACTTTTGGATTAAAAGTTTTTAAAATGGAAGGAATTTATACTCGAACTTTTCAATTTTCCATATTTCTCGATACATGAGCATTCCTTGAATGGGATATTAGTCAAGATCTTTTTATAATAACCTGAAATAAATTGAATATAGTACAAAAGGTTAGTTCGAAATTCATATTGTTGCGAACATGGTAAATGTTTAATTATAGATTTCTTAAAATTATTTAACATGAATTTACATAAAACCATCGGAAATACTTTGGAGAATTATGAATTTATTCCTTATTTCTAAGTGAAAAGACTGATCAGATATTTAGAAGAGTATAAAAAAAGTCATTGATCAAAAGTAATTATTTATGAAACATACATACCATTAGTGTAAAAAAAATTCCAAATAGCCGTACAAAAAGGAAACTTTTGAAGTAAATTGATATCATTAGGATTAAACGAAAATTACTTTTGCACACAAGAGTACGCAAGGCATCTTTAATGCAAACAAATTAAAAACTAGAAATTTAAACGAGTTCTGCACGCGCGCGCACACACACACACCTCATGTAATTAACAATTCTGTGTTGCCCTTGTTCATATTTATCTTCTAATATTTCTTAAAACATAAAAAGTAATGAATATATTTAATTTTATGTATAATAATACTTATATCTTTTAGATAAATTAACCAATATTAATATTAATTTAGCGTTATTTTCTAGTGTTAAGCCTACAAGTATTTTTATCCAGTAATTTTAAGCCTGCATTACCACATGTGTCCTTAAAATATATTACTAAATAAAGTCTTAATTTTGTTTGAGTTTTTTTTAATGAAACAGTCAGAATTGCTCTCGAGGAGTTAAGTACAAGATAAAATCAGTTCAATGTCATTGATTACCATAAAATGTGTCCAGTATTTGTTCAGAAATATTTTGAAAGAAAGGGAAAAAATCTATATAAATCTCAAGATAAAGATTTCGTTGAATAGAAAAAGGTACTTTGCTATTTGGAGGTTATTTTACGTGGAATATCGCAAATGTCTTCGTCAAAGTAAATATTATTATACTTCTTTAATTTTAAAATTGAAAACCATCGTCTTGAGAGGCTTTTGTGATTAAAGAACTGATTTTTTTTGCATGAATCAACGAGTTTATAACCTATGAAAATAATTCCATAATTTAAAGCAAAACATGCGAGTTTTCGAAAAGCTGATTGGAAAAGACTAGTCAATGTCCCTTGTTCATGGCTAATGATTTAGGGTTTCATTTACATCGACTCTTAAGAAAAGAAAATTCTATTGTCGATGGGTGCCAAAAGAATGAATCGTAATCATTTGAGGAGTATGATATTTGAATTATCAGCCCACTTAATTCAGCTCGTCTTCATGTTGGACGAGTGACTGAATATTACCGTCGCTCTGTTCAACAACACAAGGGCTTTTGGCGACGATTGATTGAATATTAACGTCGCACTATTCAACTACATGAGGGCTTTCGGCGACGGACCACGTAATTTTGAACCATGGTCACGTGACGAGGACGACACCCGAGCTGGCACCCGTCTCCGAACTATCACACCACACCAATGGGAGGACGTTTGAGCTCTCGACAGATTTAACGTGCATCGTTGCCCTACACGGCGGGTCTTTAGTGGTACTGGGCTCGAACTCGTCACAAACCAGCCACGATCCGATACCTTGACCACTAGGCTACCGTGGCCACCTACATGCCGGGGTTCAGCAACATGAAGAGTCAAATCTGTGATTCGACAACGCTTGTTACGAGTTGGATCATGTCCCCCTCTGCTATTGTAGCAATCCTAATTAATCAGTTTTGAATGAATGCAATGGTGTAAGCAATATTTTCATGCGTGATGTTTCTAGTTGGTTAAAATGAATTTTATGCATGGTATATTCAGGATATAATATAAAATAAAATGTATATTTCCCATCTATTTGCAAGATAATTTTTCATGGATTCTGAACTGGCAAGACCCCTCGGAAAATTTGCGATGGCATTTTAACTAATTTGAAATATTCCCGTTTTACTATATTAATACAGAAAGATAATTTCACCAAGCACTGCAAATTTGAACTATATCCAACATTAGTTAAGCAATTGACACTTTTTTCTGTCTGGCTATAAAAATGAGAAAGATAAATGCAGTGACTAAATCCACTTTGTAAATTATATTAAGTGGCATCTAAAGAGATCGGAAGTCGAAAAATTTATAGCAAACCTAGACAAATTTAATTTAAATTTTGGAATAGAAGTCTTAGTGATCTGTTAAAAAATTTATAAGTCAAAAAGCAGGAAAATATATAAGGATTTATTAATCTGAATCGAATCATCCAACGTCAACTTAAACCACTGTTACAAGTCGAAGGTTATATACAAGTAACACATAACGTATTACTCATTTTTTAAGTTCAAATATTCTGTTATGTCAAAATCCTTAGAGCTTTTCAATACATATTTTACAAGAACGTGAAGTTTATCGTTCATAACACATTTTTCAAACTTGGCAGACAATAAGTTCCAGAAGCATTGAAAAAGGTTTACATACGGATAGTCTTTCCATCCCATTTCTAATTTATCATATAATATAAAGATTACTAAGCCACGAAATACAACTTCATTAATATGCTGATGGAAATCATTTACTACATCTAAAAATATAATTTGAAATGGCCATTGTAAAAAAATTTGAAATAATTCATAGAATTTCGCTTTTGGCAAACGATTAAACATGGCATTTAATTCACCTATGTGTAGTAGACGGAGACACGAATATAAATCAAAATGGTGGGCATTTCCAGTTTCCAAAGCGAAATAGATACACCGATATCTCATTTCTGTGCCTCGAAGATTTGCGAAATACCTACGCATTCCCAATGCGTTTGAACGAAAAAAATGGGGCCTTTCATTGACCGATATTTCTTCCCAGTTTAGCGGAAGATTTCTATGTAATGACTGGAGCCATAATTCTAAACTTCTGGTTCTAGGAAGTCGTCGCCTTGCATAAAATCGATCGGCTGTTGACATGTTTCTCCAAAACATTTGCACATCGTCTTCGAAATAATATACACACGCCAAATGAAAGCGTTCTCTGATATTCATGTTTTCATCCTGAATAAAATTCCTGGCAGTTTGGAGTCGATCTATGATCCCAAATGAAAACCAGTTTAGTTTATTTTGTAAATCCAGATTGTCATCACGCACAATGCATCTATGACTGTCGTACCATCTTTTAATCTCCATGGCCAGTGTCATAACTACACCTACCAATTGCTGTTTGGATTGCATTTGGCAGAGGCAAATGTTTTACTCCTACACATTTTGTTGGCACAACAGAAGGACGTGAATAAGTCCTCGGATAAGTTGCTAAAACTACGACAGAAATCTTTTCTTTTATTCGTTCGATATATTCTGAATAAAATAAACCTCCCAACAGGAATCTGTGTTTCAGAACTTCTAAGTCAAATGTATATAATATTCCCTGGGCAATTCTTGCACAAGCAATGAGTTGTAGTGGAGGCCAAAAATTGATACTCATGATTGCTTTAATCTTAAAGCTTAATGATGAGAGTTGGTTCCGGAAATTATAATTTGTTTTCAAATTTTATATTTGTAATGTGATAACGACGCTAAAACTGACGAACACATTTAATTGCATATAGGTATTGTTTCAAAACTTTTAAAGGTACATCCGATATACCAGTGTTAAAAATTAAACTCGTTTCAATTTATTTCTGAAAATTAATGATTCTCCCTTTTCAGACGGAAGAAAAATCTGATCTTATAGGCAAACAAAATTTCTAGATTAGTTGCTAGCATCCAGGCACTTTTGATTTATTGTGCGTTTTAGTAGTTTCTAGAGTAACTTGCAAACTTTTGATCACAATGTTGAGAAATATTTTTCAGAAAAATAATCAAAAAGTATTTACTTTGGCTTATTCGTCCTATAGTATAAAAGAATCTTGCGTGAAAGTCATACTCAACCTTTTAAATTTTCCAGATATCATCTTTGTAGTATTTCAATAATCCTTGAATTTTTTCAATTTGAGTCATTTGTTAATAACCTGAAACAGAAATTGGAGAAAATCTTAAGCAAAAAAGCGTAGTTTGAAGTTTTTACTAGTACAATTACGATAAATGTTAGAATTTTTTTTTTGTACAAGCTTTTAACATTAATTCTTTTGTGACTTTCTTTTATATGAATTCTGCGGAATATGCTATTTTGATTATAAACCATTTTCAATAATTTCTATTTATTGCATAGTTTTTTCTATAACTACATTTGACCTCTAACATGCATGCCTTATTCGTTCAATTAAAATTGGAAACGAAATATTATCTTTTGATTCTTGTAAAACAAAGGGTAGTTAAAGAATTAGAGTATCGGACTCCACAGACCCGAGGACCCGATTCAATTCCCAATCCCACCAAATACCTTCCGAGTACGCGCTCGTTAAATCAGTGTATAAGAGTCCTGCAGGTGATCTCAATAGAAACTACAGGTGCAGGGTTATGGAGAATATTTCCCTTCCTTCTGATCCATGCCTAAATTGTGGAGGTGGGGTACGTGGTGTCGCCATTCTATCGTGTAGAAATCCAACCAGTCTCAGGCTCTGGAAACTGTTGTTCCTTCCCTTCGAAACGGATACGACAACAATTTACTATTTAACTTTATTTTAAGTGATATTACTACAAAAACTATTTTTATATTTAATGCATAAAATTATTCCGAATTAAATGAAGAGTTCCATTTCCTTGGGTTTAATTATACATTCATAATGAAAAGTCTTATTTTTCTGACTTCACAAAACAAAGTGTTTGTAATTTGGCCTTTCGAGAAGAAATTTGCGTACTAGTTCACAATCAATCTCTCGTGCACAATTTATTAATGCTTAAAAACCACGAAATCATTTTCGAAATCTGGAGTCGCGGAATCTAGTTCGGAGGCCATTAAATACTCCCCAGCCGAGTTGGTTGGACACGAATCTCTGGAAGTTAATATTCATCACTGGATGGTGAGTGGATGAGCGTCGCACTATAAGAAACACGACGGCTTGCCACGACGTCAACATCTTAATGAATGCAATAATCTTACACGTGCTCGTCTTATTAGATATTTATCTAGATATATTTAATTCAAAAGGTACATTTAAGCATTTTCCCGTGAGATATTGTATGGCTTGTGCAATTTCATTCTTATATACTACATGTATTTAATTTATTAAAAACTATTTTCCTGAAGTTTAAAAAATATTAAAAGCTTCACGGCAATCACAATAGCCGAGTGGTCATGGTTGACTAGCGTTACATCTGTGTGGTCGTGGGCTCCATTTAAGATGTCAGTATCAACTATTCCAATAACACCAGTGGCGTAACGTACACCCCCACATCTTTAGTGGTAGGATTTTAAAGGCCAAGTGAAGCATAGAATTTCCTATTTTCGAAGCCTTCTCCTTATCTGGAAAAAGGCTTCTATAATATTTTTTCTATATACTTCTAAGACCTCTATACAAAGCCTGAACTATGATTGTTTAAATATATAACTTAGAAGAGGAGTCAGTGGAGAAATTAACTAAAAAGCACCAAGAATTCTTCCAATTGGTAGTAATTTGAAAATACGAATATTTTAAAAATCCTACTTAATGCTCTCTGGAGAAGTCTTGGATATATGCAAGCAAAATATTGTTACAGAAGCATTTTTCATAAAAGCAGAGAATGTTTTGTAGATAAGCAATTTTTTTTTGGCCAAAATATTGCATTTAAATAATATTTTCAAAACAATTTTATACATATATTCTCACCCAAGTGAAACACATATACATATACATATACATATACATATACACAATAGTTTGTACGTTTTTGCAAAATCACTGTTCCGAACACAGTCGGATGTCCTCAGTTCAAAATTGACAGACAAGTAGCCAATATCTCACGTAATGGCTCTCGATGGATAATTTAATAGTCAATCAGAAGCTTGAGATCTCGCCGTAGAAATTTTAGCCAAATGTATGAAATTTCGGTTAAGAGGACACAGTACGATTCAATTGACAAAAATCGGTCAATAAATCCAAATCTAATTTTTCTAGCTTAAATTATTCTTTATATAGTTTTCTATAACCTCAAAATTTGAAAACTCTAAACTTAAGAAACGCAGAATCATGATAGATTTTACATTCATTTTTATTCACATCCCTATGGCAACTTAAAACTATAAACTTATCTCGGAAAGTAAAATAACTAGTTTGTCTTCATTTAAAATGCTAAGGCTTTTTCTATTGTGCCTAATGTATTTAACTTTTTACCTATTGTTAATATTACATGTAACAAAGGTTGGTATGCATTTTTGAATCAAAGCAATACTTATTTTTTAAAAAATTGAAGTTTGAATTTGCAAACTTTAAGGAATTTTCAATAAGGATTCATAAAAAGAAGTATTGTACAAATACCAATCGTGTTAAAAATTGATCTTCACAAATTTTAAGTTTTTTCCTTAAAAAATTAAATAGCTAACTTTTTATGAAGTTTTGTGCACAAAATCTGTTTTACATAGTATACACACACAGGATGCAACCAAAAAAACTTGGGCAATCCTTAAATTAAAATTTTTTGTTTAAATTGTACCA
This sequence comes from Trichonephila inaurata madagascariensis, assembly GCA_019973955.1. Lineage (NCBI taxonomy): Eukaryota > Metazoa > Arthropoda > Arachnida > Araneae > Nephilidae > Trichonephila > Trichonephila inaurata. The sequence goes on from BMAV01016316.1 coordinate 104,873, forward strand.
TGTCCCCTTAAACTGTAGAATAGGTCCATGTACGACCAGAATTATTCACCAGACTACCGAGAATAATGAAGTGGAGCTTAAGTATGAAGAGAAAAAAAACCATTTTGGCATCTAGATAAACATCGCCAAATCTAAGGAACTACCTATTTTATACTTTAGCCAATTTTTTTCATAACCTTAGGAACGTTTTTATCTTTTATTTTACCTATCTTTTATTTCATTCTGCTATCATCTATGTGCCATAAAACTAATTCAATTAATTCTAGCAAAACCTCTTAGCTCGCAGCCAACCCTGTTGAAACTCTGAATTCTTGCAAATCTTATAATTTTTAAGACATGCTCAAATTTAGATACGGAAATCAGTTATAAGATACAGTAAAAATATAACTTACTTAATGTCCATTATTTTCCATTAATAATTGGAGATAAAAATAGAGAAAAATCCCAGCTATTAAAATATCTAATAATTCAAAAATGGCGATGATAAAAATGTAACTTACAACTCAAACTTTTAAAAACAACATAAAATAGACTCTCGCTTAGGAAGATATTGTCGAACAATTTATTACAGAAGCACTAGCATTGTAAATAAGCTTACTTTATTTGTTTCACTTCATTTTCTGCTTGTTGCCAGTTTAATTAAGTTTTCTCAGGTATATAGCATTAATAAATTAACTTTTGTAAAATGGTGTGCAAAATTTTCTCTATGAAAATTATAATTCTTGAAATTTGCTTCAAAAGGAGCAAGGCAGATGTGTGTGACGCAGAAGTTCAGCAGTATTTCAACTTCCTAAAAGTCCATATTCATTTGGATGAGAAGTTCGGACTCCGCAGTAGCCTAGTGGTCAAGGTCACGGACTCGAACTTAGTGCCGCTGAAGACCCACCTTGTAGAGGAGGTAATGTATGCTAATTCTACGGGGCTACGTTAAATCCTCGGGAGAGGAGTACCAGCTAAGGTGTCATCCTCGTCACTTGACCATGGTTCAAAATTACGATGCCCGTCGCCAAAAGCCCTCAAGTAGACCAAGTTAATATTCCCTGACTTATTTATAATCCCCTGGCAGCAGTTTCGCGGGTTCGAGTCCAGGTTCAGCTGAAGACCACCGTGTAAAGAGGCCTGAGGCACATTAATGTCGAGCTCAAAGTCCTCCCTTGGCGTGGAAGTTTGGAGAAGGGGTACCAGATCTGGTGTTGTCGTCGACCTTTGACTGAGGTTTAAAGTTGCGAGGCTCGTCACGATAGCCCGCGTGTTACTTTATAGTGTGATGTTAATATAAAACATTCTTAATGTTATAAATCTGAGAAAAATAGGGACCGTAGTAGCTTAGAGATGCGTTTCTCAAACTGTGTTGCTTGCCCCCCTTGGAGGGCGTAACGACTCTACGAGGGGGGCGCGAGCCTATTGAAAAGTCAAAAACAAAAGATTATTTAAAAAAATTATTAATTTACTGAAAGTAAACAAACAAAATATATTCTGACACAATAAAAAATAACATACACATTTACACTGATATATTACACTTTTAAATGTATCAGCTCTACACTGTGTATTTTATAATGAATTTAACAATACTAAGTTAAGAACAAGTTTATTAATTACCAGTGACCCCAAGGGAGTGTGTTATATATAAAATTATATACAAAAACTAACACTTATCTTTATAATGTTTACTACTTATAATTAATCCTTTAACTGCCGATTAAAATTTGCGAGATTCATTTTCTGCGTAGGAGCGCGTATGTGGTGTATTGGAGGGGAGGGTGAAGAATAAAGAAATCTGGAATAATCTGCAAATAATCTGAAATAAGCAGATCCTTCTCAAACATTGTTAAGGTTCATTTATTGCATTCTAAAGCCTTCAGAATAATTATATGGATAGCAGTACAGAGAAAAGTTCGAACTTCGGAAAGACGTATATATATGTCCGGGGAAATTAACACTTTGACTGAGCGAAACGTTTATATACGCCGGTGAAACTTAAGAAGTTAAGATCGTATTGTAGTTTTAGCGTCAAAGTATAGTATTATTGAATTCACAATACATTGTTATTGTACGGGGGCGATGAAAATTATGATTTAATATTGGGGCACGAATATTGAAACTTTGAGAAGCACTGGCTTAGAGGTCAAGGTCATGGACTCATGGTTGGCATGTTACATGTACGGGCCTAGTACACCTGAATACCGTAAAGACTCACCGCGTAGAGGTTTAATGTGACGAGGCTCAAATCCCTCCTGTTGGTGTGGTGTGAAATTTAGGAAAGGTTTTGCCAGCTCAGATATCTTCATTTGATCATAATTAAAAATGACAAGGTCTGTCGCCAATAGCTATCGTATAGTTTTACAATGTGATGTTAATCTTCCCCTCAATCTCTCAAAGGAAAAATTAATGAAACTGGCAGCAGCAATCGAAATAAAGAAAATAAAAAATATGTTTAATTACAACTCATACGCAACTCACAAATAAATTGTTATAGATCCATATCCCTGTGATGTTGGGGCTGTTTTTCTAGACATTCAGAAAGCTTTTGACAGGGTCTGGGTCAGGGGACTCATCTACTAACTTATCACTAACAATTTTCCACCTGCTTTAATTCATCTCATTAATTCTTATTTAGTTAACAGATCCTTCAAAGTAAGAGTGAATGATACTCTTTCTTCTTCTTTTAATATCAAAAGGGGTGCGCCCCAGGGTAGTCTCCTTGGGCCCCTGCTATTCAACATGTATATTAATGATATACCTACTCACCCTCAAACCATTACTAATATTTACGCTGATAATACTGCTATCCTGGCTACTTATAAAAATTACAACACTATCACCGTGCACTCAACTCACACCTACACCTCCTTGAAAACTTTTTTAACACATGGAAAATAAAAATTAATGTAGATAAAATAATAGCCGTACTCTTCACCAGGAGAAGAAAACCAGTCACACCGCCAACCCTCTATTCCACACAACTACACTGGTCTCAGAGCACGAAGTACCTAGGAGTACTTCTAGAAAACAATTTATCATGGAAACAACACATCTTATAAGCGCGTGAAAAATTCCGGAACACCTTGCGCTCAATTTACCCCTTAATTTGCCGAAATTCTCAAATGAATCTTTACAACAAAGTACTTCTTTACACTGCTGTTTTGCGGCCTATCTTAACGTACGCTTGCCCTGTGTGGGGCTATGCAGCTAATTCAAACATTAAACTTTTAGAAAATGCTCAAAATGCTTTAATCAGGAATATAATTAAGACATGTAAATACATTAAAAATAGAGATATTTACAAAGCTAGTATCATTTATCCTTTTAAAAAATATATTCAAAAAATAAGAATTATTTTTTTTGATAATCTGCCAAACTCAAATAACTTAAATGTCTTAAATCTTAAAAATTACAATCCCAATGTCAATACTAAGAGGCCCAGAAGAATCCTTCTGGACTCGTATAATCCCCCATAGTAACTAATTGCACCATTCCCCTCGTGGCAAATGACCATTTTTCTAATGTGTCTCATTTTACTTTCGCATACACATTTCCTTTCTTGATTTTAAATATTTTCAATTTGCAACCCACACAGGCAAGCACTTTTTCCCAACTCAATTCTGTTCCATAACTTCAAGGCAGCGAATAGAGTGTTAACTCACCGATTATATTTTTGTCCACTAATGAGGAAGCTCCCTCTCAATCCAGGCCTCTCCACTCCAAGGCCCAAATACCTTTCGATATGGGAAGGAGGAATGTTTCGCGTTCCGTTTCCCAAAGAGAGAGAGATGTTAAGCTTCTCTCTCTCCCTGTGACGTGAAGAAACGTGAAATAAATTGTCGGACTATGGTTTGCTAAGCTGGATGCAAGAATTCTCATTTCATTGTCATTTTAAAGTTTCAAATGCAAGTTACATTTTTATCACCACAATTTTTAAATAGTTGTATTATTTGACAAAGAAGTTTTGTTATTTTTTATCTAGTTATTGAAAATTGATCGACATTTTTTAAAGTTAGATGTGCTTTATTTCCTCTGATAACCGATTTCCTAATCCAAGTTTGAGCAAATGAAAAAATTATAAGAGGTGTAAAAATTCGTAGTTTTAAGAGTGTTTGTTTTGAGCTACCAAGTATAGAGTAAAATTAAGAAGAGTTTTAGTTATATTGCGCAGAGCCGCTAACAGAATGTAAGAAAATTACTGAGCTAAACTTAGCATTTTGTATCTCGAATAAAGCAAATCTCTCAAAGGCTTACAAAAACTTGTATTAATTTTTTAAAAAAACTTTAATGATGCAACATTAATGTAAATGTATATGTAAATCCTTTTATATGTTTCGATTCGTCTATTCACAGGGTATCCTCCAGAAATATTATTGACCTTTAATGTCGAAAATTAAAATTTTTACTTTCATTTGAATGTATTACATTAAAAAAAATCGTGTCCTATTGGTGTGTTCTTTGAAAAAATGCACTCTCTTAGCTGTGTTCACTCCAGAGACGAATGGCTTCTTCCGTTCGAATTCGCAATGATACTCATTCTTTTTACTTTCTTTTCGAATTGTCATTAAATTCACATTTTTTTTAAATATCTTTGCCACATTTTTTCTATCTGTGAAGCTGATAGACTTGATTTATTTTACTGAGCGTATATTGCAAAGCGAGATTCTCGAGGTGACACAGCAGACGGGCGACCGGACCTTGGTGGGGCTATCAACATTTTAATTTATTTGTAGTTTATGAACACTTTTTGAATCGATGAATAGTATATATCATATTAATAGTTTCAGTCGTCATTGTTTTGAGAGATTTCCCCTTTGTCTAAAAATCTAGAATGATCGCTTTTTCAGTAATATCGATCTCTTTCTCTGTTTCCTGCCATGTAATCGCAAAAGCAACCGAAGCCTCAAATCCATAGAAAAACGTATAGCAGGAGTTTATAATCATTTAAAACACTATTTGGTGGAATTATCTCGCAATGAAAGGTCTTTAAAAGTTATATTTTTATGAGCTCGCCGACTTTTGGCGGAGGTCTTTAGGGGTCATCCTTATTTTTTCATGTTAAGGTATATGAATAAGGTAATCTTAAAGAATCATCTGAGATGTATGTTGATTTTCTCAAGCATGATTCCAATACTAATGTCTGCATAAATACCTCAAGCTGATTGCCTGCACGCAAAGTTTGCGGAAGTATTTTGGTAAGTTCAATATCTAACACTTCAGGAAACACAGTTACGGGTCAGAGTTATGTAAATTCAATACATCGCAATTATTTTTTGCAGATTTCATTACAACTTTCAATGCTTTTTTTGCATTAAATATCCTATGTATTTTTGTGTGGAAACCTTTTTTGAATCTCTAATAAAAATGTTGATCGTTTTGTAGGCCAATATCTGTGGCTTTTTCGCAACGGTAGTATACATTTCTTAAATAAGTACCCCAGTTCAGTGACTTGAATTCTCTGATCCCACTTTTAATTCAGAACTAAAATACTTAGAGCTCTGCAATAACTTTATTTTCTTCAAAATACTTCCAATGGCTAATTCTCGAGGATAAATTATTAATTTGCATTCGTGATAAATGCTTTTCAAAACCTCAATTTTCACGGTATTCACTATAACTTTCATTTCAGGTAAAAAAATATAATGTTAATTGACGAAATTAAAATGATTCAAGAAAGGTTAAAATAATAGAGAGGATAACTGGAAATTTCAAAAGGATCGCAAGATTCCTCTTTAAATGATTGCTATGCCGAAAGTAGACGAAAAATTTTCTAATACTTCCCTGAAAGTCGTTTGCCAACATCGTGGCTGAGAGTCTAAAACACTTTCTGCTGGATATCCTTGAAACTTCTAAATGTCAGTGACAGAACACCAATAAATCTCGGAAATATATTCTTTGCTAATAAATTCAAAACAATTTATCTTCACTCTGGAAAAGGTGAACTTAATTTCTAGATTTAAATTTATTCAAAGGCATTAGTTTTCAGAAAAACAAATGATTGGAAGTTTTCTTAACTCTATATTGGTATACGATATTGTGTCTTTACAATACTTATTTTTTTCCCCTCTTTTTGTAGTATCGTACAAAAAGAGATATAAAAGCTTAATACCAATTCTGCGTTATAATTTTCAGAACCAACTCTTATCTGTTTGTGAGTTAAGACTGAAGCAATATCGATGATTAAATTCTGGCCTACACTTGAACGAATAGCTTATACAAGAATAGCCAAGGAAATATTATACACATTTGACTTAGAAATTCTGAAATGGAGATTCCTGTGTAAAAATTTCGCGCGTTCTTCTTATTTTACAAAAAATAGAGAATAATGTTTTATTACAGGAAAGTTCTACCATCTAAATTCCAAAAGCAATTGGTAAGAGTGGTTATGGCACTGGGCTGGGAGGTATACCAATGGTTTGACTATCATGAACATTTTTTTAGGTTGTCAATCACGATTTACGAAATAAACTACACTGGTTTTCATTTGGGTTCATAGATCGTCTTTGAACTGCTCAGAATTTTATTCAGGATGTGAATCAGAATATCAGGGAACGCTTTCATTTGGCGTGTAAATACTATTTCGAAGACGATATGCAAATGTTATGGCGAAGTATGTCAAGAGTGGATCGGTCTTATATAAGAGAACGACTTCCTAGAACCTTAAATATAGAAAAATGGCTCGGGACATTATACATATATTTTCCTCTAGATTGGGAAGAAATAGCGCTCAACGCTCGCGATGAAAGGCGCAATTTCTTTCGTTCAAACGTTTTGGGAATGCGTAGTTATTTTGCAAATCTTCGAGTATCGGAGCCTAGATACCTATGCATTTTTCACGCTTTAAGAAGCAAAATGGAACACCGTTTTGATTTATATTCGTGTCTCTGTCAAATAAACATTTCTGAATTAAATGCCGTGTTGACTCGTTTCCCATGGATTAAATTGTGACAGTTTCTTAAAATTTTCTTACACTGGCCATTTCAAAACTTGTTTTTAAGTGTAATGAATAATTTCCAGGAGCATATTGATGAATTTATATTTTGTGATTTATTAAAATTCATAATCTATCAGAAATTAGGAAAGGGATGGTGAGATCATGAGTGTGAAGTTCTTTTTAAAGGCTTTTGAAATTTATTCTCTGCCAAGTACAAAAACCATATTTAAAGGAAGGATGACCTGTACATTCTCGTAAAATATGCACTAAAAGAAATTGAAAAGTTTGATGGAATTTATCTTCTATGTATAATCAGCAAGGTTGCTTTTCAGTAGCATCTAGAATGTGTTCCTCGAATATATTCTTGTACTTTTAACAATGATTTAGTTAGTGACGCTGGATATGTTGATTCATATTAATAAACTCATGTTATGTTTTTCCTGCTCTTGATTTATTTTACAGTACATTCGACACTTCACTGAGGATCAGTTCTGTCCCAAGGTTATAGTTTACTATAAAAATTTTCATTAATTAAAATTTCCTTTGACTATTCTAGCAACAATTTGTCATATTTACATCTATCAGTTTTATAACCAAGAAATATATGGAAAAAAATGTCTGACTAATATAGAAACAAACAATTAATTTTGTAGGGCTCGATGTAATTATATTTAGTCCATTTTGTTCGTATATTGAGGCAAGAAAGTCCTTGAGTAGCTTGCATTCTTTACAAATTTTTCAGACGCAGTTAGCCAGTTCAGATGTCACCCTCGTTAGTTGGCCTTGGTTCAGAAGTAAGAAGTCCGTCGAAAATAAACATCGTATTGTTTCGCAGTATGACGCAAATTAAGAGGCCGCTGTAGCCTAGGGGTCATTGACAGACCCGGGAGTTCTATTGCCACGGGGATCCTTGGTAGTTTGGGCGTCTTTTAAATTCGCCCTCTAAGTGATGTGGTAGTATGGAGGGAAGTTGCATGTCAAGTGTCGTTCATTTTTTGCCCGAAGAATCTGAGGTCCGTAAAAAGATATCGTTTGGCTTCATATTGCGACGTTTATGGGCCGCGGAGCCAATGGTCAAGGTAACGGATTTTGGGCCGGCGTGTCAGAGCGAGCTCTGTACCCCCAAAAAACCCTCCTTTGGGGGAAGCGATCCCGTTAAATCTGTCGGGGGCTAAATGTCCTTTCCCCGTTGGTGATAGTTAGGAGAGTGGTGGTAGCTCAGGTGTCGTCCTCGTCACTTGATCATGGTTCAAAATTACGAGGCCCTTCGTCTAATGCCCTCATGTAGCCTAACAGTGAGACGTTAATACTCTCTCGCGACATTAATATAACCCTCACTAACTCTCGTAATGTAAAGTAAAACGTATCTTCAGAGTGATTCGTAAAGAAGCGTACAGTTTCAATGCAAATAAATCAAGGACAATGTAATAAAAAATGCGTTACTTCTAACAGCTTTATATAGGAGTATATTAAGTTTTGTTTGACAGTCTCAGATATTTTATGAGTTGAACCTTAGGCACACGGCTCACATTGATCCTGTATTGTATTACCTCCCCCCACCAAACGCATGTTAAGAAGTCTGAATGAATTCCATCGATAGGGGGGTTTTGAACCTTTTAAACTATGCTAGGTCAAAAAAAGGAAACATTTTTCTCCTCGGAAAAAATACAAAGAGTTGGGGCTTCTGGGGGTTTTCATTTGGCCAAGAATATTTGGAAAAGTAGAATTGTGAATGGGGAAAATTGCCATATACAGAGTGGAGACAGATGGATCTAGTAATCTTAGACTGGTTGTGCGAGCAGATAGTGTAAGTACTCAGACCTGTAAGAGATACAATAATGGCAAGATTTTAAGAAGTGATTCGCTTGAGTCGAAAATACGAGTAAGACTTAAGGGGGTTTTAGCACAAGGAATTTTATACACATTTGACTTAGAAATTCTGAAAAGTACATTCATGCTTGGAGACTCTGTCTTTCCAAATTTTCCAACAAAAACTTAAAAAGGGTTTTTGTTTTGTCTTGACATTACCAATGAGGTTTTGCTGTTTATCCCAGTAGAAACTGACCAGGTAAACCACTTATATCTACCAAACGAAATCCAAAATCAATTAGTGGGTATAGCGTCACTTGGGGTTTTTTAAAAAGTAAATTATTTAAAAGCCATGGGGGATTGGGTTCCGTCAGATTTTTGAATAAAAAAATGAAAAATTTGTGCAGTTCATAATTTAAAGTCTTGAAACTTTTAAACTGCCCCCAAGGTGACTTTCTTTTTATTATCCCCCTCACTAGGGTGTAGGGTTTAAAAAAGGAATAGAATTTTTTAAAATTTTAATATTTTTTGGGAAACTTAATGTCCAAAATTTTAAAAATATTTAATATGGGAATCACTATGAACAAACACACAGTAATAGTTAAACCGAATCGCGTAAATTGGGCCACTATGAATTTAATCCGCCTAATCTCACTTTTAATAATATTACAAGTCCCAATATCAAATAATAAATCTACCTTAATCCAATTTTAGTTTCAATCTTATGAAGAGAGTCTGGGCGCGTGTAATGGTATGCACCTTGACCTAATGGCTTAACTTCAGGCAACCCCACAATTGGCTGTCAATATTCAGCTTGTATTACTTTTCTTACACATACTTCCCCAAATTCCCTTTACACTTACTGAAACTTCTGTTTTTTAAAAAATTTCTTATTTGATTTTTCTTCACATTTCGCTTTTTGGTTTTGGTTGGGAAAAAAGAGTTGCCATTAATCTTGGCCCCCAAAGAACCAGAGGTCATGTTAAAGAAAAAGACGCGTGACCCCGTCAAAAGCCCGCCCCCCAAGAAACAAAACGTGATTTATTCTGGGGGTCTTAATGGCCCTTAAGAAATTACGTGCCTAAATTTTTTTTTTAATCTCCTCTTTCCCAAATTTTATTTAAATTTTAACCTTGAATCCTCATTTTAACTATTAATTTCCAATATTCGACTTAAATTTTAATTTTCATTATTCATCTTAAATTTAATTTTAATATTCCTCCTTAATTTGAACTCTTGACAGCCACAATAAGTTTTACTCAATTAACTGGACCAACATTAACAGTTATGCATTTTAATCGTGGTAGATTCTCACTTTTGCATAAGATGGGCACGCCTCATCCGAGCTGTGGGACCGGGGAAAAAACCATCTTTGATTTGGATGGAGTAAAAAAACGAACACTCCACATGCTCCTTAACTAACTTAAATCTACTTAAATGCTACTTATAATCTATTACAACAACCTTCTTTCCACTGCATTTCCATGGGGTTTCATTTTCCTGACGACTTGGAGTAACATAGAAAGAAAAAAAAATTGCTTGCAAAAATTACTTCTACTTCCATTCTTCCTTTTCTAATTGGAATTCAGGGTCTGTCACCCTGATATAAAAACTCTTTAAGTCACTGAGCCTAATACAAATTCACATAATACCAGTACATTTCACAATTTTTATACATTATATATCACTTTTAAATTACAACTAATTTTCATATATACACCTCATCTCGTCCTTCCAATAAACTCCTTATAAATCGCGCAGCGCCGTTAATGTTATTGTTAGTATCCTATCTACGCCACGTTTCCCCGAACCATATGTACATTAATATGAAACAATACAACAATATGTATATATATACACTATACAATTACAAACATTTTTCAATAAATCATTAAAACAAATAACCAAAGGAATTGTCGCATCTCAGAGAAGTCATACATCAAAGTAAACAAATGCATAGTTACAATAGTTTTCTCCATTAATTGAAAAAAAAAATTTACAAGTAAAAAGTTCAAAAAAAATACACTCATTATAGTGTCAACTCTTGCTTGGATTATAAATTTTAAACACCGCCCGAGACTTCCTTCTCTGCAATAATTCTTCCGATCACTTGTTGGAAAGAATATAATATGAAACGATACAACCGGATTTTTATGGCTTGGCGTCTCCTACTAGAACCTCCAAGGATAAGATACTGTTGGTCTTCTCTCCTCCTCTCCTTTCCTGGCCGCTTTGCTGTGGATTCTCCCTTTTGTTGGTCTTCTTGCTCCTTGAAATAGGGTCTGCAGGGTTCTCCTCGGCTGTCCCTGGCTCGAACTGGTCTTGCTTGTTTCGACTTCCTCTCAATGGTTGTTCGGGACTCCAGTCTTTGCTCCTTTCCGGTCTGAGGTTATACCTTTCTCTATCTTGAACTATTGCTGCTTCCGTTCGGTTCCTCTTCCTACTTATATAAATGTTAGTAGTACTATTTGACGATAATTTTCTTTTATTTGTGTTATGGTCTACACGTTTCTGCATCTTTTTTCTGGTCTACCTGACCAAGATCCACGCGATCGTTTATATCCTAATTTCTCCTGTCTTTTCTTTTAATCTTTTTCTCACAATTTGAAAAAGAGCTAGGTAAATATCTGATAAGTGTGTATGGTCCACGCTTATCGGCCTTACCTGTGTGTCTCTCAACTTGATTTGTCTTAAGGTATCCGACTACGTTCGGATCCATGATTTAAAAAAAAAAACCGCATAAATGTATAACTTTTATGATATTTAGTATCACTTAGATTAGAATGCATGTATAAAATTGTTTTAAGGACATTATGACAAAAAAAATTATTTAAATACAATATTTTGGCAAAAAATTAACTTAGAATAACCTTTTTTCAAATGTTCTCCTTTTGTAAAAAATGCTTCTATTGTATTAATATTTTGCATGTATATAGCTCAGACCTCTGTACAGAGGCTCAACTATGATTTTGGAAAAATTCAAATTATTTTCAGAGTTACAACCATTTGAAATAATTATCGGCGTATTTTCTTAAAATTTGTCCCTTCTGTTTTCGTAAAATATGGATAAATCGACTTTCGAGTTATGCACTTTAAAAATTCTAGTTGAGCCTCTGTCTATTCTAGTTGAGCCTCTGTTGAGTCTGAGCTATATACAGGTAAAATATTAATACAATAAAAGCATTTTTTACAAAAGGAGAACATTTGAAATAAAGGTTATTCTAAGTTAATTTTTTGCCAAAATATTGTATTTGAATAATTTTTTTTGTCATAATGTCCTTAAAACAATTTTATACATGTATTCTAATCTAAGTGACACTAAATATCATAAATATTATCCATTTACACGCTTTTGCAAAATCACGGTTCTGAACGTAGTCGGATACCTTAAGATTTATCCCTTTTTTCCTCTAACTCACGCTTTACATCTGACCCCTTTTTTCTACCATACTGCGACTCATTTGACCTCCGTTGTACGTGAGTGAGTGAGTGAGTGTTGGGTTTTATGGCGCAAGAGCCAATCTTGGCTAAGCTGTGCCAAACATTCGTTAAAACATTAAAAGTGTAACATGATTAAAAATGTTTATAAAAATATTTCGAGTAATAAAATGTAAAGTTTCAAAATCAGTTTTAAAAATTAGTTCTAAAATTAAAAAGTAAATATATTTGCGTGAGGATTAAAGACTGGAGAGGGAATTCCTCCACCAAGTTCGTATGTATTAGTAAAAAGGTCATTTTTTAATTCTAGACTATGTTAAAAGCAGCGATTTCGTTCATTTTTAATTATTTTCGATATTTGCTGGGTGTAATAAAATGCGAGAAACCGTCTTTTATAAAATGTTTGTAACCTTTATCCTCCTCCACATCATACACAATCATATCCTCGTCTTCTGATGTATAATGCACATAGCTTTTCTTTGGTTTATGTGGGGACATTTTTATTTCAATTTCTGGTTTGTGTAGTTTTGGGCGCTTTCTTCTATTTCTTGAATTTCGTTTTACACACTTTCGGATTTCAGGTGCATTGGAATGTTCACTATTGGATGTAGTAGGGACTGACTCTGGAACGGGAACTAATGGTTCAATTTCTGTTGAAAGTGCAGCAAATTTATTAGAAGTTGTAAGAGGGTGAGTTTCAGTTTCTAAAGATGAAGCAGTAATATTCAGGTTATTGTCAGGGGAAGTAGTAGTAGTAGGAATGGATATTGGTAACGAAGACTCGCTTTGTCTTGTTGGTATTATTGCAGATGTGGAAGGAAGTAGATGTGCTTGAGTGGATGAAGGCTACGTGGAGACGGTAGACACTGAAGACGAGGTACTTGGCATCGGATTTGTAGAAGATACGGGTTTCAAACATTGTAAAGGTGGGCAGATTATGTTTGTTATGTTTGGGTAGTTGTGGATATAGTTGAGGGTTTAGTAGCCTGAGCATATGTTTGGGTTAACTGAGGAACTATTAATTTGCGTGCTTCAAAATAAGATATTTTTTTATTGGTTTTAATTTCTTGTATTTGTTTTTCAGTTTTCCATTTTGGGCAAAGTTTGGAATCGGCGGAATGAAGCTGTGAACAGTTAAAGCATTTTGGTTCTAGGGTACAATCTGTAGAAGAATGCCCTACAGATGCACACCTAGAGCATGTTAGTTGTCCGTGGCAGGAAGTTTGAGAATGACCGAACCTCCTGCACTTAAAACAGCGCAGAGGATTCGGTATATATGGACGTACTTTGCAATTTAGTTAACCAGCTTTAATGTTTGATGGCAATTTAGGGCTATTCAAAGTTAAAATTAAATGTTTAGTAGGAAAAGTGACGATTCTTTTTTTTATTTCAATTCTTCTTACTTGAGGCCCCAAAGAACCCAAAGGACATGTTAATGAAAAGATGCGTGAGCCCGTCACACGTTCAATTATATTGCGCACTTAATTATTTTAGAGTTTTAACATTTTAATGTTATATCTTTCAGAATAAGATGGCGAATAGTTTAAATTTTTAAGTATTAATTTTTTACAATTTTAAATTTTTGAGAATTTTATACTTCCTCATTAACTTACCAAGTTGCAACAGGGGGAATGTTGGCGCCAGCAAACTAATTTAACCCCACTTATCGGTCCTAAGTCCGAGGTTGCACTTGGATATTTTATAAATTTTTATTTTATAAAATTTTTAATTTTGTTTGAAAACGTTGGTTTTTTACTTTCTATATTCGCCATTGATATTTTGAAATGAGATTTAGTATTACAAAATTCATATAATTTAAATTTTTTAATTAATTTATATATATTAAATATATATATATATATATGGGAATCCAACCGAAATCTTCCAAAAAAGGTCGGGTGCTTCAGATAGCGGGGTTTTTATTGGCGTGGTATCTAGGGGTTGTTTAGGGTGTATTAGTTAATTTTGAAATAAAATAGACAACATAGTTTAAGAAACGAACTGGTTGAAAACTAAATAATTTATTATGAATTATAGGGAAGTATTTACATGGGGAATATTTCAAAAGAATAGGAAAGTTAGATCACATTACTTTAAGGAAGGCAATTGAGATTAAATAGAACTCACTATGCTGTGCTATTAAGACTTATCACCTGGCGCGGGCGAACGGCGCTGATGCGCGAAATAAGACGTTTCCTGACGGGTGTTAGTGGGCCTCTGCCGAAAAAGGCTGATGTCGGCGTTTTAAAAGGGACGCTAGATGGCGTTGATGTGGAATACTGTTTTGATTAGAATTGCCGACCTCTGGAAAGGGATATGATCTAACCTTTTTCAAATGGGATATCCTACAAAATCACCCTCCTCTGACAGAACTGGTCTCTCAGCTCTTACAGTGTTGAGAGCTAAATTATTTACTAAAGAGGGAGCTAAATTGGATTCAGCTATAATCATAAATTTTTAAATATATGAATGTTTATGCAATAACCAAAAAAAATATTGTTCTTATAATAATAATAAAATATACAAATGAAAAGATGCATACCCGATATTGACAATTCCGGATCTAAAATAGAACATAAAAATACCAAAATATTCTATATTGCGACCTGCAATTAACTAAATACCAAATCACAAAAAATCCTTCGAATAGGTCGAAAGGTAAAGAATAATACGAAAATATAATAATTGTTACAAACGAATATAAGATAATTATTGGAAACGAGTTTTACCACATAATAGCAATTAATTTCTCGAAAAGGATATAATATGAGAAAGATTAAATATAATAATTACTATTCAAAATTTAATTTGTATAAAAATATTTCATTAAATCAGCTGAGGTGGTGGTGGAGTTCGGTCCTTCGTGATGACCAACCTTTTCCACTTCATATATCTATCTCTAGAATTCACTTTAGTTATTTTATAAGGACCTAAGAACTTTGGTCTTAGTTTTAGCCCAGTTCCAGGCTACTAGATCACCTTCTTTGTACATTGGAGCTATCTTTCTTCTTTTGTTGTATGTCTTTCGGTTCTCAGATTGTATGGTTTCGATGTTCTTTTTGGCGTCATTCCTTAGAAATTCACGTTGTTCTTGTAGTTCTTCCGCCATTTCTTCTAGCAGTAGGTCTCTGATTCGAATGTCTTCCTTGTTACGCATTTTGGTTCCTATTAAAAGTTCGAATGGTGTACGTTTTGTGCTTCGCCAATACCTGTGAGAAGTATTTTGTTCTTGATAATTTTGTTGGGTCATTATTCTTCTGCGTGTTCTCTACGCAGCAAACTTACGTACTACCACTGTCCTCAAGCGCCGTGATTTCCTTCTTTCCGAAAATATTTTTTAGTACAAACCTTCACTTAACGATGAGTGTAGTTTTCCCCTGACGTTCTCGAATTTCAATGACTTTGAATAGTTCATCTGAGCAGGCTTAGCATTGGGTTTGGCGTTTTCGTAATTTTTGTTGTAATACCCTTTCTGTGCATCTTTGAACATTTTCGTACTTGGTGACAGGAGCTTCATAATGTTTGTTGACGCTGGAAACTTCTTATCAGTTCTGTTATAGTATTCGAATTTTCTCGGTGATTCATATCTACGAGTTTTTTCAACGGGTTTGAATTCTTGTTTCTTCGAAAATGGATTGCCCATTTGCTTCAGTGTCTTTTTAACGACTTAGAATTCTTCGAGTTTTTCTGCTAATTGAACAGGAGAGTTCATATTTGGCCATTCATCTAAGTAATATTCCTTAAATTCGAAAGGTGTTTTCCGTTTAAGATGATCCGTTATGACTAAATCGGATAATTTTTTCGAAATTATCTATCTTTAAACCGTCTATCCAGCCGTTGAAGTAAGTATTTAATTCATGGTAGAAATCAATCCATGTTCTTTCAGGAGCCTTTTGATGAGAAACAAATAGCTGTCGAAATTTTTCTGGGGTTAGCTTAAAACATTTCAGTAGTAAGTCTTTAACATGTTCGTAAGAGTGAACATTGTCATCAGGCTCTCTCGCTATAATGTGAGATATTTCAGCCGATAATAAGCCTAACAGATGAAAAAAACCCAAAGTTCTTGATTTATATCCAGTATCTGCGCTTGACGTTCGAATAATTTAAGATAAAGACAGATGTCTTATTTCAAATCGAAACAATGTATAAATTTTGACACTTCTTTGACATGAAATTTAGTATTACTGCCTTCGGATGTATCAGCACCTAATTTAGATTGCGCTTGGATCACTCAACTTCTCCAATTCAAATTCGTCTTTACGTTTTTGTTCATCAAACTTCAATTTTTCAATGTGTATTCTTTCTTCTCGTTCCTGTATGCGTATTCTTTCTGCGCTTGCTTCTATGCGTAATTTTTCTTCCCGTTCTTCTATGCGTAATTGTGCTTCCTTGGCTTTACGATCCTCTACTATCGTTGTGTGTAGGTTATTGGTTAGATCTTCGTCGTATACTTTATTACTAGTAATTAGGTCTTTGAGAGTAGCGATGGTCATAGATTTATCGAATTTTAAATTTAATTCTGTGGCTAAGACGAATAAATCATCGCGTCGACCTTTGCCGAGTTGAGCCATTTTAAAATTTAAATTTAATTTTATTTAGTAACTAAAAGAATTAACTAAACTGTCATGCGTTCCAACAATAAAAATGGTATTACTATAGTATATAGCAAATATTGATTTCAATTAACAAAATTCTTAAGATAAAATTACAATGCACCAAAATACATTAAATATGCAATGAAATACTCAAAACATACACTTAAAAATATTTTAGACCAATAATGTTTAAAAACAACAGTGCGAGCTAAAACGCGTAATACTTAAATTGAAATACTTCAATTATTAATTTCAACCAAAAAAAACTTCTATAAAAACTTATAATATATCAGTTGTCTCCTTTTGTTATAATAAATGCAAAAAGAATTTGAAAGTAAAAATAAATTAAACAAAGTAAATCGTGTTTTAAAAAACTGAGATTAAATTTATTATAAAATGAAAAAGAATTTAATCATTCAAAGTTCTTAATTTGAAAACGAAACAATTAGAAGTTAGTCACTTACAGAAAAAGCTCATATATTTTTTTATTACACCAATAAAAATAAAATCATTCATTATCTATCTCATCATCAAATTCTAATAATAAGCACACGTTTCAATAGAAAGCATAATAATTCTGTCAAAAATGAACTCAAAATATTCATATATTGAATGATAAAATACACAATTAAAAATTAGATAATTTAGGACGTTTCATCAATAAAGTATAAAAATGAATATAATTAAGAGCATGACGATGGCTCTGAAATTCTTCTTTTAGAGATTTCCTTTCTTTTAATGAAGAACACATAATAAAAAACAGTACCTGATACAGTTTAAAACGTAATTAAGTTCTTGGATGAATTCTGCAGATGAAGCTTGAAATGGACTCACTGAGTTTTCATCAAAGCGCTTGCACGACGAAGTAACTCCACAAAGGAACACTGTTGCTATAATGTTAGTATGTTATGAGAGGCAAACCACGCGTTTACATTTCAGTCAGCATTTTCAATTTGCGCGTTAAGCCAATTTTTTTTTCAAAGAAGAAGGTTAGGAAAAGAAGGTTTTAAATCAATCCCAGAGTGATCCTCCAATTATTTCTGTAGGAATCCAACCGAAATCTTCCAAAAAAGGTCGGGTGCTTCAGATAGCGGGGTTTTTATTGGCGTGGTATCTAGGGGTTGTTTAGGGTGTATTAGTTAATTTTGAAATAAAATAGACAACATAGTTTAAGAAAGGAACTGGTTGAAAACTAAATAATTTATTATGAATTATAGGGAAGTATTTACATGGGGAATATTTCAAAAGAATAGGAAAGTTAGATCACATTACTTTAAGGAAGGCAATTGAGATTAAATAGAACTCACTATGCTGTGCTATTAAGACTTACCGCCTGGCGCGGGCGAACGGTGCTGATGCACGAAATAAGACATTTCCCTGACGGGTGTTAGTGGGCCTCTGCCGAAAAAGGTTTATGTCGGCTTTTTAAAAGGGACGCTAGATGGCGTTGATGTGGATACTATTTTGATTAGAATTGCCGACCTCTGGAAAGAATGGGATTTCCTACGCACGCACACACACAACACACACATATATATTATATATATGTATATATATATATATATAAAAGTGAAGAAGTATTCATCTGACACAACAAATGTAGATACAAAAAGTCTTTGGACTAAACTGGAGACCTATTATGATTTCTAAAGCTGTCGCTGAATTAGGCCAGCGAATTAGGATTAGCAATGCTTTATGGATCCAACCTTCCCCGTACAGCAGAAGCTTTCGAAATAATAAGGGGGGGAGAAACCAAGTGGAAACGTTAAGCCTAATACAACACGTGGAAGAAAAACCTGATAATATTTTAAAATGAAGCTAAGAAAAGTGAACAATAATGAATGTCTCAAGAAGAGGAATAATAATAATAAAATTAAAAAAAACTTACGTGTAAAATAATTATTGGAGATCAAAAAGTTCAACCTTTCACAGTAAACACCCAACACGAATTGACTTAAAAGAAATGAAACGACTATTCGATAAGGAAAAATCGTGGCACCACCTGGATATTTATTTTGCAATTAAACAAACAACTAAGTTTTTTTTTTAAAAAAATAAACTAAATAAAGGAAATTTTAAAAACGATAGTGAACAAAGTTAAGAATAGATAAAATCAAATAGAAATATATTACAAAGTAAATAAACTTGGATGATTATATACTAATCAATATATTGCAATTAAAGTAAACGCTTAAAAATTTTACGTTTTTTAAAATATTTTTTTAAAATAAACTAAATAAAAGGAATTTTAAATAAAATAATGAACTAAGATAAAAATATATTTAATTAGAAATAGAAATATATCTGTAAATAAATTTACTTGGATAATTGTATTCTAAACAATTATTGCAAAAATTCACAAAATTACTTTGTTTTAAAATGTTATCAGTAACTAAATCATTGTTTCTTTTTATAAAATTTAAGATAATATTTCTAAATATTGATAGGTGTAGGTTACTACCCCAAAAATCCAAAAATGCATTTTTATAATGTTAAAATCAAATGAGTCTCTTTTATCAAAAATATTACTTAATAGCAAATTATTCTTAACCTTTAATTGAAGGTCCAAAAAGTTAGCTTACTCATTATTATAATTAGTTTTTACTAATTTTAAACAGTGGGGATAATAATTAAGGTTAGGAACAAAGTCTACTATATTACTAAATATAATTAAATCACCTATGTATCTAAAAAAGTAACAAGATTCGTAACTAATACTATCATTTTCGTAAAAGTGCAAATAAATATTGGCTGAACAGTTACTAGCAGGTCTACCTTCTGGTAAACCTTTAATTTGCTGATATTAAGAGTTATTATGGAAAATATAATGCTAATTTAATGATAGAAATATATTTATCATATTTTATTATCTTATTCAAAAAAATATTTGCTATATGCTATTTTAAGAATTTTAAACATGTCTTCTATATCTATGAAATTAAATAAATCTTCAAAATCACACATAGGTATACATAGAAATAATTTTTTTACCTTGCATGTACTTAATAATGCCCATACTTAACCATAATAGAACTATCAATTTTGTCTAATGTAGATTGAATAATATTTTGTAGCTTTTTGCCCGGAAGTGTAATATAAATTTTAAAACCATTCGTAATAGTTCTAAATTTAACAGGAATTTTATGAACTTTAAGAGTTAGGAAAATATGAGGGAATTTAATATCGAAAATACGTAAATCTATTTTTTTTATAAAAAGCAGAGATTCGATTAAAAATTTCTCTTTTGCTTGAATTAGATTTTATACAAGCAGAATTATTACTAAAATGTTTGTTTAGCATATTAGTATAAAACCATTTGCAAACAATTGTATAATTACCCGGTACTTTATCGACATAGACAATAATAAAGTTCTTTTGCAGGTCTGCAATTTGGTTCTTAATATTATTGTAAGTTATATCATTATCAGTTTTATAGTTAATGTTCAATAGCTCATTTAATATATATACTTTGCATTTAAATTCATTAAAAGCTACAATAGGAAGACTGTATTTAATAGTTAATTTCGTAATGAATTTACTAATATCTTTAGAAATTTGATTTTTAATAGCATTATTATTATTAGAGATCATTAATCTAAAACTAGTACCTTTGGACATTATATCTCTAAGAGTATTATCTTTAACTATATTTAAATTACCAGTTACCACATGCTTGTGATGATCATTTACATATTCAGAATAATCTTTACAATTACAAACAATATTATTATTAATTTGCAAATCATTAATATCATTGTAATTAAAAATTGAGCTACCTTTTTTAAAAATTTTATTTAAAAGCCTTCTTAATGCAAACGTTATTTATAGGCAGGCAATGAACATACTTATTAAATATATTTGAGAAATTAATGTTATTATAAGATTTATTTTCATGAACAGTATGTACAATACTCAGTAGAACTATTTAATAAATCTATGTCTTCAATATTGAATATATGAACGAGAAAATTAACAATACCCTTAATAATATGTAAGGCATGACAGTCTTTAAAATCATATATATATATTGGTCAAATTTTCAATCGTGAATAAAATACATTTTATTCATCCACTCAAGTTTAAATACATTTTTTTTAAACTTGTAGAGGATAACACGATATTAATACAGGTTTTTCAAATATTAGTTTATTAATTAAATTTTATTGACTGTATCTTGAGAGAAAAATTTTAACTGATAGTATTCCTCTAGATGACAGCACCCTTGGATAAAAGAGTTTTAGTTAAATTTTTGATGAAGATTTAACTTAACCTGAATAATTATATGCTAGTTATACGTCAGCACTCATTTTACACTGGTTTTAAAATTAGTTTTCTAAGCTATTTTTTCAACTTTAATAAGAAATGTAATTAGAAATTTAATGGGGTTAAAAAGTTTTTAATGTCAATTTAAAAGGTATTTTACCACTTAATATTGTGATTCTGTCATATGTATATACATAATTATATTAATTCTAAGTATTTAATAAAAAGTAAATAAAAAATAAAAAATTTTCTTTGTTGTAAGTAGGAAATGACTTTATTTTTTATTTTTTTTTATATTGCTTGTTTTTTTATTAAAAATTTGCCAATTATCGTCATATGTTCTAGACTTTATCGTCGAAATAATGTCATCAAGACTAATTGAAGATCTTCAAATGTATAGAGTCCCAAACACCTATTATGAACAATGAAATAATTGGAATTGTATTTAGATACAATATTTGCTTCAAAACATTTTGATGTTTAATTATGGAGATTGGAAAATGATTTAACACTCCAATTGTCAATTGCGGATTCAAAATATTAACGGTTTATCATAGTTAGAACCCAACACCAGAGTTTTTAACCAAGTATTTTCAGCTCACACACAACAGAGAGCCCAGAAACTTCTGTGTGTGACTGAACCTAACCTCTCTTGATCAGGACAAAATATTTTCAGGGGACATTCAGAAATTTATTATTAACGCTTAGTCAAACTAAGCTACGGGACGAAATTTAACTATCAATGGCATCTTAAAAATTATGACTTTAGAGGTGATATTTCTATTATGTTGTTCAATATGCTTTTAGAGAACAGTTATTTTCCTAAGAGTGTGAAGACTGCCATGGTAGTCACCATCTTGAAACCGAAATGATTCTCGTCTCCAAAACTAGTTTTCCATCTCATGATCTTGTAGTTTTAAGTAGAGCATTCAAATTTGTGTTTTTGAGCCATCTGAAGAAACATTGTTTAACCAGGAATACCATTATTCCAGAATAACATGACCTTGTCACTAAATACTGTACAGTAACATAATTATTTAAAGGAACTGAATTGGTTCCAAATCAACAGGAAACGGGCGTGCTTTTTGTAGGCAGGGCTAAATCCTTTTATAAGATTTGGTATGATGGTTTGATTGCCAAGTTGATGCGATATCTCGGATATGATAATTATCAAAAAATTTTTATTCCTACCAAAGGAAAAGGGAATGGGGGGAGTATCTCCCTTTCCCCCCTTTCCCAAATGGTTTTGCTCCTTGGCTCACCTCTGTTCAGTCTGTGTATCAATAGCGTTCCAATAGCTACCAACGTCCACTCAGTGACATATGCGGACGATTCTGTCATTATTACTCAGGAAATCCTTAATCTCAAAGTATTGATTGCAGAGTTACTTCTCAAGGTTAAAATTAAGATCATTGGAGTCAAAAGTCTTGCTTCCTCTTCTCGAAGCAACGTAGCATAGGAAATCTTAGGTTATCTTGTGCATAAAAAGGTCTCAAAATTGACCCAATTCTTGATTTCATTGAAAATTAATAAAATAAGTTTTTAATAGATTACCTAAAATCCTAAATGATAGAGAAAGCGCCTCTTCCATTCTAAAGGGCCAAGGGCTAAGCTGGATGCCCACTATCGGCCATCAAAAGACTGCGGAAAACTTAATATTCTTTGGAAAATTAATTTTCACCGTTTTTGTAAATATTGTTTGTTAAAGTTTTTTATATATTTTTTTATTCATTTTCTTAAAATTTTATGTAGAGTATCAAGTTTTTAAATTTCCGTTAATTTTTTTTGCCCATATCTGGCTTGAGTATGAAGTAGTATATATAACAAATAAAATTAACATCTTTACTTTCCACACTCACACACCATATTTTTTATATAAAGCTGAATTTTTTTTTTAATTTCAAGTTTTAACTTAACTGCCTAACATTTTGTTCAAGCTCCATCGTATAGATGGCGACACTATGCAGTTGCGGTGCGTAGCTTCTTTCTCGATTTTTCGTTGAATCAGCAGTATAAAACGTTTGTTTCCCAGTTATTGTCGGCCACCATAAGCATTGCGGCATCGAAATTTAATCCACCCTTTTAATAAACATTCTCATCACCATATTTTGTTTCAGCAAATCGAAATGCGTTCAGAACGAGCCTCTGACGTAATTAGCTGCTCTTGGCAGATCTTCATATAGTTCCTCCCCTTGGGTGGTGTGCGTCTAAGACCAATCGCACTAAGGGCCGCGCTCTTTCCAGCGACGATCTAGTTTCTCTCATCCTGTGGAAATTCCATCACTTTAACATTATCCCTATTCAATTTTGATTGAAACTTAAATATTATTGGAATAAAATTATTATTCTTATGATTTAACCCTTTATCTATATATATATATATTATTCACTACAGTGAAAATTAAGGGTTATACATGAAAAAATACTCAAATTTGGGAAATTTAATCCGTTAAAGCTAATTAATTAATTAAATATATTCAACTGTAAAATTAATTATATGTACACTGTTCACTTAAAATAAAGAGTCAAATCGTTTTCTAAGGTCTTCATTAACATACAAAAAAAATAAGACACTTAAATTTTGACAACTATTTTTTTTCTCGGGACAAAAATGATAATCTTCGCAATCCGCTGAAAACGCCGTCAGCTGAAGACACAATTTCTGCTACAAAACTATTCGCTTTCCCCGCTAAAATACTCTTCCCCGTAATGCCATAAATCTTGGAAGAGCGGATTTAAAAGATTATTCCTGCTAAATATTGTCAGAGTATTCGTAAAAATGGTTATTCTATGTAATTTTAAAGTGAGTGGTACTTATAACTACCGTCGATAGATAAAGGGTTAAATCTCAAATTATTTTTTTTTTTAAATTTTGATGAAATGTTAAAGTATTATGAATTACAGAAACCTCAAAATGCAGCGCAAGGGTCGTGAGTAAAGGTGCATCGGATGCTTGTCTATTGGGCGGTTTGAATGCAACAATAATTGAAAAGGGGAGGATCTCAAAGAAAAGTTGACTTGTGGAATGAGGAAATTTTTCTGCGTGGATTCTGTTCAAATAAGAGAACTTGGTAAATTGTGCTTGAAATTATTCACATTTAATGCAATAAAAATTGGTTCAGAACAGATTAATGGAATATACAAGATGTTGCCGAATTCGAGCAAAACGCTCAGAGGGGTGATAGTATGCAGCATGGGGACGACGAATCACCATAGAACATTCTCACAAACCACGTTTTATCAGATTAATTCCCCAAATAGGTATGAAGGGTGTAACATCGAGTAGAATGATAAGGGATATAACCTACACCCCCGCAATCCCCACATCACAGTGAAGCCAGATTTTTAGAGGGCCTAAAGCGGTGCGGCCCACGGGCCACATGTGGCACATCGGTCTTTTCTGTGGCCCGGTCATGGCCCAATGCTTTAAGAAATTCAATTATTGGAAAACAATGTACTAAAAATTTAGCAGGAAATCCTATTAATCAAGCAATTAAATATAACAATTTTCCAAGCAATTTGTTTTTTTAATAGTAGAATGTAAGCAAAGATCTTAGTTATATACAAAGAAAATAGAAATTATCCCATAACTCAGTAAAAAATTCATAAAAGTAAATATTTTTGTATGTGTCTTGATAGAAAAGCTAATATAGTATTAAAATAAAAGCTAAAAATGAATTTTATAATATTTTGATGAGTTTTGATTATATATATATCAATGTGGCTTTGATTTTATAGTGTGTTTTTTCCATTATCCGCATGTTGCGACCCGCATGAAGTAACTGTCTTGTGTTTGCGGCCCGCATGAAATATCTATCATGTCTTTACAGCTTGGAGGGATAAAAGGTTGTGTATCCCTGGCCTAAAGCCTCACTGACGCCAACTACGTATCTGACTTGACTGGGGAGGTAGGGGGGCTAATGTTTTTCGTTACGCCACTGGGTAAGAAATACATTTATTAGATGTAAAGCATGTTTATAATACACTGGTGTGCAAAACTTAAGCAACAGGTAGGTTTATTGCCATAACTTCACGAAAAATCATCTGAGAGACATGAAATTCTGAAATGAGGGAGAGTATTATGTACGTAAAGGATGACGAAAGCATCGGCGCTGAAAAAGGAATACAACGCATACGGTATGGAATCAAACAAAAACAAGCTTTATTGAACGCATAGTATCGTGACATGATTGTCTATCCAACAGGAAGAACAACAAGCAGATGTTCCTTAATGTGGTTTATGCCCTCCCCTTACTACAACGGTTGCTTTGCACCGTCTCCGCATACTCAGAACCAGCTGGTGCAACATTTCTTGGGAGGTAGGAGTCCCCGTTCCTCAATCAACATCTGTTGAGTTGTTGGTTGTATTCCGATGATGTGAGCGTGTGGCAATAGTCTCCCAAAGCATCCCACACATGTTCGATGGGATTTAAATCTGGGGAGCACGCTGGCCAATCCATTCGAGTGATATCTTCACTTTCCAGCAGCTCCTCAACAGCAAGAGTGCGATGTGGCAGTGCATTGTCATCCATAAAGATGAAGTCTGGGCCAATGGCACCTCAGAAAAGATGTAGATGGGGAAGAAGTACCTCCTCACAATAGCGATCCCCGGTTACAGACCCTCTGTCGAAAATGTGAAGCTCAGTTCTCCCGTTCAGCATAATGCCTCCCCAGACAAGAACTCCAGGACCACCATAACGGTGTCTTTCCTTGATGTTACTGGGATAAAACCGGGTCCCGATCTCTCCAAATCAAAACGCGTTGAGAATCGCTTCTGGTACTGAACCGACTTTCATCTTTAAAGACGACCCGACTCCATTGATCAGTTGTCCAGTTTTTGTGTTCTCGGGCCCTGTAAACGGTGGTTCGGTAGCCAACTTTCAACGGGAGGCAGCGTTTGGGACGGGCGAACAGGACCCTTGTGAAGGCGTCTGGCCACAGTAAACCGCTACACTTGTCGACCTGTTGCTGTACCCGAGTTTCTGGGGCAATGGAGCTTGCTGACTGCTGTCGAACTTTTTTGCCTGCAGGATGATATATCGGTCATCCCCTGCAGTTGTCGTCCCCGGGCGGCCACACCAACCTTCTAACAGCGTACCCGTGGTTTGGAACGCTTTCCAGCGCGGAAACGACACTTTGTTGATTCCGAACTCGCAGCTACACTGGTGACAGTACGCCCTCCTCCAGCTTTCCGATCATTCTTCCACGTGTGAAGTCATCCAGGTTATTTCTTCTAGCCATATTTCACGAACTGACTCACTGGCACTTGCAGAGAATATGGTAATTGGTCTCCGTCGTTCATTTCATTCTACGTTGAGCAGCGCGCGCCGATATCACGCGTTTTTAGTACGCTCCCTCGCTTCTGACGTTTTGTTCCTGATATTTGCATACGCATGACGTTTCTACGACTTTACGTGTTCCCCCTACTGATCTCCAGACCTCCTTTTCTGCAATTTCATGGCTATCTGCTAAATTTTTACATTGTTGCTTAAGTTTTGCACACCAGTGTAAGATCATGCATTACAGCTCGAAGTCAGAAATGAAACGTCAAGTTATTGTTCGAAGCGTAGGTTATTACATAACAGACATCGACGGACGAAGGATTTTCGGACGCGTTCAAATAAATATCAGCTGAAGTGACGATGATTCGTGCTGTGAAATTGACCACTGGCGTCTCATACACAAACGATTTCTGGTGATCCCAAAAGAAGATATCCTAGCGACCACTGTCCGCCGCGTCCAATCCACTTCTCGGTCTATGTAGCTTGCAGGTGGTCATGCACCGCAATCGAAGAATGTGCTGGTACATTGTCATACATGTATCACAAGTTCTGGTGCGCAGTGACCGGTACTTAAGCAGAAACTCCGGGTGAAGTGGGAAATTTCTATATATATGCAGGTTTCTTCAATCCTACCACGGTTTAAATCCCCTCGATTGTCTCGTTTTCATTTTTCAATTCTTACTATTAACTCCCACTCTTTATATATTAATTTATTTATTTATCTTGGTGGAATTTTCAGTCGTTAATAAAACACATTTTAAAGCGCTCCATTGAGCTGAAATTTTGTGTACACGATTATTTTGGATGACAATACAATAATTTAATTATCATTAATAAAATTCTTTTTAATGATTTAAACTAATTATTTAAAGAATTACAAATATTTACAACCACGTTGGCATCATTTTTGGCGACATGTGCGAAAACTTGAAAATATTTTTTTTCTCACGTGTTAAAGCACTCAGTTGAACTGAAATTTTGTAGACCCGATTGTTTTGGATGACAATACGATACTTTAATGAGATAATTAATATAAATTAACTACCACTGAATGTTGTGATTTTGTCCTATGAATATACATATTTATATTAATTGTAACTATTTAATAAAAAGTAGCTATAAAAGAAAATTTTTCTTTGTTGATCTAAATAGGAATAGACTTAATTTTTTTTTATATTACTTGTTTACCATTTATTTGTCGCCGACAATCGACAAAATCAGAAGTATAAAGACTTTGTTTGGTAGCGTATTGGGGTTATGATACGAGAATGGTGGACTTTTTCGAACCCGTACCCATCCCAGTTTAAAAATCCATATGTGCTCCATTGCCTGACATTGAATTGTTGTTTAAGTTTCGAAAGTAAGTGTAAGCACAGGTGTCGCCTTCTAGTCATTTTACCACGGCTTCAAACTATGAAGGCTCATAATTTTAAACCAAGATCTTGTGACAAGGGCGGCTTCCAAAGCTGTTACTCTACTTTTCAAACCAACACCATATCAAAGTCAGTACTTTCACAGTTTTGACACATAAGATGTAACAACCCATCTACATGATAATGCTTAAGTTGCACCAAAAAAGAGGAAAAAAGCACGTTAAATCTCTCGAGACCCAAAGTGCTCCTGTTGGTGTGTTGGGGAATTTCAGAGAGAGGGGTATCATACTGGTTTCGTTTTCGTCACTTGAACTGGAGTTTAAATTACGAGTTCTGCCACTAGTAGCAGCATAGGCATTCACTCGTTCAAATCCAGTTTGATATGTTGTCGAACAAGACCAATGATATTCATTCGAATCTTTGACAGGTATCATCTCGAGACTCATCCGCCTAAGTTTAGTGATTATATAAGGTGGATGTGAAGCTCCTTTAAGAAAAAAATTGTTTGATAATAAACTTTAAATTATTTCAAAATATATTTCCCATACCAATGCTTCTGAATAAGTTTTGTGGTCACGGTAGCCAAGTGGTCAAGGTATCGGAACATGGCTGGCCATGTCATGAGTTCGAGCCAAGTACCACTAAAGACCCGCCGTGTAGGGGAGCTATATCCGTTAAATCTGTCGAGAGTTGAAACGTCCTCCCATTGCTGGGCTGTGGTAGTTAGGAGAAGGGGTACCAGCTCAGGTGACGTCCACGTTACTTGACCATGGTTTAAAATTACGTGGTCCGTCACCAAAACCCCTCGTGTAACTGAACAGTGCGACGCTAATATTGACTCACTCAATCTGAATAAGTTTTGATTTCTTTTTTCTTCTATTATCTGGGGTTTGATTCCTGGTTTCTCAACAAATCTACGGTGAAGAAATTTTAATGCATGGTAAATCAAGTGGCCATATGTGCCTAGTGGTTGTGGTCCTGAGTTCGTGGTCGACACTGCCATGTTGCGGGCTTAATCCTTAGTACCACTGAAGACCTACCGTGTAGAGGAGCTGAAGGACATAAAATCTATCGAGACTCAAATTTCTTCCGTTGGTGTGGTTAGCTTGTCACATCAGGCATTTTCTTCATCCCTTCACCGATGCACAAAATTATGAGGTTCTTTACCTATAGTCCTTGTGTTGGTTAATAGTGCGACGTTATTTAACTCACTCATGCAAGTGGCTGTTGTAGCCTATTGGTCAAGGGAATGGACTAATGGCCAGCGTGTCATGAGATCGAGCCTAGTACCGTTGAAGACCCGCAGAGGGACGATACACATTAAATATGTCGAGGCTCAAACATACTCCCGATGGTGTGGTGTGGAAATTAGGAGAGGGGGTTGCAAGCTCAGGCGTCGTCTTCTTCACTTAAAGATGATTCAAAATCCCGTCCTTCGCTAAAAGCCAACGATCAGCTGAATATTGCGACATTAATATTAACTGACTCAATCCAGTGGTGTAGCGAGGGCTTTCACCGCCTGGGGCCGACCGGAAATTTGTCGCCTTTCTATTTTAATTATTAGTCAAGGAAATTAGTAAAAAGAAAAGCAGCTTTAAACTTTTTTATTGATTAAAAATGCACTTTTCGTGTTTTTTTCATAGCAAAATCTTTTATACAATTGTCGATATCAGTATGTATATCATGTTCAATTGCCAGAATAGTTACATTTGTTAACCTGAACATAGTCGATCTGAGATGATTCCTGATTAATTTTTAGCTTAGATAAGCTTCTCTCGCGCAACTGGCATTACTGATGGTAGATGTTAAAAAAAATTCTCAACATTATAACAATGTTTGGTAAGCCATCTTCAAGTTTGGACTCAATAATATATTTTAATAAGCCCAGTGAGTGAGTGAGTGAATATTAACGTCGCACTGTTTAGCTACATGAGGGCTTTGGGCGAAGGACCAAGTAATTTTGAAACATGGTCAAGTGACGGGGAGGGCACCTGAGCTGGCACCCCCCTCTCCTAACTACCCCAGCACAGCAACGGGAGGACGTTTCAGCTCTCGACAGATTTAACGGATATCGCTCCCCTACACGGCGGGTCTTTAGTTGTACTGAACTCGAACTCGTGACAAGGTCAGCCACGATCCGATACCTTGGCCACTCGTCTACCGCGGCCTTTAATAAACCCAGAGAGCCGGACCTAATAAGTTCTTTTATACAGCCTGAGTCTGTTGCAGCTACTAAAGATTTTGTAGGCGTACGCTCTCAAGTTGAAATTCTTTATTAATGTCTTGAGGAACTTGATCTAAGTTAATTTCGTCCATGCTCAGTATCACTTCAGGCTTTAAAAAAACATATTTTTGTGCAGAATCTGCAACTATTGGAATCTTTATCGAATTTCAGCATTTACTCTGTCTATTGAAGAAAACATTGTTCTCCTTACGTCATCTTCGTACGATGATTAAACATCTTTACTTCCGTCACCAAATATATACTTCCTCTTGGTTCGTTTTGGGATTCAAAAGAAATTTCAAGCTCTTCACATAAACTTTTAGCATATAATAAAGCGTCATCCACGAATTCCTCTCGTTTTGCTTTTAATACGGTCTGTAAAGCTCGTATTTTTGAGTACATTGATGGATATTTAGTCCCTCTGTTTGCAAATAATTATAAGCATCATTGACTTCACACAGTACCGGTTGCCAGAAGCCAAAGTAACATAAAAACGAATGCGATTGCGTAGCGATTAATACACTTCCTGCATCTGTGCGCGTATTGAAGCTTGCACTCGTTTCCGTCCGTTTCCTCATGCGGGCGCGATGTAGAATTTGAAATATTTTTTTTTAATTTAAATACCGTGGGGTGCTTGCCGCCGTCTTTTTCGTATGCCACCCGGGGTCATGGGCCCTTCTGCACCTCCAACGCTACGCCACTGACTCAATCATTCAAAAAATGCATTTTAAATCAGTGGCGTCTAAGAGACCCTTCATTGCCACGGTGGGGTTTTTATGCATGTGACATCCTCGTCACTTGACAATGGCTTAAAATTATAAGGTCTTTCGCTAATAACTCCTGGGCAGCTCTGAAATGCGATGTTTACGAACTATCAATCAATGAGCCTACCATTATTTTCATCGGACATAACGACATTTTTATAAATATTTATGGATTAGGAGGTATGCGGCAACAACGCAAAATTAAATAAACATTTCTAATTAAACACAACGCTCTTCGTTTCGAATTTAATTGCTGATCGTTTTATTTTCTTCTTTCATAAAAATTCTTCACAGAAGATTTGTTTTTATTAAATGCAGCACTAAAAGTATTTCATATAAGTTATTTTCGGTGACATTTCACAGTAAATTATTAATTTTTTTTACCTATTATGTATTTATTTGCATAATTTTTGTCTTACCATCAAAAATGAGAAAAAAAATGGGCTTTTATTAGAAGTTATATTTTGGACTAAACTGTTTTTTTATATATATATAAATTTCGAATTTTACTATCAAAGTGTTAATAATGTTAAATAGCATATTTTCAGTATAGTGTCATTTATTTGAGTTAATGTAAATGATTATATTAAGCCTATTCTTTCTAACAAAATCAAAAGCTAATTTTTTTTTTATAAAATTGAGTAAGACTGCTCGTTTGAATTCTAAACTACAAAATTCACAGTAAAGATTGAAAATGTTTTAGGTAAGAATGATGCCAAACACACAAATTAAAATTTCTGTTGAATATATAAATTTCGTCAGTTTTTCTAACGAATTACAGTTCAACCTGTTTTTTTTTGCGGTCCTTTTTCATGCGATTTTATTTTTGTGCAACCGCTTAAAAAACTTTTTGCAGTATTTCGACGAATTGGCTTGTTATATGTAAGAATTCATGAAATTTTCGAACTTTTTT
Source organism: Trichonephila inaurata madagascariensis (assembly GCA_019973955.1). NCBI lineage: Eukaryota > Metazoa > Arthropoda > Arachnida > Araneae > Nephilidae > Trichonephila > Trichonephila inaurata. Next base: position 136,453 of record BMAV01016316.1, read on the forward strand.
GTGCGGTTATTTTTATGCGGATTATATCAACCGCACAAAAACAGATTCAACTGTATTATAAAGTTTTGCCAAATTCTGCGATAACATTGCAATGTGGTTTTCTTCATTTTTATCAATTTAGTGATTTATAGGAAGAGGGGGGTTAAAGTCGTGAACGAGGAACAAATTCAAAGAATGTGATATTTCAACAGTTCCTTTTAAAAAGTATGGATAGTTTTTGAAGATTTCTTTATTGCATAGTTATTTCAGTAGTTTCCCTACATAAACAGAATAACAAATTCCATGTTTAAGTCCACTTTCAAAGTAGTTTCGATGGTTTTATTCTTATTTTATGTTTGTTGTAAATATTTAGCAATTTCAACTTAAACATGATATTTATTCGTATTTGTAAGAAATTTGTATCTTAAGTTTGCATCTTTTTCACATTATTCACTGTATTGCCTTTAATTTCAGGTTATATTGAAGACATTGGCAATTAAGAACAAACATACTTAAACATTGATTAAATCAACTATTTAAGGAAAATAGAATTTTACAGGTAGAATATGTCTTGCCCGCAAGCATCTTCTATATTAATGACTGTTAAATCGGAAGTTGAAGTGTTTTGCTAATTCGCAATTAAACCATTTTCCAACATTACGTGATCAAGTGTTTTTATCTTTTTTCCTCGATATACGTCAAACTTCTAAAAAACAAAAGTTCTTAAAGTGGTTAAATGATATCAATAAATCTTCATACTTTTTAAGGAACTTAAGAGAAATTATCTTCACTTTAAGAGAATCGGAATTAAACATTTAATTTGCCTCGAAATCAAGCTTTTAAATCGAAAAGGAATTTAAATGCGCTGAAATTTAACTTTGTAGTATTGGACATATAACATTTATAGTATAAAATCTTCAATAAACTTTTTCGCAATCAACTGCATCTGATTAGTTGTCAAAACTGATTTTTATCTACCCGTAAGCTTTGAAGCTTAAGGGAATCATGGCTTATCATTTCTGGCCCACACTTCAACTCATAGCTTACGCAAGGATATATAGCCCGGGGAATCTTATACAGATTTCTAACTGGAAGCTTGACCCGCATTGACTATCTCAAACAAATAGAGGAAAAGGTTTCTGAGAAGGTATATCCCTCACACAGATTTAGAATAACATTTTCACATCTTTCTGTTTCACCAAGAAAATATGAAGGGCTAAAACACTTAGTTCTACCAACAAAAATCCAAAATCAATTGGTTTACTTAATTTTGAAGTTGTGCATAGAAACTAGGAACTGGTATGAAAACCATTCAATGATTTTTCATTGTTACAATCTTGATTTACGAAATAAATAAAGGTATCCGATTACTTGCGACAACTTTTTTTTGAAAAAATGGAGATATGGGGATTTTTTTGTGATTTTTAGATGTACTTAGTATATTTTAAGAAAAAAATTCTAAAATTGAAAAAAAAAATTTTATTACTATTAAAATGTGAAAAAACTGGTAAAAATGTACAAAAAATTACACAAACGGGGCCCACTCTATACGAACATTTTATGAACAAATTCTCAATTTTTCAATTTGGTTATCAATTGATTTGATATCAATTTGATATCAATTTTGATTCTCAATTTCAATTTTTCAACTTCAGGATAAGAGATATTTTAATTTTTACAAAAACTAGAGCACTTTATCTTAGTGACTACATAAAATTGCTTAAAAAAACAGTGATTATATTAACATAAAAAGGACGGTAAATTTTGAAATAAAACAGCGATTGATAAATCTGAATATTAAAACACTTACTCTGTTATACAGAATATACACAAAAAATTTCACACACAGCAAATTATTTTAAAAACTGTATGAAAAATCGCTATCCCCGTTTGAGTTTTTCGAAAAAAAAACACATTTCGAGTAAAACGCACTTTAAAGTTTGACATCTTGTGTAAAGTTATGGCATCTGTTTTTACTAAAACATTTGTAGTTTTTGTTCTAGTGATTGGAAAATAAAGCCTTTGGTATTCTTATAAAGCTAATAAAATGGCCTATAAAATAAAATCAAAAAAAAAAAATTGTCAATTTTTGAAAAAAATCATGTTTTTAGGGTAGTCGGATACCTTAACCTGGCTGTCGTTCGGGATCATAGATCGATTTAAGACAGCTCGAAATTATATTCAGGACCAAGACTTGAGTATCGAAGAGCGTTTTCATTTTGCCTGCAGGTATTATTTCGAAGATGATATACAAATGTTATGGGCAAACATGTCCCCAGATGAACGATTTTATGCTAGGGAAATGTTTCCAAGAACCCGAAGTGTAGAATTATTGATGGAGACGTTAGTTGAACATGTACCTCTAAATTGGTCAAGAATATCAACTCTTGAAAGGCAAAGTTTCTTTCTTGGAAACTACTTGGGAATACGTAGTTATTTTACCAAACTTATAGGTTCAGACACGAGATATATGTGCATCCTTTCAGCTTTGCAAAACAAAAGTGTGCACCACTTTGATTTATACTTGTGTCTCACTCGAATAAAGGCTAATGAATTAAAGGCTATACTTTCTCGTTTGCCAATGTCAGCAATGTGTGAATTGC
>BMAV01016319.1:0-23670 GCA_019973955.1 Trichonephila inaurata madagascariensis
ATTGATAAATAGGCTTCAACTTGACCATGGCCTTCAACTTTAATCGGAACATCATAAGAATATGGAGTGACAATATTAAATAATAGTAAAATCATTTTGGATAGTAAATTTCTAGGAAAAATCAAAGATTATTTATTAGTTATAATTCTCTTAATGGCTATTTTAATATATTATGTATACTTTCTTTGATGATTAACATATTGCTTATTTTGTACAGGAGGGAGTTTTTAAATCAGGATTTAAAGAGGGCAACTTATGAGGTGTGACAATTAAATAACCGGACTAGTCTTAAAAATTAGCTTTTTTGAAAATAATGTAAAAATACCTTTTAATTCCTTTTAATATACCACCTTCCCTACCCATACATTGCTGTATACGAGTTTTCTACCGTTCAAAGCAGTGCTACGGTTCATTAAGTGTCATCCTTTTCTGTAAATCTGCCGTTTTTGCCTTCACCTCTTCTACAGGTTGAAAATGTGTTCCCATAAATGTATCTTTTCACTTTAAGAAACAGATAGAAGTCGTATGGTGCGAGATCTGGTGAGCGCGGTGGATGCTCAAACACATATAATGCGTTTGTTTGCCAATAACTGTTTTACAGATAGCACAATGTGCACCAAGGCGTTGTTTTGCTGCAAAATCCATGTGTTGTTGCTTGCAGATCTTGCGTTTTATTCCTCAAACTTTCTCTAAGCTTTCTAAAGACCTCAATGTAATATTGATGTTTTAATGTTTGTGGCCTCGAGGTATCTATTTAATTATATCGAACAAAAACGATGAGCATGCTCGGTTCTTGATGTCAGTGATGTCATATGAACGTTCCTTATCTTCAACAACCTTCCGATCTTCCGAAAATTGTTTGTGCCAAAGATTTGATTATGCGATGTGTGCAATTATCTCCAAACACCTCGTTTAACAATTTAAAACATTCAGTTGGAGATGCTTTTCAATTTCACGAGGAATTACAAATTTATGCAGAGCTCGATTTTTAAGTTTATCGTGATAGCTGCACTTCGATACAACAATGTCTTACTCAAATAAGAATGAAAAACAAACTTAGTTAGATAGAGGGAAGCAATAATGCCACCAGCACAGGAAGGATAAAGGGAATTATATTCCATTCCCATCCCTTCACACCAAGCTTAACGGCTAGGGCATGCGCAGTCCGGGAATTTAATTATCACACCTTGTATCCAATAACCAAAATAAAAAAAAGAAATTTTTAAATCATAGAGAAAAAGAAAAATTATTTCTGTATTTTGAATTAAATTTTTTTGATGTAATTTATATACATTGTGGACACAATACGATTCAATTGACAAAACCTATAACCTCACAAAATTTGAAAGCTCTAAAATTAAAAAACGCAGAGCTATGATAGCTTTTACTTTAGCTTTTATTCACATCCCACTGTGACACAAATCAAAACTTTAAACTGACTTATCTCAGAAAGATAAAATAACTAGTTTGTCTTCATTTAAAATGCTATGACTTTTTTTCTATTGTGCCTAATGCTTTGAAAAAAAAAATGTTTTTTTACCTATTGCTAATAGTACATGTAACGAAAGTTGGTATGCATTTTTGAATTACAGCAATACTTATTTTTCTAAAAATAACTGAACTTAGAATTTATAGATTTTTTAAGGAATTTTTTCAAGAAAAAAAACATTCATAAAAAGAAGTATGTACGAATACCAATCATGTTATCGCAAAACCCATACAAAATTTTGCTATACATCAGTGCTTCTCAAACTTTCAGTATTCGAGACCCAATTTTCACAGCCTTCATTTTCATCGCTCCCCCCTTATACAATAATGTATTGAAAACAATAATAATGTATACTTTGACTCTAAAGCTGCAATATGGCTTTAATTATAAAGCGCACAAATTATCACGATAAGTATTAAATTTCCTATATAATTTTATGGCATGCCCATAAGTCCACTGGCAATTATTATACTTGTTCTTAACTTAGTACTGTTAAATTAATTATGGAACACATTGTGTAATACTGATACTTTTTTAAGTGTATTATACCCAATGTAAATGTGTATTTTTTTTTTTATTATGTCAAATTTTATTTTGTTATGCTTATTTTCAGTAAATTAATAATTTTTAAAAAATTTTTTGTTTTCGATTTTTTTTGATATACTCCATTTGGCCAGGGTTATCCCCCCCCCAAAGGGGACCCTTTAATTTTGAAAACACTTTTATAACATAGTTTGGTGTACTTGTAAATCAAAATTTCATTCGGGGTACGAAAATTTTTTTGTAGGAGAATTAGCTTTTTAAAAAATCACTTCACAAATTTAAATTTTTTTTCCTTTAAAAAAATTTAAAATTTTTTAAATTTTTGAACAAAAAAATCTTTTTTTACATAGGAACATACACACATGGGAAAAGAAACCCAAAAAAATTTTTGAAAATTCTTTAAATTAAAATTTTTTGCGTAAATCGTACCATGCCCTTTTTAAAGCAAAAACCAGCTAATAAGTTAAATTTTGTAAAAAGTAGTGCAATTTTTTTCCCAGTTTTTTAAGCCTTAGCACAGTGTTTCTCAAACTGGGGGGCGCCCCCCTGGGGCGCGAAAACCCCCTTAAAGGGGCCCCCGAGCATATCAAAAATAAAGGTTAAAAAATTAATTTACTGGAATAAAAAAAAAGTACTTTCTGAAATAATAAAAAATACAGATTTACATTGATATGATTTATATATATCATCTGGTAAAAAAAGGTTATCAAAAAAAAAGGGTTCCTACTTTGAACGATCATTAGCTATCTTTGATCCTATTGTGACGTCTCTCGCGTCTTTCTGTTAACATAACTCCTTTTGTTCTTTGACGGCCACGATTAATGGCAAAAATTTTTCCCAACCCAATACCAAGAAGATAAACGATCATAATATGTAAATGAGATATACTAAAAAAGGAAAAGGGCTTTGATGAAAAGAAAAACACGGCAGGCTCGGGAATAGTATTGTGGAAGCATTCTGACCCGAAGCTAACCAAAATTTAAAGAAATGAATCTTACAGATCAGGGTTAGCAGTCCGATAGTTTTGGGAAAAAAAAAAAGAAGAAAAAGAAGTTGGAATCATCGTTTATAAAAGGTTTATAGTACCATTTTCTAGGAAAAGGGAAAGGGGAGAACTGAAAAAGGTAATATTAGATATAAGTAATTAGATGCATGGGATTATTAATGAAAATTGGGAAAAGGATCTAGTTGCGTGACCCGGCTTAAAATACGTGATTTAATTTGGGCGACTCCCCCTTTTTAATTAAAATTGTCAAATTAAAATTTTTAAGTAATATAAGTTATTCTTAAAAAAAAGTTGTATTAAAATTTTAAAATGCTCATCTTTTTGATAATCCCCACCCCCCTGGCTTACATTGGAACCGGCACAAAATTTAAAAAATACAGGATGGCTATGTCGCAATGAAGAACGTATTTAATTCTGGGTTAGGTAATGTAGGTGGAAGTACGGTTCTACCTGAAATGTATTTTTTCAGGGTCGGAGAACATTCCCAGAGTTTATAGAGTGTATCGATAACAACATACAGTTACTTGAAACCCCAAAATTCTGTCGAAATTAAACCAAAAAAAGTCATCTCGGGAAGGGCCCCAAGATTGGTATTCGATATTTGGTTCGTTGGGGGGGTGCAAAATACAGCCACGGATTTTGCGCGGCTAAAAACTGAATTAGCAAAGGCTTTTCCCCCGGCCCAAAAATAAAAAGAACTACAGGCGAAATTTTTATGCATCCCAGCGGGAAAGAAATCAGGGATGCTACTGATTTTTGTGTATAGATTACAAAAAATAAAAAGAAGTTTAGAATTAGGAATGTCACAAACAGACTTAGTGGATAATATTTTAGTTCGACTCGAACCACAGACCCAGGACTACTTGGAAGTCCGAAACCCAAAAAAACACGATACAACTTTTAAAAGTCTTGGCTAAATTCGAAAAATATTCTTGAAAATTTAAAAAAGGGGGTTATCAGAACGATAATATAGAAAGACGAGGTCAAAATCCCATAGGATCCCCCTTTTTGGGAAGCTAATGGAAAGAAACGGGAGGAATTCTGAAATAAGGCGTAGCCCAAATAACAATAGAAAAATGGTTTTATGAGAATAGCCGTCAAAATAAAAAGGGTTCGAGGGGGAATAGGTTTCATAATAATGATCGGGAAATTCAGCAACGGGGGTTTACTCATTTCGAAATAGGCGAAATGATAAAATTTTAAATTGGGGCCCCGTGAAAAAAGGGGGTTCAGTGATAATTTCAATAAGGCGATAGGACTAAAGGGGACGATTAAATATTGAAAAGGTTAATGATCAACCTCAAGGGTGTCGACAAGAAAACAATTAATTTTTCTCCTTTATGTATAGCCCCCAGAATTTCCCCCCGTCCAAATTTTTTAAAAAACACTTTTTTGAAAGCGCTATGGGACCCCGGGCAATAAATCTTTTATATCGGAAAAGTATATAAAAAATTTTTTTTTCTATAAGCAAAAAAAAATCGCGAGCCCAGGTAATAACAACGGGGTGCAAAAAATCCCAAAAACAAGGGGATTGTAAAATTAAAAATTGGGATCAGACAATTCAAAAAAGAAATTGGTCATTTCATGTGTTAAAAGATTTAGAATACCCATGTATTCTAGGTATAGATTTCATAAGTGCGTAAAGGAATCGTATTAATTTTAACCCAAAAATCGTTAAAAATTCCCAATTCTCAAATAAAAAAAATTGGTTAAACCCAAATTTAAAAAGGAAAAAAAGTTGAAAAAGATTTATCTAAAAAAAAATTTGGGAAGGGAAGAAAAACAAAAACTAAAAAATTTGTTTAGTAGTTTTAAAGGGGTTTTTTTCAGAGAAACCAGGTTTTACTCATGAATCCCTTAAATTGACACGGGAGATAACCACCAGTAGCCAAAAGACCTTATAGGTATGATCGCACTAAGCAAGCAAAAAAGATTTTCACATACAAAAAATTTACAAGAGGAAACGATTTTTTCCAAATTTCCCAGTCCCCATACGCGTCACCTTTTTGTATTATGCAAGAAAAATAATGGGTTACCACCGGATAACCCCGGAAGCATATAGTTTTTGCAGTAGACTATAAAAAATTAAATTCGATCACAAAGTATCCGCGTACCCTTTCCCGTTAATAGATGATTTATTAACAGACATACCTTCAAAAATTTGTCATCTCTTGACCCGGGGGAAGTGGGTACTTTCAAATGGCAGTAAACCCCAGTGATATATTTTTAAAAACCCAAATTTTGATTAAAAGTGGCACTTATGCTTTCAAGCGGATGCCATTGGGGTTTATCGGGAACAGCCCCCAATTTTTTAAAAAAGCAATTGCCCAAACCCAAAAACCGGTGATAGGGAGGTTTGTGAGTGTTTCGGACGACGTTTTCGTCTCCATCATTCACTCCCATGTTGAACTTTTAAAGGGAAGTTTTTCGTTGTTAAAGGATGCAGGATTGACATTAAAAAAGGAAAAATGAAAATTTTGGGGTTTGCGATAAATTTGGGAAAAAGGGATTAATTATTGAAGTAAAAAAGGGAAATTTAAAAACGGATGAGAAAAAGGTTAAAAACTATAAAAAGAGATGAAACCCCCCCGTAACTAAAAAAGGGGGTGTCCAAGTTTTTGGGGTTGTCCCAGTGGTACGCGGGAAAATTTTTTAAAAAATTATGCGGATATTTGTGGGGCCACTTTATAATCTTAAACAAAAATTTTAAAAAAAATTTGTCTGGTCCAATAAAGCACAAAAGGCATTCAAGAGGTAAAGGGGAGGGGGTAAACAAAGCGCCAGTTTTAAAATTCCCAAATTTTTCAGGAGCCATTCAGTTATTTACAGATGCCAGTTCGTTTGGGTTTTTAGGGAAATTACTTAACCAACAAAACAGACCAGGGGTTTTCCCGTCACGTACCTGAACAACGCAGAGAGGTTACACAGTAACCGAAAGAGAATGTCTAGCAGAAAGTAGGGGGCGTTGAACAAATTTGAACATATTTAAAAATTTACCAATTAAGGAAAATAACAGATCACGCCCTTTTAACACCCCTAAAAATGGCAAAATTTGTCAGTAGGATGATTAGGGGGGCACAAAAGTTAGCAAATTCAATATAGAATGGGAACATAGACCGGGAACTCAAAATGCAGGGGCTGACATTCTTTCAAGGAATCAATTAAAAGTATAATTGGTGATAAAATTAATTGTGCCATAATAAAAGGTTTGGTCCCTTTTTCCCGGGAAAAATTAATAAATGAACAGAAAAATGCCCCAGAATTGGGTCAAAAAGATATTTAGAAAACCGGAAAAATAACTCGGTTAATGCAACTTTATGTGGGGAATTGGCCCCACGTTTTTCCTTTTAAATTGGAAGGATTGTTATTTTATGCAAAGGCACGAACGTCATTAGGTGAAATGCGTGTATACTTTCCCAAAAATCTTTGGGAAGGGGAAATAATGGGAGAATTTCATGACAAAAACCCTGGACACTTAGGCAGTTTTAAAATATCATAAAATTCGGGGTTTTTTTTTCCCCGGACGGAAAAAATTTATTGATCAATATTCTCTACATCCATATGTCCCAAGTTAATAACTATAAAAACCTTTTCCCAAAGCTGGTCGTTTAAAAATCAATTATACCCCGAATTACCCGAATGAAAATAGTGACGTTAGATTTGTTGGGGCCCATTATCCTATATCGAGAATAAGACGTAACCGCTATTTTTTAAAGTAATAACCGATCAAGCAAATGGGCTGAAATTATACCTTTTAAAAAAGGCCTCATCTCGTATAATAGCGGATATTTTTTGATAATTTTTATATCGCGTTATGGACCCAAAAAAAATTAATAAGTGATAAGGGCCCCCTTTTTATATCCGAATTTTTGAGCACTTAAATTGAAAGATTGGGCAAAAAGGCGGAAGACTTTTTTGGGCATATCGACCAAAAAACAAATCGGACTAAAAAGAGTTAATCGGAAAAAGGTGCAAATGATTGCAAATTACGTTAATGTTTAACACGATACTTGGGATCAATTTTTAACTTGGTTTTGCTTACGCTATTCTTACGGCGGTGAATGAAACAACGGGAAAAACCCCGGGCCCAAAAATTATTTTGGGTCGAAAATTATTACACCATTTCAAAACTAGTTATGATATCGGAAAGTTAAAAATTAAAAATTAAAGATATACAGAAAAGTTTTAAAAGGGCTAGACTAAATTAAAGAAAATTAAACGGAAGGTGGGAAAAATATTATAATAGACGTAGAAAAAACATAAAAAAAAAAGGGTAAATGATTGGGTCTTATTGGAAAAAACACCCTGTAAGTTCAACCCCGCTAACAAAGTATGCGCTAAATTTAAACAAAAATTTGAGGGACCTTATAGAGGGCTTAGAAGTTAAAATTTTAATAATATTGTAATATGGAAATCAGGGAAAAAAAATTAACAGTTAACGTAGATCAAATAAGAATATATCGTCATAGGAAATGTGATGAGGTCGAATTAGGGAAAAGGTATCCCCCAAAAAGGGATAAATCAAGTCAGGAAACTCGTACTTCGGAAAAAAATCATCAAGGGGTTAAATGAGTCACAATATGGGAAGAAAAATTCGGTTTAAACGTAGGTTTAAAAAGGCAAAAGGGATTGGTAACCAATCAAATCAATATAAAAAAACAGAGAGGGGCCCATAAAAAAAAATCACTGGTCAGATCCCACCTAGTTCAGTTGAGAATGAAAATAAAAAAAAAGGGTTTAAAACATAATAGGGGTATTAAAAAAATCAGGGTGTGTCGGGGGGAAGTGGACCCAAAAAAAAGTGGCAAAGAAAGGGGTACAACAATAATAATAATAAAAAACAAATGTCATCAGTACTATTTTTTAGAAACGGGGAAAAAGGAAAAAGAGAGTGCACTGAAGTTACAGATGAAGCAAAGATACAGTCCCAAGGCCCGACGGAGGGAAAAAGAAGAACCCCCGAAAAGGGCACAGTTGGAAAGTCAAAAGGAAAAAGGGCGACAAAAGGAAAATTACCCAAAAATTACAACAAAAAAATTCCAAATACAACCGAGGAAAAAAGAATTTATGACACCTCATCGTTGAACGGAATGTGGGGAAAACATATAAAAATCAGGTTTATTGTTTCATTTTTTTTGATCTTCCCAAAAAGTGGTCGGAAAAATTATTGCAGAGAAGGGGAAATCTCGGGCGGTGCCAAAAATTATAAGCCAAGTCAAACACTACAATGGGGTGTTCATTTAATTTTTTGGGAAATTTTGACTTGTTAAAATTTTTTCTGAAGAAAAAAATTTGTAATTTTTATTTGTTTTTCTTCGATGTATGACTTTGTGGATGCGAAAAAATTTCCCTTTTGGGTTTTTTTTGTTATAATAGTTTATTGGGAAAAAAGTTTTTTAATTGTATAATATGTGTATATATATATGTTGTTGTATTGTTACGTATTATGAGGCATCTGGTTCAGGGAAAGCCGGCGTGGGGGGGCCAACAATAAAAATTTAAAAGGGGCTGCGCCGGCTCATTGGGGGGTTTTTTTTTGAAACCAGATGTGGGGAAAGGAGATGAAAATTTATTGTGATATATAAATAATATATAAATTGATTGATATTATGGAAATAGAGACTCAAATAGTTTTCATTTCAGGGGGACTGATCCTGAAAATCTTGAAAAGTATACAATTAAAACCCAAAAAGAAAGGGGGCGAAAATTCCAGCTCCATATGCAGTGTTAGATTGGGTCTGCGCACCCAGAATATTTGTTTTAGAATATTTAAGTGTATAAATATTTTAAAATAACTGAATGTAAAAGGGGAGTGGGATAAATTAAACAGTAATTATTAATGTTGGCCTAGTTATTGGGTAAAATTTTTGTCACGAGTTTAAATTTAAATTGAATATTAAAAATTTTAAATTTTAAGATGAGTAATGAAAAATTTAAAATCAAGATAAATATTGGAAATTTTAAAAGTTAAAAAGAGGGGTTTAAAAATTAAAAATTTTAAAAAAAAACTCAAAAAAGGGAAAATTTTGAAATAGAGATTTAGACACAAATTTTTTAAGGGCATTGAGAACCCTTAAGTAAATCACGTTTTTTTTCTTGGAGGGTTGGCGTCTCTCCCCTCTTTCTGTTAACATAACTCCTTTTGTTCTTTGACGGGCCCCGATTAATGGGAAAACCCAACCCCAATACCAAGAAGATAAACGATCAAAAAATATGTAAATGAGATATACTATAAAAAGGGTAAAAAGCTTTGATGATAAGATTTCCCGGCGGGCTCCCCGAATAGTATTGTGGAAGCATTCACAGGGGAAGCGTAAAAAGCAATGTGAATCACCGAAACCAAAAAAGGGTTAAATCCGATAGTTTTTGGGAAAAAAATAGAAGCCTAAAAAATAAAAAGTTGGAATCATCGTTTTTTAAAGTTTTTTAGATACCATTTTTTTAGGTAAAAGGGAAAGGGGAACTGAAAAAAAAGGGAATATTAGATTAAAATAATTAGATGCATAGGATTATTAATGATAATTGAGATAAAAGGGTCTAGTTGCGTGATCTGACCAATTTCGTGATTTAATTTTTGGGGTTGACTCTCACTTTAATTAAAATTGTCAAATTAAATTTAAGTAATATAAAATTATTCTTAATAAAAAATTGTATTAAAATTATTATGTCTCATCATTTTTATAATCCCACCCTCTTAAAGCGGAACCGGCACGACATGGTCATCCGGGGTGGCTATGTCCCCTATCAAATTAAAAAAAAATGTTTTTTTTTGCTTTGCTGTAATCCCCGATGAGAGGGGATTTTTTTTTGTTTCTTTTTTAAATTAAAATTACTTTTTCTGGGTTTTTAACTTACTGGTATGGTTACCTCTGCACATCCCTTTTTTTTTTTGGGGGAAATTGTAAATTATTAAATCTGTTGCGCTTTTTTTTACAATGTGAAAAGAGTTTTTGATACATGGATAAGCATATTGGGGCACTTTGAAGGATTAATTGGCCAAGATTTATTTTTTTTAGTATACTGAAAATATAATACAAAAAACGTTAATTCTGGGAAAACTGTTTATTTTTTACAAATAACCTTAGAAAAAATCCCTAATATGACAGTTTAATGGGGTTAAAAAAAGAATTGATAACATATCTCCCTTTTTTGGGGGGGGGCAAACGTTTTTAAAAATCTTAAGGTACTTGTTTTTGAAGGTTTCCGGGGACACTATTTTTTTAAAAAAATTTTCTTAGAAAAATCTGCACCCCCATGAATAACTTCTGGTTTTTAAAATTTTGATGTACACTGATTATGGTTTATAAATGTAAATGAGCAGAATCTAAAAAAAATTTCATCTGTGATCTCTCTGGAAAAGGGAAAATTTAAACTGATCAAACAAGGGGAAAAACTTTTCTGAAATAAAGGCCCTATTAATCATGTTAGCAAAGAAATTTGGAAAAAACAATAAACATGGGGAAAAAAGGGGAAAAATTTTTTAAAAAAGCTACATTAAGAACTTTATCAAGAAAATGGAAACCCCTGTACCGCAAAATGCCTTCACCCCCGTCAAAAAAGACACAAACGAAAAAGTTCAACAGGATAATTGTCGATCATCAAAAAGGGTATTAAAATTTCAAAAAAGTGAACAAAAAGTGACAGTTTTTTCTTGCAAAAAAACTTTCCTGTAATTTGAAAAAATGTCTGTGATTTTTTGTCCTTTATTAAAAGGGCACCACATTTGGAACAATTTAGTTCAGTTTTTTTTGGATATTTTCTCAAATTATATGAAAAAACAAATAGAAAAATCCCCTTTAAATAAAGGGAAGTATATTTTTCTTAGTTAAATTATTCCCCGAAATTGTGGTTTTTATCTTGTACTTTAAAATAATTTTTTAAAAAAAATTTAGGTGCATCACTCCCCCCGACCATTAACGTTAGTATGGGTGCCCCACCTGATCCAGGCTTTCTCCTTTAAATATTAAAAAAAAACACAATTGTTATTCATTAAATTTTATATTCTTTTTATTATTTAAATTTTATTCTAAATCTAATTCTAATTCTGCGGGCCCAAAATTACAGTTCATTCAAAACCGTTTATAAATGGTATTCATTTTTAATAAATTTATTTTACATTTTTGTATTCATTGTCTCACTTGGTTTTACTCTCCTTACAATTAAAAACTATTATATCAAAAAATAATATATTATCATTTTTTAAAAAAAAAACTCGTGGTTTTAAGAATTGGGGATTAAAGTATAAGAACAAGTTTAATAATTATCAGTGACTTCCATGGGGCTTTTTCTTGCAAAAGCAAAGTTTTTCAAAGGGAAACTAAAAAATTGAAATTGAACCCGGTTATTTTTTTATATTTAGCTCAGATCTATATTTTGTCTTCAAAGTAGCCATCGCAGAAAATCCGGTTCCCCAAAAGGTATGCTGTTAAAAAAGGTAAAAAGTATAAAAATCTTTTTGTTTTTAGTGCAGAAAAAATTTAGCATCCACCTCTTCCCAAAATTTAAAAAATGATTTATTACAAAACTTTCCCCTTTTAAATTTTGTCACTGGATTTAAATCTATGAAGATCTTTTTCGGCAGTTGAGGCCCTTCTGAAGTTTTTTTTGAAATGGATCCTAACCCATTCGTAACTTGCTATCAATTTGCCCTCGTCTGTGTACTTGTTGATGCTTTTATCGTCGAAAGCTCCTGTGATTTAAAAAAAATATCTATGATTTTGTTTTTAAACCACTGCCGTAAATACTTAATATCTTGAATTATAATTAACCGTTTAATTTAAAAAGTACTTTAAAAAAGATTCGGTAGCCTAATCCCATTCGGCCAAAAGGGGCCCAGGGTTTTACGAAGTACAGCATTTTTTCATGTTTTGGGGCAGACGTCTGTTAGGTTCCCCAGACTCACATGTACGTTCACGAAAAGGGTGCCAGATGTAAAGGAAAATGATAAAGAGCAACATAGATTAGGTTATTTTTTAATGACATTTGTACTTTTAGAAATGGATCTTGAAGGAAATAAAACTTTAATTAAATAATATTTCTCAATCTGTTTCAATTTAAAAAATTAAAAGAAAAATAAAATAACTAACCTATTACTTAAAAGTTTTATATATATATATATATATATGTAATTTACTTAAAAATATATTTTTACTTAAAAGAGTAACATATATAAAAAAATTTTAAAACTTATCTTATTAATACTGAATTAAAAACAAAATTTAATAAGTATTAGCGACTTCCATGGGCGTCTTCCCGGCAAAAATTTTCAAAGTTTTTTTAAAAATTTACCCTCTGAGTTCTTTTTCTATATTTAGCTGATATCTATATTTTTTTCTTCCCAAGCAACCCCCGCATTTTTTCAATATGTTTTCCCAAATTTAAAAAACGAAAAGGGAAAAAAAACATAATAATTATCATATTACTTAATTTGTATTTTGTTTTTGTTAAAAAATAACATATACAAAAAATTTTAAAAATTATGTTATTAATTTGTACGGTTTATAATTAAGATCATTTTATTGTAGCTTTTTCGTCCCAAAGGGGGTTATTAATTTCATTCAGTAATTTATTAATGTATAAAGGGGGGGCGATAAAAATTGTGATTGAAAAGGGGGGCCCCAGTTTTTTAAAGTTTGAGAAACACTGCCCTTTGCAACAACTGAGGCTCCCGTTAAATTGGTTTGAACTCATTTACAAGGGTTAAAAGGGGCCCAAATGACATCAGGGCCATTTTAAAAAACCGATGAAACGGGGGGTTTTCCTTATATATCATTCTATAAGATTCCGAATCATTTGATGTGACAGCTTAGATTTCCGGAGGGGGGGTTGTAGCTCTAATTCTAATTGCATTATAATCTCAAATGTCTAGTTACTATTTAACATGAAACACAATTCCTCTTAAAATTTGGGTACTTATGCGGAAAAGTTATTAAAACCATTTTTTTTTTTTGGGGGGTGGGTGGATGAAAAGATTTTTTTTGTATTTAATAAATGAGATTTTTATGCTTTTTAGTTTCATTCAACTACTGTATTTCCTGGAATCAAAAGCCCACTATTTTTCCCAAGTTTTAAAGTATTTTTGAAAATCGGGTGCGGCGGGGGAATCGAAGGAAAAATTATTGTGGGTGGGGAAAATTGATTTTTAAACCCCCTTTTAAAAAGGAAACAAAAAACCGTCCATTCTGGCTACTTGCTTCTTTGGGAAATCTCATTCGGTTTATCCCCATTAATTCTGTCTATTAAAACATCGTTGTCTTTTGTTTTGTATTTAGGAATTTTTTGTATATGTTTTTTTTTAATCCCCTAAACATAAAAAGATATGGTAATAACATCAAGACGAATTTTTTTATGATGAAACCCTTTTAAAAAATTGGAAATTTTTATATCAAAGGGAAAAAAAAAAAAAAGGTGTAACGACCATTTTAAAAAAATTTTGGACGGGATAAATTAATATCCTTCGAGGGGTTAAGAAAAACATTAAAATTTTTTCTTGTAAATTTTGGGAAAAATCCCCCTAATTATCTTACAATTTTTCTAAAAAGCATTTTTTGGGGAAAAATTTTGCCTTGCATTGGATGACATGGAAAATGACACCGTGTGGGAAAACGAAGACGTCGGCACCAATTCCGAAGTCAGCTGTGACTATGGGAGTGATGAATCATTTTCGAAACATGATATGAAGGATTCGGTAATTATGGGTTTTTAAAATATGTATTTTTGAAATTTTTTTGAATATTGGTAAAAAAAAATTTAAATTTAAATTAGCTTCTTATTTTTTTCTCTTTAAATTTTTTTTAAAAACCAAAAGCGATGAATTTTTAAATTTTTTTATATTATTTCTTAAAACGAGGGGAGGAATCGGGTGTACGGCCGAAAATCGATGCAAATTTTTTTCCAAAAAAGATTTTTTTCCAAATTCGGAGCGTGCCTTAGATTCAAGAAAAATACGATATTTACATCAAATTAAAAGTAAAATGTTCCATGTAGTTTTGTAAAAACTGGTTTTTAACCCACCCAAGTGTCCCGGTTTTAGGTTTTCCCTTCATTAGTTTGGAAAAAAAAAAGGTTAGGTTTGGCAATCCGGCCTTTTAAAACCCTAACCCATTTGGGTAGTAAAACTATAATTTATAAATTGCATAAAGAAAAGTGCTTCTCAGAAACTTTCAATACGGGGCCCCCCTTTTTTTAAAAAACAAATTTTTTTCGCGCCCACATACCCTTAATAAATTACTGAATGCAATAAAAATCCCTTTGGGCGCTAAAGCTTCAATACACGATCTTTTAAATTTTAAACCGTACAAAAAAAATAACATAAATATTAAATTTTTTTTTTATGTTACTTTTAAGCACACAAAAAATTAAAAAGTAATAGGATAATTTTTATGTTATTTTTTTTTTTCTCTATATAATTTTAAAAATTTGGGAAAATATTGCAAAATGCGGTGGCTGTGGGGGAAAAATAGATATCTGCTAAATTACAAAAAAAACTCAGAGGGTCCCAATTTTTTAAAAAAATTTTTGGGTCCCGCAAAGGACCCAAAAGGGAAGGGCGCTAATACTTATTAAACTTGTTCTTAATTCGGTATTAATAAGATAAAAAATTTTTTATATGTTACTCTCTTAAGTAATATATATTTTAAGTAAATTAACAGTAATGGGGTTTTAGTTATGTTATTTTTTTTTTTAATTTTTAAATTGGGGAAAAAGATTGAGAAATAAATTTTTTAATTTTAAAAATTTATTTCCTTCAAGATCCATTTCCAAAAGGAAATGTCATTAAAAAAAGCCCCAATCTATGTTTCTCTTTATCATATCCATTACATTTCGCATTTCTCCCCCGAACGTTCACGTGAGTCTAGGCAACTAAAAAGGATGTCTGCACAAAACATGTAAAAAAGCTGGTCCTCTTTCCCAAATTCCCGTCAGTCTTGGCCGGGAAACGATTGGGTACTTTAAACTCTCTTGAATTTTACCCCGTTAATAATTCACGCGTTAATTTAATTCACGGTATTAAGTATTTACGGCAGTGGATTAAAACAAAATCATGGTTTTATTTTAAAAAAACGCAAAACGAGCATTCGACGATAATAAAACAAACAACAAAATAAAAGACGGGGCAAATTGATGAAAATTACGAATGGGTTGGGTCCCTTTTCTTTAAAAGGGTCTTTTAACTGCCGAAAAAAACATCTTCATAGATTTCACATCCAGGGGATGAAATTAAAAGGGGGAATTTTGTAATAAATCACTCTTTGAATTTTTTGGATAGGGGGGATGTTTTGGAATTTTCTGCCCCTGAAAAAAAAAAATTTCGTATACTATTACCATTTTTAACACCCTTACCTTTTGAACCCGGATTTTCTGGGGTGGCTACTTTTTGAAGACAAATAAAAAAAATTTTAGGGACAACTTTTTCCCAACTTTGAAAAGAAAGCCAGGGGGCCGGGGGTAAAAAAAACTTTTTTTATACTGTCTGAAGTACCCATTTTAACAGGGATTTTTTTTTTTAAAAAATGATAATACATTATTCTTGTTTATAATAGCTTAATTGTAAGGAGAGAAAAACCCAAGTGCATGATAAGGGATACAAAAATGTCAAAATGATTTATTAAAATGAATACTCATTTTATAAACGGTTTTGAATGAACTGTTTTAAAGCCTCGCAGAATTACCCTTTGAATAAATTTTTAAATAAAAAAAAAAGAATATAAATTCTAATGAATAACAATTGTGTTTATTTTTTTAATTTTTTAAAGCGAAAAACTTCAAAATTTTTTTTACCAAAGGGCCCCGGTTTTGCACTCGATACTAAAGGTTTTTAATGGTCGGGAGTGATGCACCCCAATTCTTTTTTTATAAATTTTTTTCAATATAAAAGATAAAAATCAAAATTTTTCAATGAATAATTTTAACAAAGGGAAAATATACTTACCTATTTCTAGGATTTCTCTTTTTTTTCTTTTAATTTGAAATATCCCAAAAAAACTGAACTAAAAGTTCAAATGTGCGAGACCTTAATAAAAGGGCACAAATCCCCCAGACACTTTTGCTAACATTACAGGAAAGTTATTAGCAAACAAAACTGTTTTTTTTCACGTTATTGTAAATTTTTAAAGTCCTTTGATGATCGACAAATATCCTGTTGAACTTTTTTTGCTTTTGTCTTTTTTTAGGGGCGAAAGTGAATTTTGGGAAATTTTTGGCTTCATATTTTCTTGATAAAAGTTCTTAATGTAGCTTTTAAAATTTTCCTTTCCCTTTCATGCTTATTGGGTTTTTTGGGGAAAATTTTCTTTTCCATCTTGGTTAATATGGGGATTATTTCAAAAATTTTTTCCCTTGTTTGATCAGCTTAAAATTTCCTTTCAGAGGATCACAGTTGACCAATTCTTTTTTATATCCTGCTCATTTACATTTTTTAAACCCCTAAACGGGCATTACAACATCACAATTAAAACCACTAAGTTATTCATATAGGAAAATGCAGGGATGTTCAAGAAAATATTTTTTGGAAAAAAATGGTCGTGCCGGGGAAATCGGTCTAAACAAGAACCTTTAAAATTTTTAAAAACGTTTTCCCTCCCAAAAAGGGAATATGTTTCAATTCATTTTAACTCCCATTAAAACTGTCATATTAGAGGATTCTCTGTCAAGGGCATTGGTAACAAAAAAAAGCAGTTTTTCCCCAAAATTTAAAGATTTTTGTATTATATGTTTCCCTTTTACTCATTAAAAAAAAAATCTTGGCCAATTAATCCCCCTTTAAAATGCTCAAAATCAACCCTGTATCATAAAACTCTTTCACCCCGGAAAAAAAACGCAACAGGGTTTTATAATTTACAACTTCCTAAAAAAGGGGTGCAGATAACCATACAAAATAAGTTCGAAAGCCAGCAAAAGTAATATTTTAAAGGGTTAAAAAGAAACGTAATAAAAAAAAATCTCTCCTTTAAAAGGGATTACAGCAAAACAAACAAAAAATTTTTTATTTATTTTTTAGGATCCAAAAAATAGCTTAATGAGCGTTCAAAATAGAATCTTTTTTTTTTTGATGATCTTTTTTTTACCAGATGATAAAATATAAAACCTTTTCAATGTAAATCCCAAAATTTTTTTTATATCAGAAAATATTCTTCTTTTTTATTCAGTAAATTAATTTTTTTTAAACTTTTTTTTTTCGATATGTTCGCGCCCCCAGAGTAATTGGAAAAAAATATAAGAGAAAAAATTAATATGATAAAAAGGTATGAAACGAAAACGGGTTTTAATTTCAAAAAATGTTTTTTAAAAGTGTTCATATGTATATATGCTTTTTTAAAATTTTTATTTTAAAAATCTTCCTAGTGTTTTTCTTGAAGTACACATAAAGGGGAAAAAAAAAAAAAGCGTAAATGGAATGTTTTAAAAAATTTTGGGGTCGTCCAAAAAATAAATATCGGGTTGGGATCACCGCCGAACATATGCAATAGTTAAAAGCTCCTTCCCTCGTTTCAATGTGAGTCACGTTTTGTTCCCCGAATGGTCATGCGTCCCTTTTTTTTTTAACCCTTCAAAATAGTTTCTTCCTAAAAAAAACCCAAAAAAAAGGGGAAAGCACGGTGTCCTTTTTTTTTCTGGTACACAAAATGTTTGTCCTATCGAAACTCTTCAACGACTTAAACTTGCTATCTAAACAAAAGCATAAAAAATTTTGTCTTGAAAGGTATTTTTAATTCATTACAATGACCCTTCATGCATTAGAGCTTGGGGCACTTCAGGGCTTCAACATCCTAAAAAAAATTTTTTGGGGTATCCTCCCTACAGCCCCGACTTACACCAAGTGACTTTAACGAATTCTCGAAACTAAAAGAATATTTAAGTGGAAAACAGTTCACTAATGATGAAGACTTCAAACAAAAAAATGACACTCTGGCTCTTAATAAGAGCATAACATAGGAATTAAAAAATTGGTTCCACGTTAAAATAAGTGCCTTGACAGTGGAGACTAGATTGAAAATTCGAGTAACGAATTGAGATGTTTTAAATAAAGTTTTTGTGTTGATATCTTTCGTTTTCCTTTAGCTATACCAAAACGTTCTTCACTTTCTGGATTACCTCGTAAATTTTCTAGTCATATTGAACATGAGTTTTTAAGTTTAAAAATTATATGAAATTCACTTTGAACATCATTTGTGATATATATTTGAATAAAGTAATTTTAAAACTGTGAATCTTTTAAAATTAATAAAAAATATACTCTTAAAAAATTTCGAACTCTTAAATGAAATTACACCAACGGAAATTTCTTTTTAAAATTTTCTATATCTCATTTTTAAAGAGACATGGTACGATTTATAAAAAAAAAATCTTTGATTTAAATGTTTTTACATTTTCTTTATTTTAAACTTAAGTATGTATATTATGTAAAACAATTTTTGTGTTCAAAATGCTACAAAAAGCTAATTTTTTAAAGAAAAATTTAAAAAACTGTGTGGGGATTTTAAAATTGTACTCCGTTTACGAAAAGTGACATACATACATGAAATTTAATTTACAAGCACGTCAAATTATGTGTAAAAATAGTTGGTAAGGGTTTCTACTAAAATGAGGGATACTTGTAAAAATGTTTTTTTTTATGAATGCTTATTGAAAATTACTTGAAAAATGTATAAATCATAAATTCAACTATTTTTTTTTAAAAAAAGAATGTTATTTTAATTTGAAGATGCATACCAACTTTTTTTTACAATTCTAATTACATTAGATAGAAAAATACCAAAGCATTAGGGTCAATAAAATCATAAATCAGTTATTTTTTTCTTTCTGAGATAAACCTGTTTAAATTTTCATTTGCCATTGGGATATGAATAAAAACGATCGTAAAGGATGTTATAACTGTGGGTTTATTAACTTAAATCTTTCAAATTTCATGATATTATAAAATTATATATATATATATATATATATATATATATATATATGTTTTTAAATATAATGTAAAAAAAAAATTAAAGTATTGCACTTTTTTCTAGAAAGTTTTCTAGAAAGCATGAAAAAACATCAATATTTGAAGAATTTTATCTTTTTTCAAATTTCAAAACTTATTTTTTTTAAATAAATTACACAAACATATTAGATAAAAATTGTAGCTATTTTCTATTTAAAACTATTCAAAACATAAAACAAACTTCTTTCATTTTGATTTAAATACCTTGTTATTGAAACAGAAAAATGATTCTTTGATCCTTGAAAGAGATAAATTAAATCCTTTGAATTTTATTCAAATAAGTTTTTTACACAAATAATGTTACACTCGTGAACTTTTAATCTTGGAGAGTAAATACAAAAAGTTGTTCTAAAGTGCTTTTTTTTTAAAAAAAAATCTAATGTGTTAACTATTTTTTCCCCCTCAAATTTCTATTTATTTATTTGAAGCATTGAATACTGAAGAATACAAAAAGGTTTCATAGAAATCTAATCTGCTATGTGTGGCCAAAATTTGTAGAAACGCTTAAGGTACTACTTAAGGATAAATATAAAATAATAGGTCAGAACGCAATTTGAAATGTAGTTTTTTAAAAAACATTAATGTTTACACAGCGTAATTATCACATTAAATCAGAACTAAGTTTCAACTCTTGAAAATGGTATAATCGAACTTGTATGTATGACTTGAAGGGAAAAGAAGAAAGAGCTTATGTGTTTTCTAAAACTTGGGAGGGGCGGGACAACTCTACGAGGGGGTGCGAGCATATTGAAAAGTCGAAAACAAAAGATTATTTAAAAAAAATTATTAATTTACTGAAAGTAAACAAACAAAATATACTCTGACATAATAAAAAATAAAATACACATTTACATTGATATATTACATTTATAAATGGATCAGAGCTACACAATGTATTTTATAATGAATTTAACAATACTAAGTTAAGAACAAGTTTAATAATTTCCACGACCCCCCTCCCACCCCTATGGGATTGTCATGTATAAAATTATATACAAGAATTATTTTTATCTTGATAATTGGAACGGCTTATAATTAATTCCTTAACTACCGATTAAATTTACGAGATTCGTTTTCCACGTAGGAGAACGTATGTGGCGTATTGGGGGAGGGGAGGGTGAGCAATAAAGAAGAGCAAATAATCTGAAATAAGTAAATCCTTCACAAACATTGTCGAGGTCCTTTTATTGCATTCTAAAGCCTTTGGAATAATTATATGGATAGCAGTGCAGAGAAAAGATCGTATTTCGGAAAGACGTATATATACGTCTGGGGAAATTAACGCTTTGACTGAGAGAGACGTTTATATACGCCGGTGGAAATTAAGAGATTAAGGTCGTATTGTAGTTTTAACGTCGAAGTATAGTATTATATTGAATTCAATACATTGTTATTGTATGGGGGCGATGAAATTATGATTGAATATTAGGGTCGCGAATATTGAAATTTTGAGAAGACTGGCTTATGTAACTACAGTAAATCCGACGTAAACGCGCTCAGTCGTATAGTACTTTCTACTATCTTTCAAAGCGCCAATTTTTAATTTTTAGGTATATTCGCCGTATAACGCGCACCCCTTTTATTACGGAGAAATCTGAAATGTACGTAAACAATGCTCTTATGATTTGAAATCATTTATACAGGGGATTATTCCAGGTTTTAGAAAAAAATAGTATATATTTCTAGAATTACAACCCTCTAAGTTCATTAAGAATGTAATTTCTTTTAAATGAACAGCATTTCGATACATATAGATGTCTAATATTTTTTTATGCCTCTCTCTCTTTTTTTATTTTTAAAACTCTCATTTTTATACCCAGCATATAACACGCACCCGTAAATTTTTATCTAATTTTTTGTGTTCAAAGTTCCCGTTATACGAAGGATTTTACGGTATATAGGGTGTTGCCAAATTCGACAGACTAATTCAGAGGGGTGACAGTAGGCAGCATGAGAACTACAAATCACCATAGAACATGGGGTCACAAACCATGTTTAGGGCTGCGGTAGCAAAGTGGCCAAGGTATTGTATCATGACAGACATGTCATGAGTTCGAGCCCAGTACCACTAAAGACCCGCTGTGTATTGGAGCTTTGTACGTTAAATCTGTCGAGAGCTCAAACGTGGTTGGTGTGGTGTGGTAGTTAGGAGAGGGAGGTGCCAGCTCAGGTGTCGTCCTTGTCACTTGACTGTGGTTCAAAATAACGACCGTCGCCAAAAGCCCTCGTGTATCCGAACCATGCGGCGTTAATATTCACTTACAAATCACGTTTAGTCGGAATAATTCGCAAAAACGATTATGATGGGTGTGATGTCGAGTGGAATGAAAAGGAGCAATAAGAGGTAAGAAATACATTTATTAGACGTAAAGCATTTTTTCAATACGAAAAATGCACCACAGCTTGACGCCAGAAACGCAAAACAAGTGATTGTAAAAGGAATTGTTCGAAGTTGTGTACGGGTAGTCGACACCACGGAAGAAGGATTTTCAGATGCGTTCAAAAGAATCTGGTGTGCTGGCAATGTCAGCTGATGCGACAACGTTCCGTGCAGTGAGATCCTCCTCTGTAGCCACTGTCGTCTCATACACCAGCGATTTTACCCCAAAAAGCCAAAGGACTAGTTCGGGGAGCATGGAGGCCATGCAAAAGACCATCGTTTGAAACCATGTCCTGAGACATGTACCATGGAACTGGTTATGAATCGCAATCGAGAACCACCGTGTTATGAGCTACACGTTCTAGTGCAGAATTAAGTATTCTACAGCAACTCCTGGAGGACGTGCTGTAAGAAAACAAATATTTTGCGCCATTGAGATGTTCGAGTAGTATATGTATCCACATTCGTTTAACCGATTCTCCTCGTTTGGCTCATCGTCCTCCCGACGGCTACTATTATCACGATTTTCCCTTCTGGAAAACGTAAGTAAACGTTCCTTCTTCTGAAGGAAATACGTAAAACACCAGCCACGCAGGCGATATTTAAGAGGTGTGCGAAAAGAGAGGTGGTTTCGTACGTTTCGTAGAAAGGAGACTAACTTGGCTTTGAAATACCCTCGGAATAGCCTGCGACACAAGCCAGTTTTGTTTATCTAAGTTACTTTTACTTTTCATCCCTACAAAAGCCATACAAAGACACCTAATCTCTAATCCATTGGTTTTGAAATTCTATGACGAGTAATAATGTGAGTAAAAATCAGGGAGTTTGGTATGTATTATCCTTTTTTATTTTAGAAGATTTTTTCTTCTTTTTTTTGCGAGCACAATGTCAAAGAGCTCAGAAGCAAGCAAACTGTCATCTCGCTGAAAATGAAGATTAGGCTTCTTTAAGTTGTTAATCAAAAGAAGAAGATGAAAAGGGAAGTCTGTAAAGATTTTGGTGTTGCTAACTACTTTATCAGCAATAATTTAAAAAAAAGAGAACAAATTACGTAAGTGTTTGAACGATTTTCATTAAATACATGCATATATACATATCTATGTAAATAAAATGTACCTTAATAAACTTAATTTTGTTGAATTTATGCTTCTTTTCGCAATATCGTTTAACACGGAATTTTTTTTAGTACAAAAAATCTTTCAGTCCCCTTAGTTCCATGTTAAATAATTTTCCCGATGTAATTCCAAATTCATTTGGCACGCTTTACAGTTTTTAATTTGCCGAGCATTAATAGAAAATAATTATAACCATCATACAATTAATTACAATATTTTACTTTTCAAAATTAAATGACCTTAATTAATAATTTCGAATTTAATTTTCTAAAAATATTTTAACAACGTGTCAAAAATAAAAAAAACAACCTATTACTACATTTTTTATTATTTTGTTTTTGCAAATAGTTTTAGCTTATTGGAATAACATAATGTAATTTAAAAATGTAATAGTGTTTCCTCTATAATTTACATCCACAGTAATATTTGTACAAAGTAACTTATTTCCTAATTTTGCTTTATAAATTGGAAAATAAAAAACAACCATTTCAAAATTCTTTGATTGTAATTATATAACCTATTAGACTTTTTTTGGAACCCGAAAATAAGCTGATGCTAAAACTTTTCTATATATTGTCTCTTTTTATAAGGATTGCCAAATGAAGGGGACATATGGGTTACGTCAGAATGAGGGCAGCTTAAACAGATCCCCAAACATTGATACGAAGGAAGCTGCACCGCATACGATGTTCAACAGTGAAACCTATTTGTGGTAGAGGAAAGAAAAGTAAAGGTCATGCCGTATAAAGATGCTTCCAGATCGGAATAACATGATGTATTAAGGCTTCTGATTGAACGAGGTGAGTTTATTGCTGACATCTATCGACGGGAAGTGGCAGTCTGTCGACACTGCTTTTGGTTGAACGTCTTGGGAACAAATTAGGTAAAGGTTTTCGAGAGGGCAGCAAATGATATTGGATCTCTATGATAATGTCCGTTCATACTCTCTCATGAACCCCAAGCAACTTTAAAAAATCCGTTGGAAATGTTAGAACATCCACCGTACAGTCCGGATTTTTCACCTTGGGACTTCTAGACCTTTAGGCCATTAGCAGTACGTTTTTATTTGGACGATGAAGTGAAGGTGGCTGGGCAGGACTTTCCTCAAGAATCAACCCCGTTTTTAGAGAAAACTAACTGCGCAACTGGAAA
>BMAV01016321.1:10642-30568 GCA_019973955.1 Trichonephila inaurata madagascariensis
TATTTTTTTTTGAACCCCTACATTGAAAATTAAGGGATATACATAAACAAAATACTCAACTTTGGGAAATTTAATTAGTTTTAGAGCTAATTAATTAATTAAAGATATTCAACTGTAAAATTAATATATACTGTTCACTTAAAATAAATAGTCAAATCGTTTTCTAAGATCTTCATTAACACACACAAAAAATAAGACATTAACTATTTTTTGGAACAAAAATGACAACCTTCGCAATCCGTTGAAAACGCAATTTCTGCTATAAAACAATTCGCATTCCACACTAAAATATTCATCAGAACCCGTACTGCCATTTATCTTGGCAGAGTGGATTTCAAAGAATATTCCTGCTAAGTATCGTCTGAATATTCGTAAATTGGTTATTCTGTATAATTTTAAAGTGAGTGGTAATTATAAGTACCGTCGGTAGATAAAGGGTTAACCGCATTTAGATGACTCAAAAATTACTATACATATACTATAAATCCATTTTAGGAAAAGAATTCATTTGTGTGTGTGTTTGATGTCTATAATAAAATAACTATTGAATGGATTTTGGAGCAATTTAATTAAAATTTTATTTACTATCTGGATAGAAATAAAAAAATTTTGTCCGAAAAAATTTCCTGCTTTCTTATAGCATGCGAATTTTCCTCATTGTGAAGCACAACTATTTCTGCATAAAAAAATTCAATAATAAAGTAAATTTGACAGTATTAATTAATATGACAATTGCCTGTGTGTAATTATTGGAAGACGAATTTCAATGCAGCTTTCGCAACAAGCAATACACTTTAAAAAATTGAATTAATCTCATGTTATACATAATTCATTAACTAAAAAATGAAATAAACAAATTTTTAAATATATTTAAAAATTAAAATAGTATTAATTTTAAAAATAAAATTGTGGGGTAGTTTTAGAAAAAAAAAAGAAAAATTTAGAAATATTTCCAAAATTTCGATTAGAAAGATAATTGCATTTTTAAGAATAATATTAAACTGTGTTTGTATTTGTATAAATAAATTTTGAAAAACCAAATGCAAAGGATTATAACATTTTAATTTAACTCTTATATCTCCGTTGTGAATTTGGTGTGGTGTGGCATTTAGGAAAATTATATACCATCTTCGTCATATTATTCAAGAAAACAGTAAGTTATATGATTGCAATAGAAAATTGTATTATCAAAGGAATCCTCGTAAAATTCGATATATATTGAAAATAAAAATATACATATATATTGTTACGTAGATCCGAGGGTTCGGGAATTTTATGCAAAACAATCACAAAGAAAATAAACAGTTCTTTAAGAGCGATGCAAATTTATTATCAAAAATCCAATCCTTTAAATACAGGATTCAGCAGCGATATTCACAGAGTAAATATCCAAAGGTCTTCACACCTTCAACAGCAATCAAACACAATATAACAGTGTTTAAAAATACACGTAAGTAAAGATTATTCACAAGCACAGCCGAGCTAATCGCTAGTCAAAACATTCCTCACTACTCGCTGGTTTAATCCAGACTCCTCGCCGTCCCGGCGAGCATCTTTTTATACGCGCGACAGAAACTTCCAGAAATATAACAGCTCATGTCATTGAACGTGACACTAGTGGAGAGATCTACTAATTTCTAGAAGATTCCAGAGGGTTCCGAACTCGCCAACATGGTCACCAATGACGCCAAAAATGATGCCAACTTGGCTCTACCGCCAAGATTTCTCCAAGTTCTCACTGGATCGCCATTATAACGTAAGGGGCGGCATTGCTTGTGTGAATGGTACAATTTTAATATGAAATAAACATAACATAGAGTAATATAAATGCATTAAACACTCAAATACAAATTATTTACACAAAATTCGTAACAATATTTAGGTAGAATCGAAAGTTAATGATAAAAATATTCTTTCTTGCAAAAAATATGTCCTCATAATAGTCAAAAGAATGTGAATGAATGAATATTAACGTCGCACTGTTCAGCTACATGAAGGCTTTTGGCGACGGACCTCGCAATTTTGAATCATGGGCAAGGTATGAGGACGACGCCTGAGCTGGCACTTTGTTTTCTAATAATCCTTTTTTTTTTTTTTTTTTAAAAAAAAAAAGGATACTTATTCTTGATTGAGATTTTGCTTATTTTGGCCATTATGAAATGTGATAAGCATGGCAGCAAAATGAAATTAGTTTACAGACAGATTAAATAATTTGACAGCTATACGTTTTATTGCAGATGTTTACAATGTAAATTTGCATGGTCACGATAGTAAATCTATCGGAAATAATTTTTTTTTCACTGGCAGCAAATTTGTAATTTTACTTCAACTTTATTTTTAATTAATGCATTTTTAAATGTTCCTTGGTCAATGAAATTCACATTAATAAAACTTGAAATTTTGGATGTATTGAAAATTATTCGAATTATTTTCAATATATTCAAATCCCACGCGAATATATATATAAAAAAAAACCATTTTAAGAATTGGATTTATAACATTTCACCATTAATCTTTTTACATCCTGAGAGTGATTTCTTTTTTTGATTTGATTTTTTTTTTAGTTTTTAACAGTTATTATTTTTCCATTTTTCTTCTGCTTCCTTTCCCGGCATTTCTAAATACCTTGTGTTCCATTTCTTTAAATCCAGCGATGCACGTTGAATTTGTCGAGAACTCAAACGTCCTCCTGCTGGTGTGGTAGTTTGGAGAGAAGGGTTGCCAGCACAGGTATCGCCCTCATCATTTGATCATGGTTCAAGATTACGAGGTCTGTCGCCAAAAGCCCTTGTGTAGCTGAACAGTGCTATGTTAATACTCTCTCACTCAGCAAGACATGCCTTCATATGTGTACTAGTTAGAAAATCGTATTTTTTAAAACCTTTTTACCTTGTTTCTATATTATGAATGCTTTATTTTTTTAAATTTGCATTAATTTTATTTCTACTTGTAAGCTAAATCTACATTTTAAATATTTCTGTAGGATATTCCATTTGTAAGAAGTTAGATCATATCACATTTACCGAGGTCGGCAATTCTAATCAAAACAGTATTCCACATCAACGCCATCTAGCGTCCTTTTTAAAAACGCCGACATGAACCTTTTTCTCCAGAGGCCCACTAACATTCGTTGAGAGAAGTCGTGTTTCGCGCGTCAGCGCATTTTCGTCCGCGCCAGGCGGTAAATCTTAATAGTACCATAACGAGTTCTATCATTCGTCCGCGCCAGGCGGTAAGTCTTAATAGCACCATAATGAATTCCATTTAATCTCAATTGCCTCCCTTAAAGTAATGTGATCTAACTTCCCTATTCTTCCGAAATATGTTTATCTAACTTTCCTATTCTATTGAAATATTCCCCATGTAAATACTCCCCTATAATTCTTAATAAATTGTTTAGTTTTCAACTAGTTTCTTTCTTGAACTATGTTGTCTACTTTATTTCAAAATTAACTAACACACCCTAAAAACCCCTAGACACCACGCCATAAAAACCCCGCCATCTGAAGAATCCAATCTTTTTGGAAGATTTCGGTTGGATTCCCACATTTCAATTCATAATTTATTTTAAATTTTGTACATAGTTCTGATTTTTTTCTTTTTTTATATTTTATGGATAAAAAAATAATTTACAAATTTCATACATTTTGCACTTTCTGCCAAAGACCATTTGATTCCCACACATTGTAGTCTTTATCGTCATATTCAAAACAGTCATACGGGGTAGCATAACACTACATATGTTATGCTAAATTTTGTAGATAGTCGTTTAACCCTTTATCTACCGACGGTACTTACTCACTTTAAAATTACATAGAATAACCATTTTTACGAATACCCTGACGATACTTAGCAGCAATATTTTTTTTAAATCCACTCTTTCAAGATATATGACAAGCCGAGTTCTATGATGAGTATTTTAGCGGGGAAGGCGAATAGTTTTATGGTAGAAATTGTGTTTTCAGCTGACAGCGTTTTTAGCGGATTGCGAAGATTGGCATTTTTGTTCCGAAAAAATAGTTAATGTCAAAAGTGTCTTATTTTGTTCGTATGTTAATGAAGACCTTAGAAAATGATTTGACTATTTTAAGTGAACAGTGGGTAGAATTAATTTTACAGTTGAATATCTTTAATTGATTAATTAGCTCTAACGGATTAAATTCCCCAAAGTTGAGTATTTTGTTTATGTATATCCCTTAATTTTCAATGTAGTGATTAAAAAAATATTGCATGAAAAAAAACTGCAGTAAATCATAATGCGGTAGATAAAGGGTTAAAAACTATGTAATTATGAACAACACTTGCAGAGATTTTACTCTAATGAGGATACTTTTAAGATTTCTCTCGGAACCAGCTATCTATAAATTCTTCAGTATATAATTTAGATCGGTGCTCCGCAACCCTTTTATCGCTGCGGACCGGTCAACGTTTGATAATTTTACCGCGGCCCGCTGAGGGTGGGACACGTTGATTGTTAAACCAAAACAATCTAAAATATAAACAATTTTAATTTAGTTATATTTAAATATGCCTTCAGAATAAAATATAGTTACACCAAAAATGAGTAAAAGTAATTTAACGTGAAATATAAAGTGATTTCCGTGGAAAGTTGCGCAAATCCGAGAGAAATGCGCCACTTTAAATAAAATGGCAATAGTTTAATGTTCTTTAGGCGACCCGGCACCATTTGATCCACGAACCGGGACCGGTCCGCGGATTACTGATTTAGATGACTCATGTATACTAACAAGTAATTTATTTGAAACAACATTGTTTTAAATGCATTTTCACTCATATTTAGTAACTCCCAAGATATACTGTTGATTTGATAAAAGTAAAAAAAAAAAAAAAAAATCTGTTTAATTATGTACCTTTACACACTAGAACTTTCTATATTTAAAATGAAAATTTGATGTATATTACATTAAAACATAATCTAAGCTATGCTATACAAATAAGAATGGAGTTGACTATAATATGGAATATATATATATATATTGATAGTGTTTATAAAAAAAATTCAATAAAAAATAAATCTTATGGCTGAAGGCGTGTTGTTTCAAAAATCACACTTATATCCTTGTTTTTTTAATGCCTGATATGTATGTGTACAATTTCCAGAATTAATATTTCAAAAATATGATTTGATTTGTTTTTCTTGTTTACAGTTAATCATTTTAAAAAAAAAAATGCTATACACTAGTAAAATGGCTAGATAATGGTTCGACTGGTCCTTAGATGCTATTTTTTCCTTCTAAATGAGCGCTGAAAACTTCTCTAAAAACTCTTTCCAGTTGGTTAAAACTTGTGCATTTTAAATGTGAAAATCTACTTTTTTAGTTGTTACATTCTTCCAAGGACTAAACTTTTTAAATATTTTAATTTTTGATTTTAAAAAAAACATTGACTTAAAAACTACAATATCTGTTTTCTTTGGTGATAAGAGTATAAAATTAGTTAATATAAAAGTGAGCTTGATTTGTAACATATATTACAATGCATTTTTATTTCCATCTGGATGGATTAAAAGGGAGTTCCAGTAGCTCGGTTGATGAGTGTTGAGAGCAGAGGTTGTGTATGTATCGATTTTTAAACAAAAGAATTTATAAAAAAATACTTACTCACCTGGTGGCCTAATGAGGGTTATGTTAATCGTGTTTCTAAGTTTTAGATGTGTTTTTTTTCCATGTTACATAATATATAAAGAAACTATTCCTTTCTTACTTTATGTTTAGAAATTTTTAATATGAAAAGTCTGTTATTTATCATAATGTTTCCAAGACACTTCTTAATGAATAATGTTTCCAAGGTACTTATTGAAAGATTGATTTTAAATAAAAGTTAATCTTCTGTTTGTGTATATAAACTAATATTTAGAACTAGATATATTTTAAAATATTTATCTGTGGTCTGGACGTGAAAAGAAGAAACGGGATGACAAGAAGAGGGTCGAAAATAGAGAAGGATCACTAGGGTACCCCGGGTTTTTTTTGTTTGTATAGGATTTTAAAGAAACAATATATTGTTTCTAGAAATATAAATATAACTTTTAGTGAACCAAATTGCTTACACATTTGTTTAATAATCGAAACTACTTTCGTTATTTTCAAAGATTTAAATTTGAGGTACAAGTTCAAAAATAATACAGTTTATGATCACATAGCAGTTGCATTTTTAAAACCAAAAATTATATTTTTGTCGGAACTTGCGTATCACCGCAAAAATATTGGCGCGACATTACATAAAACGAAGTACATGGTTTCTAATTCAGCGCGTAAGAGACATGGCGAATTATCTTGAACGTTGGCACTTTTGCAATGATACGCAAGTACCTTTTTGTAACACAGTAAATGCAAAAAGAATTTAGATTTTCGAAGTTAAGTGGTAAGAACTTCATAAAATGTTAATTAAATAATATATAAGATGGAAAAAAATGAAATTTACAACTTAGGTATCACATATTTAGATCCCTTTAAATTTGAGTTGATATATGTTAAAAATTCGGGTTATAGTAGGAGGGGCACTTGGTGCAGTCCTTTTTTTTAGCGATAAAAAGCGGTCGCCGAGGTACTTTATGCGGAATTATTTATTATAGAATAAATTAGTTATCTCACCATGACATTTGGATAAAAATCGCCAAATCCAAAGTGGCCCTCCTATACTACACTTGAGCCAAAATTCGTATTAGATACAACAGTATCGAAAATAAATACCATACATACTCATATTTGACCTATTACGAACTCAATAATGAGTGCATTACATACTCATTTTGTTGTTGCATTCTCAAATTTGATCCAGTAACAGGTTCAAAAATGAGTATGTGAAATTTCAGTTTTGAGTACGTACTTGTTGCCAAAAATGAGCATGTGCGTTCCTAAAATTTGAGTATGTTTGCATCGGAGCTATTTTGAGTATGTGACGTATTCAAAAGTGAGCCTTTTGTACTCAATTCTGAATACCGGTTTTTCGCAGTGTTAGTAAAAGGGTAGTTTCAATTTCTTTTCATCCATGACCAAACCTCTTGCTTACACATTGTGCTATAAAAAAAACAAATTGATAACAGAATAGATAGATTTAATTGATAGAATTTCCCGCCAAATTTTTAGTACAATGTTCTCCAATAATAGAGTTTCGTACTGCAATGGACATGACTTGGCAACTCAGAAAAGGCAGGCGGGCCACATGCGGCTCGGGGGCCGCAGGTTGAGTATCACTGTCTTAGACCATGAAGACAGCGATTAGCAGCAATAATACGTCTTTCAATATCAGCACCAATGTCGTTTAGAATGTTAATGTTTGAGATCAAATAAGCAAAATTATCAACCACTTCAAATTTGTATTTTTCAGTTTGTAGATATTTAAACCCTACAGAAATTTTTGTAATATGCATGTATTTAGTTTTGTCCTCATTAATAATTAAATGTACCTTTCCAGCCGACTTAAGGGCTAGACATGCCTCTGCAAAGCATTTTTATTACGAGCAGTGATTACTGTATCGTCAGCATAAGCAAAGAGTTATACAGTCTTGGTTGGATGCCGGAGTTGCGTATAGCCCATTCTAATACCAAACTAAAAATAAGACAGGCAAATACATCATATCTGACTTCGAAAAACTGTAACAGGCTGTCGCAGGAAAATGATGAAATTAGGAATTTCATCAAACCCCTAAGGCAGATGATCAATTGACGGGAGATGTTGAAATAGCCTCTCTCTTCAAGATCATTTACGTTTTGAAAGTAAGGGATTTGAACAAATCCTTGATCTGTTTCAGTGAATTGATGAAATAACATTGTCAAGAGCTTAAAAGTGTTTATTTAACAAATATGGTGCATTATTAAACGTAGAAGGAAGTAATACAATAGTCAATGAAATACAAATTATTTATTCGAAACTAATTAACAAATAATTAGAAAATTAGGCTGGTATTTTTTTATGTGTAACATCTTTCCTCTCGGTTGTCTACACACTAAAATATCAATCCCTATGTTAATTCCATGGTGCCCTTTTTTAAAGATTTGGGGTTGATATTTAGGGGTCCGATAGTACTACCTGTTTGGTTAGGGAGTACAAGGACTTGACCCCCTTGACAGCATTTTGCCAATGTAAATCCTGACTAGTTCATTTCATCATTTCACTGAAATAGTTCAGGAATTTGTTAAAATCCCTTACTTTCATCAGGGAAATGACTTTAAAGGGACGTTATTTTAACATCTCCCGTCGATTGATCATATCCCTCAGGGATTTGATGAAATTCTTAATTTCGTCATTTCCCTGCAACAAGGCAACCAGAAAGCTTTACACAGAAAACTGTCCTTTGATTGCTGGAAACTACTGCTCTTTGATTATTTGGAATAATGGAGCATTTCATCAATTAAATAAACAATAACTTATAACTACGATAACCTTGTGCTAGTCTTATCATGTTTTTCCCAAAATATCTCGAAGAAACAAATTACTTCACTTAAATCCTAAAAACAAATTTGAAATCTGCATGAAAGAAAAAAAAAAAACATTAGAACCAATAATAATAATTAAGATCTTACAATGATATATTTCATAACGAAAATTGAGCCAAACAAAAACTAGGCAAAAAAAAGAAAAAGCGAGGGACTTTTTGCCACCCTGAAATTAAACTGAAGAATTTCTCATGAGCATAACAGTGACAAATAGGCTCTTGTAGCTGAAATATGAATCCACGTAAATAATAGATTATTGTACTTTCAACAAACATTTGAAAAAATTGCAGGCTTCATAAAAATTGTGTTTAGTAATGTTATTAAATAAGGAGAAATTACACCAGGGCTCAGTTTCTTCCCCCATCAAAAACTCATACAATAAATCAGAGGTTGCCAAAGTGGTGGTCCACGAGAAAATTTCACTGGTCCCCAGAAAAATATGGAATATATTTACTCATAACGTTAAATGCATTGAAACTTACAATACATGAAAAGTTACAAAAATGCTTCTTCATAGAATAATGCCATTTCATAGCAATGTATAATACTAAAAGTATGCTATACTTAAACCCTTTTTTAATTGCTTTGTTTTACAGTTTTTGTTTATTTTATTATGGTTTATTAATAAAGCTTTCATAATTTGGTTAAAATTAATAGTTTCATTTTATTAACTAGGTACATTTTATGTGTTCTTAGATCGCAATTTTTTTTATAAATATATTTAACATTTAAAAATTCCTATTAGTGATTCTGCAGGATTTAAATTGTGAATTTACAGGTCCATGAGGTCAAAAAGTTTGGTGACGGCTGCAATAAATCAAGACCAGAGTACCAAAAGAATTCTGAATGTGATTTAATGAAAATAGTATTGAAAATAGATTTAAAAAAAACAGCCACAAAAAATTTTATATACCACTTACAAGTTTAAATATCTAAAATGGAAAATTTTTAGAAAAGTTAATTACAAAAATGTAGATATATAAAGTGTT
Organism: Trichonephila inaurata madagascariensis; assembly: GCA_019973955.1. Taxonomy (NCBI): domain Eukaryota; kingdom Metazoa; phylum Arthropoda; class Arachnida; order Araneae; family Nephilidae; genus Trichonephila; species Trichonephila inaurata. The sequence continues at coordinate 20,091 of BMAV01016321.1, forward strand.
CTTCTGATTTATGTATTAAAATAAAAACATTTTAAAAAGTAAAAAAAGTTATTAGCCCCTCATATAAAAACACTTACATTTGTATAATTCAAATAAAAATATATAAATGTGAATGTTACATGATTTGTTTTTGCAATATAACATTTTAGTTGTAGTTTTCCTAGCAGGCACTCTCTTAATCATAAACTTGGATGAGGAAGTGACAAACATAGCTCTTGTATTTGTCAATGATCTCCATTTTTAAATGCTAAATTTTACTGTACTAGAGTTGCATGCCTGTATAAGCATGAGTATTGTACTGTACAATACACATGCTTATTTCCATTCATTATATGAAAAAAAGTTTCATGATCTAAAGATGAAAATAATAATAATAAGATGAAATAAAAAAATTATTTGTTCTCTATATTTAGAAATAAGGGACTTGATGGAAATGTATTAATGTCTAATTCTAAATAGTAAAATATACAAAGAAAAAGAACTAAAGTACAACACACCATAAATCCATTCAATTTTTTTACACACAAATTAAATAAGAAATACTGTTAAAATCTTCTGAAATATAATACTCATTTTTAAAAATATTTTATAGTATTTCTAAAAAGATTAATCCTGTTAATTTTGTGATGAGATTGCACTTCATAAAATTAAGTTTCAATATTTATTTTGTTATCAAACAATTGATATTTTTAAAAGAATGCCTGCTATTTTGTGAATTTTATTGGTGATATATTTTTAGTATAATGACATTTTTAAAAAGTAAAATCAGTCAAATTTTCACCTAAAACAAAATGATACAACTATAATCTACAAATTGACAGCAACATTTTTATAGTGGCATTGATGATGTAGTCACAGAAGGATCAAAAGAAATATACTGAATCATATATCAAAGCATATTGATAAAGTTGTAACTATTAGAAATGGACTTCATCCAGAGAACTTTAATATTGAATTCCAGAATTTTACATACATTGCAATAAATATTTCAGTTACAAAATTTTAAAAAATTACATAGTAAAATTGTAAATATTTGTACCATTCTAAACAATATTAAAATAGTACAAAATGACAATGATAAATATCAAAGTGAAAACAAGATTATCATTCAAGTTTGCATATTTTAATTCTCTCTGAAAAAAAAATGCAGTGGATGGACAGTTTGCAATAAAAATAAACACATTAAAAAGTTATCAAAATCAGCATATCTTAGATGAGAGAAATAAAAATACAGTAAAAAAAAAACTATATTCTCAGATGAAAAAAAGCTTATTTGTACATAGATATAGGCAGATTTTGAGTACACAAGACAATATATATAAATTGGTGAAATTTTCTATAAAAAAAAAATTATCCTTGTTTAAAAGATCAATCTCTATTAGAAAAGAACCCCAAACAACATTATATTTATGGAGTATGGTTTCTTAATTGCATATCAGAAAGTGCACTTTTTTATACAAGAATATATTGAATTAAATGCAAAACACAAGTAATAATTAAAGTATCCTTTTTCAGGAAGTGGGGAATGGAGCAATTTTCTGTAATTTCAGAAATCAATCTTATGACAGTGATGAGTACAGGAAAAAGGATACATGGGATAAGGATACTCCACAAATAAAATTATTTTTTAAATGCATTTTTTCTTCATGTACTATTTAATGAGTAAAAATTTGGAGCCTTAAATCTTTCAAAGAAACATTTTACTATACAATAATGTCTAAAATTAAGGTTACAAACATTCAAAATGTCATATCTTAAAAAGATATTAGAAAGAATTTGAAGGTGTACACATCACACTGTAAGACAAATAGTAGTAAGAAAGATTCCACAGGAATTAAGTGTAAGACATATCAATGCTGATCCGAGGGAATTCTCTATCACCTCTCTACTGTGTCACACATTTAATGCCCCATATCAATACTGTGCAGGTACTGTGGCTAATTCTCATCCTTTTGCAATTCCCTCTTGATGATGGAATCCTATTTCAAAAATTGATGCCCTAATCTGGAGATTACCATGTAACACACTTGTGCACTCCCATCGCAATTTAAGCGGCTCCATGCCCTCATTGCTGCTGAAATTCATGCGGATGGTGCTTTCTTTGAAAAAAATAGAAAAGCACCAAAAATTCAGAAAATTATCTGGTATTTTCTCCAAAAAAAAAAAATTCCACTGCGTAATTGACATTGGTAATAAACTATACATGAATTACTTTCCCAAATTATTTAAAACAGCAGCTTTTAAAATAACACAGAGACAGATATTTTGCTTTACTATAAAAATGTTTTGCAACTTTAATTTTTAACACCAGTTTATTTTGTGTGTGTGTGTATGTGAACTTATTATTTTGTCAAATAAGGACACCATGCATTTAATTTTTATAGAGCTTAAATAACAATGAAAATTAAAGAGCATTAATTATATTAAATAACAAATGTATCCAATTGTACCTTTAAATCAACTTTTTACAAAAACTGTTTCAAAGGATTTTAAATTTTATGAACTGAATACATGGCGAATTTAAACATTTCATACTTGCAGTTTTTTTGATTTTGATAAAAGATGATAATGCATTAAACATGTTTTACTTAATTTTAAGATGATCTTCCAATAGTATTTTAATTACTATCTGACTATCAGCATAAAAAAATTAAAAGTTTATAACCATGTCAGAATAAGAATTCAATGAATATTTAGAAATATATTTTACCTAAAACAATATATATATGAAATTTTTATTCATTTAATAAAAAGGTACTTAAAAGTGTATCAATAATTTTATGGATGGTAACATTTTTAGATGATAGAAATTCAAAACTGCAAGAAAAGGAGAAGGGGAGTGCATATATTACCATATATTGAAAATTGAATTATCATATATAAAAATTCAATATATTACCATTTTTTAAAATTCCATGTCACAAAAATTTGTTATGATTGAAAAAGGAAGTGATTCCAATCAATAAAACTTGAGTAAAACTTAATTAAATTATTTTTTATGCTATTCAATAGCTAATTTCAGGAAATATATTTTGAAATTATACAACTGAATTAAGTTTTCTTAAAAAATTTAATACAGACAAACAAAACAAAACGCAACAACATTCACATAGTTCAGATATATCCAACATAATAAAATTTAGAAAGAACAATTAATAACAGCTAAATTATTATTCAGTCACTATAGCAAAATAAATTAACTTGCTGCCTTCCTTTATGAATTCTAGTAGAACAGAAAATAATGGTTTCTATGAAAATGATTGTGACATAAATAATATCATTTGATATACCAGTTCATTCTTCTCTAAGTAAGAAAAAATGATATTTCTTTTCTAGAGAATTTGTAATGAGCCTCTAGTTTTCAGAATCCTATTTTGTACTTTTCATTGTTGAATGGATGGAGGAAAACTTTAGATTCATCTTTAGGATATCTTCTTTTTTTAAACTGTTTGCACATTCCAATGAAAGGCATTTATTAATTTTGGAATCTGGTATGCAACAATTAGAGAGTCATTCTCTGCATAATATTTATTAATACTCAGATAAGTAGAACACAAAAGGAATTTATACTTCATTTAAAAAAATTGAGCCAATTTGTAAACTTTTCTCATTGTATGATATATATCACAAATACTTTGGCTCTTAAGACTTATTGAAACCTTGGGTCTCTATGCAAAAGTTAACCCACCTGCAACCCTTTTAAAGTAGACAGTATATAGCATACATTGTCAGATACTCATATAAATAGTAACCCAGGGGTCGGAAACCAATGGCCCGCATGCCACATTTGACTCTCAGTAGAATTCTCAGTAGCACTTTACACTCTCTACAAATTTGTACTGGACCTCTTATTTGACAAACATCTTCAGAATTTTTACACTTACAGAATTACGAACAATTCAGAAAGAAAACTCTATAGATAAATCTACAGGTATTTTGTAAATTATCTGAATGTCATTGGTGGAGATATTTAATTTGTTTGAAGAGAGAAAATTGCATGTACTCTGCTTTCTGCCTTTGGTTCTACATATCTAAGAGAACAAATCTTTTCACATATTAAAAGTATTTTAAGTTGGCAAAGAAGTTCTTAACAACTGAATGCTAAGATTTGTGTATAAAATTGAAAGTCACACACACACACATTATACCTCTGATTTTTCGATATGAAGGTAGAGCAGTACAAGCACTAGGTTCACATTAAAATTGTTATTGAACTACAATGAAGAGAAATACTTACATTTCATGCTGTCTCTTTATTTTAATAAATATGTTTAAAAATACATAAAATATGTACAATCTAAATTTTTTTTTATTTTTGTTGAAGAAATAGTTTTATTTTATGCTGTTTATTTTTAAGTTAAGAATTATCTTTAAATAATTTAAAAGTAATATGTAATAAAACAATGAATCTATATTATTGACCTCTATTCTCAACTCTGCACGCATTATCATGGGAATCGAATTGTTTCAAATATGTCCTACTGTGTGGCATGCTAAACCATAGTAGTAGATTGGTTTGGTACGCCAGTTAAAAGGTTGCCGAACCATGTGGTAATCCATAACAAATAAATGCATGACTCACAATATCACAAATTTAGGCAAAAACCAATTTGACTGACTATTGCCTTTTGACTAAAGAGTAATGATAATGTTCGGAGGCAGATCTAGACATGGACATGACATAAAAATGCAGTCTTGACAATTGGCATACAGTTTGAAATTCCCAGTTTTTCATAAGATATGTTTTGGTATAACATTTAATAATTAAAGTTATTTAGATCACGATCTTATAGAGGCTAAGTCAAGAATGAGACAGGGCCCCTTGAATCCAAGGCCTGGTCTCAGTTGACCTATACCTTGAAATGTCCTTGCACAAATATCCACAGATATAAGTGATTGTTTTTATGTACTAAACATTCTACATTTTGAATTATCTTTTCTATAAATTCAAAGAGATTTGATACAATTCTGTAACACTTATATATTAAAAAGATAATAAAAGGTGCATTCAAACATATGAATCACTTAATGATTAAAATTACATTGTGTGTTCTGAGGAAATACAATAATAATTTATTTTTAATTTGAGTGATTTCAATGTAGAAACATTAAAAATGTCCATGTTTTTTAATGAAAAGAAAAAAAAATTGGTGGGATTTCCTACACTGCAATTAAAATTATTGTAGAGAAAATGGCAGAGTGAAATTTTCCTTATTGTTTTTAAATATAGAAATACACATGACAAACATGTATGAAAAAATATAGTTCCTTGGTAGGTACTACTCAATTACGAGTAAGATAATGGAATAATACTTATAAATTTTACAAAAGTAAAAACTAGAGTACAATTATATAATTAAAGCAATAAAAAGACAAATGACACATTTGAAATACAATTAAAAATAGTTATCCTACATAGACATATATATATATGTACATATATATTTTTGAATCACATTTCTAATTGTTGTTTGCTTTGCAATCTTAAAATAATTGTAGATAAATAAAAAAGATAATTAGATCTGAACCTTATTCTTTGTCATAACAATTGGTTAGTTTATATAAAAATGCACTATATTGGTTCCTTTCATTTTTTTCTATGACAATTAAAACATCGAGATCAACATACAATTGATAATAATTAATGTCACATAAACATCGATTTAGACTCACAGTTTTAACTTCTTTTCCAGTTAAATTATCAAACAATTTGATAAAACCATTAGATAATGGATCCCCATAACAAGTACCAAGAATTCCAATTAAGTCTGTCTCATTATCATAATCAATAGCCATAATATATTTTTCAATTAAAAGATCTAAATTTTCCATCCTAGTTATTCTCCTCCCAAAAGAACTAAATTCAGGTGGATTATAGGACCTTACAGCTTCAAAACCCATAGAAAAAACTTCTTTGATTTTTAGCTGACCGGGAGAATTAACTATTTGAAAACAGCGCACAGCCTGTGCTTCTCTTGATATAATTCGATTTGAATTATCAGGATGGAAATAAATAATATTAGGTTCATCATTCCATACATTACTTTCAACATAACATTTTCGAGAAAATCTTTCAATAGGCAATTGCTTCAAGACGAAACGTAAATGATAACTTGGACAAGCATACATACAGTGAAAAGGAAATCCTCCGAATTCAACAGTTTGTCCAGAGCTCTCTACAGAGAATAGAAGAGGTGGAACAAAACGAAGGTCACAATTTAAAGGGAGTCCAGTAGGATGCATTCCAACATATCCTGAATCATAACAGTCTCCAAGATTGTATGGAGTTATAGTATCTAAATAAAAAAACAGAAGATTAAAGCTATTTAAAACAAAGAACAATATTACATACAAAAATATTCAATCAGTGACAAAAAATATGTTCAATGAAAAAATGTCTCTTTTTAATGACATAATTACTTTAAACAATATGCTTTTATCATTAAAATTTTAGGACATTTTTACATAATAAAGCAACTATAAGTTAGAACTGAAATTTTAAAAGTACTAAAATAAAATATTTCAATTAAGTCTTCTAAATTCCCTACATGATACTAAATAATCTTAATATATTTTTAATAGTTTTTATTATTTTTTAAATTTTAAATAAAATATATAGTAAATATATGACAAAAAAAATTATTAAATGATACATTTAACTAAAATTAATTTATTTTCTTTCAGTCACACAAACAAAAATTTGATAAATATTTTCCAACATAACAGCAAATTTTCCCTCGCCTTACATCAGGGATTCAAACTTGCAGTATGACCAGTATATCGACACATGATAATATAATAAAATATCAAAATTTGTCCTCAAATAATAAAAATAATAGCAGAGAAGAGATGTCAAGTATCAGGATGTAAACATTAAATTGTTTCTGTTATTTTATATATGTTTATTATAATGTATTATTTGAAATAAACCTATGTTTCTATGAAGAATTATTATTTTGAAGCCAACCTAAAGTTAAATCTTGTTTGTTTGGCCCAAGCTGTCTAACATTTTTCATCTACATAAAGTATTTTTTGTCTTTTTCAAAACTGATTTGAAATAATGAATAACAATTAAAAACAGAGAACACAAGACTTAATTAAATTCTACACTTTTAATATATCAAGGCTTCTGAAATACAGTGTTTGCCAGAATAAAATTATAATTACTTCATCTAAATAACACACCCAAATCTGAGAGACACCAAATTCCTCATTCAAGCAGAGTTTTCCAAAGTATAAAACTGTATTTTAAACTAATCAAACATTCATAAACTAGCCTTGGTATTGATTCATACTTTTATACAAAATGCATGCTTTTTATCCAAAAATTATTAGAAGAATTTTTGGTACTTTTCACCAGCGCCAATCTTGCCAAGTTGGTGTAAATGGAAACAACACACAATATACCCATAAAAAAATGCTTTTAATGTTAGTTCTCATTGGTTTTTCATGTATTTTTGATGTATATGAAAAAGATGTTATAGATAAGAAAAGACAGTGACTTGTTTTGAAAATGTGGTGGTAAAAGATTACCAGCAGGAATATTTTGTTTTGTATTGGTTGCAAGGATGTCTTAAGGCATAGGCCAACTGGGCCTGGACCCAGGGTCTCACCTTCGGTGGGGGCCTCATTACATTTTCGGCTCTGTCTTAATAAGATCATGATCCAAATAATTTTAATGGTCAAATATCATTACTGTACATATTCTCCAAAAAACAAGGAATTTCAAACAGCATGTCAATCAGTAAAAATGGTAAGAATGTATTGTTATGTGATTGCCGTAAGAATGTATTGTTATGTGAGGCCTAGGCCAAGTATCATAAGCAATCATGCAAAATACAGCCATCGGTCAAGCCGCTTTGTGCTTAGGTTTTTCAGATTGTGAGTCGTGTGCATTTATTTGTTTCAAATTACTGTTTGAATGAGTATTTGACAATACATGCTGTATACTGTATACTTTTAAAGATCTCGGATAAGGCCTACTTTTGCATAGGGGCCAGGTCCTCAAAAAAATCTTAAGATTTCTGTACCTCCAGGACCTCCAAGTGTCTTACAATGTCCCTGGTTGGTTGTATCATTTTCAGCGACTTCATCACTTGTGATTGCGAAATGGAAAACTATTGAATTTTTATTTCTTTTTTAGAGGATATATCGGTACAACAATTGAAAAAAATCGCGGTTGCTTGGAGAGATATCTTGAACATTGGCATTGTTATGATAGTATGCAAATACTAACAAAAATTACTAATAATATATGAAGTATATCTATATATTGTTCTACATGTTTTCTTTTCAATGGATTTTATTTGTATTTATATTTTATACAGCCATCAAATGCTGCAATATCCAGCCAACAGTGAAAAACTGTTCCTATGCATGTTTCAAAACAATAATAATGAGAGTATTTGGTGACATCTTTTTATTTGAAAAATTTTGTTGATGGTAAAATATGTAAGCACCATTTTATTATTAGAAATAAAATTTCTCCCAGTAATTTCTCAAAAGCACCTAAAGAAATAAATTATGTAATACATCTATAAGATAAAAATTGATTGGTAAAAATAGAAAATTCTTTACATGATGCTAAATATGCTTTTAAAACATTACAAATCCTATAACTCTAAAATTAAGAAATAATAATATAACTATTTAGCAAAAATTATGGTACTTGCATATTACCACAACCTATTGGCAACATTATATGAAACGAAGCATAGGATTCCCAATTTAGCATGCAAGAGACATGCGAAATTGGGATTACCAACTTGAAGAGTTATCTTTAATGTTAGTGATTGTTGCGATAATGCACGAAAATACCAAAATTATTTTTCATATTAGTCTAGATAGTTAAAAGAAGGAAAAAACATTGCTTACTTTTGGCCAAGAGTTCATCAAAACTATATATATGTACACGATGATAGCCCATACCTATTATAAGAAGTCGATCTGCCACATTTGCATGTTTACAAGCCTTTCCAAATACACTTCGCTTAATTTCAAATAAAGCTTTAAATTCCAAGGGAAAAACTCCAAATACAGCTAGATTAACAACAGCATCTGATCCAGGAAACATTTCATTTTCGTCTGGATCCAGTTTGGTAGTTAAAATAAACTGCTCAGCATACACATTCCAATCACAATATTTGAATTTAAAATTACGATCTGAGCGCTTAACATAAACTTGGTTGTATGTATCACCAGAATATGGATTTCTCTGGAATAACCAATTATCATCAGTTATATATATTATAAAGTTAGAAAGGCAAGTACATGGATGCAACTTGCATGTACATTCCATTTTAAAAACAGGAGAACTGTAAGATATCACATCTTTGACTTTTTTGGAGTTGCTAGGATCTGAGAGTTTTGTTGCACTAGGTTGACCTTTGGATCCATAAATAGTATAGGCATTTCGATAGTTATCAAAATATAAAATACCATTGTCATACATAATAGGTTTAGATGATTGTTTATACCAAGATGATTCATAAATTGTTTGATCTGATTTAATTAATTGAGACATAATATTGAGACTGTATTTGTAAGGAGAAGGTATTACATTCATTTCGCGATCACGTAAAGTGGATAGTATATTTTTATTCTTCTTCAGGCGAAACATGATGATTGATTTCAAAATAAATAATCAATTTCGAACTATAACAAACTTCTGTATTTGACACAAATCTTAGTTATAAAAAGCAGTTAATGTATTCCTGAGTAATAGCTATACAGTTTATGTGAAGACATTCTAAATTATTGTTCATATGATAAAGTGCCGAGTACTTTAGTACTAAATTATTCTCATTCAAAAAAGGTTGTGCGAAGCGATCCACTCACATTTGAATCTCTATTAGCACCCGTTTGTTTTTTAACACCTTGTAAGTAAAAATTGTTTTGTAGATTTAGTTCGAAAATATTAATTAAGAAGAAAATGATTCATTTCATTTACCTTCATTTTATGCCTTAATTAATAAAAGGAACAAAATTGCACCCATATACAAAAAATATAACACTTTTTATCAAAAACTCACGGAATTTGTGTCATTTTTTAAAAAAATCTAGAAAGATACAAATTAGTGCTAATGTTTTTCCAACGCATGCTATCCTTTTCGATTCAATTCATAAAATAAAGACCAATTTGTATCATGTTGAAAGAGCTTCAAAAACAGTGGCACAAAATCAAATTCAAATATAGTTACGATTTTTCTACAGTATCTAAAGAAAGGAAAATTTGCTTCGAGAAGGAGAAGGGAAAGCAACAGAGTAATAGGATTACTGCAGGGTTATAGAAGCAACTTGTTACCTCGCTAAAATCAGCGCCAACTTCAAACACGATGCCAAATGTTTCATTTATCCCCATGGCTGTAAACTAGTCAGATGAAATGCTCGAATTCTTATTAAAAAGAATTTTGATTTCTTTTTTTAAAAACAGGAGCATTATTTGAAATTATAAGTCTAAATACGCCAAGGCTCTTTTT
>BMAV01016321.1:50596-117197 GCA_019973955.1 Trichonephila inaurata madagascariensis
TAGCAAGCACATTTATTATGAACTGGATCAACAATGCTATTACTAACAGCCACAGTTTGTTGTTGTTAATACAGTTCTAAGTTGTAACCAAAAAGTAGCAGTTAATTTTTGCTTTCTCAAGTTGTTTGTATAATATTTGATATCCTGCTACACAAAACTTATGATTATGTATGAATTTTAATGAACACTTTATGTTAGGATCACATGAGTAAGAAAATGTTGTTCCATACTTGTAGCAAATTATAAGCCCTCATGAGAGAGAATTAAACCAGCTGTTAATAGCTGAACTTCATCTTCAACTTCATCATTATCAACTTTTTTATCATATACTGTTATAAATTTGATCAAATCCTCCTCATCCTTAGGGCACAAATCCTCCAATTTTTTAAAAAATTCATGCTAAAACCAAACATTTTGTAAAAAAAAACATTAAATTTGTGTACTGTGTTATTTCAAAATCATGTAAAAAAAGAGTTAGCTGTATATTGAATAATCAGTGCTCATTATTTATTGCAGTATTGTGAATGACTTCACAATACTTCACATATGGAGAAGGCATCCAGTGATTGGATATGTAAAATTATAGGAATATAACTAAGTACTAGATTCATAGGAAAAAAAGGTACTTATTATTTATAGGAACGTAAAGCCAAATGTGGAAACATGTTGCGAACACTAAGTGCTGTTCATTCATTATGTTTATAGTGAATGTATTTTATTAGATAATATTATTTATGTTCATATTGATGACAACTCAGAAAAACAATCTTCAGCCTTTGGTTCATATAACCAATAAGTATTTACTGTTAAGAAATTGCATATTTTTGGATATAGAAACCCCTTCTCTATTTACACTAACATTTAATTAAAATTCACTGAAATCTGTCAAGATATTTTCTTTAAAAATGAACTTAAATTTTCAATAACTATGTATATAATTTTTTTTTTTTTTTTTGCACGTTAACCATAGATGTTTCTTATTTTCTTTTAAATATTCATAAATGACAGTTTTTGTATATTTTTTCATTGCCAGATGCTAGGAAAAATGTCTCTAAATGAATTGCATTAGTTTCATTTGTAGAAAAGATAAAACCAATAAAAATAGCCATAAAACATTTCTGTAATTGAAGAGTTATATATTTATCAAATATTTGTATTAACTTTTTTTTAAATTGAAAATAAAATTCAAACTATGGATTTGAAAAAGTACAGAGTTTAAAAATCAGAAAGGAGATCTAGTAAAATTTAATTTGACTTATTTTAATAAATTAAGGATGTTATAAGACTTGCAGTATTCTAATTATTATCCTAATGTATTTTCGTAGTGGAAAATACAATTAAAGCCATAAAAACTAAGCATAGTATACCATGGACCAGTTCGCCATGCAAAAGATATCACCATTTCAAAAAATGTTGTCATTGTTATTATTACTGTGTTAGAACTAGCACAGGAATGGTTTCTACTATTGGCTGTATATCATGGCTTTTGATTTCATGATATTGGTCAATGATATAATATATAAATATCAAACTAACAATTGTAATCATTAAATGTACAGAATTCAAGCATTATACATCTTTGCTTTCTAATAATCAGTGTAAAAGAAAATAATTCCATTTTTATCTAATTCTTTGAGATTCTAATTTGAAACATAGATATAATCAAATAATTTAATAAGATGAATATCTGATTACAGCAAACAAAAAACTAAAGTTCCAATATTTAAACCCTTCTCACTGACTGTCATGCATAAATGTCCACAAAAAATGCTCTCATTTCTCAACCAACATCTTGGTGTGCCAGAGCATTTTCTCATTCACCCTAGCTATCACACGTTTGTGTCAGTGTCTTGGAACATTTTAAAATCTAGAACTTTGATGCAAGAGGGCATTGTATGGCCATAGGATTTGAGATGCGTGTAGATTTGACCTTCTACTACATATGAGAGAAATATGGTTCATGTGCACATAGATTTTGATTACCATAAAATCTGGCATATAACGAGCACCTCCCTATAATGTGCACCTATACTTTCAAGCTGCATTTTTCAATTTTTAGGTATACTCACCATATAATGTGCACCAACTTTTTAAGAACAAAATCACCTGAAATATGCATATGCAATTCTCTTCTGTTTTGAAGTCTCTTATTCGAAGTATTATTCCAAGCTTTAGAGAAAATAGTGTACTACAACCATTAAATTCATGAGGAATGTCATTTCTTTTAAATAAACAGTATTTCAATATATTTAGAAATTAATTTTTTCTATGCTCATCTCTTTTCTTTATTTTTAAAGCTCTGATTTTTGTACTTGGCATATAACTGCGCACCATAAATTTCAATCATTTTTTGTATTCAAAGTGTGGGTTATATGTGGGATTTTAGGGTATATAAACAGAGAAAGGAATGTTTTTGAATAGCATGCTTTATGGCAGTTCTTTAAATGAGCTGGTGGTATTTATTTATAAAATAGTAGCAGAGTTTTATTTCCACTAGAGTACTAAATATTTGGGTTTACACTCCAGTTTTTAATAGATAATTGGAACTTATAGATGAAATTTTACTCTTTTTAACATTACAGTATCAAAGCATAAAAAAAGTTCAACTGAATTTGAAATAGTAGAAATGATGCAAAATATTTCAGATATTAATTCTGAAACAGACTGAAAGTAATGATAGAGATACAGTGATATATTTTGAAAATATTTTTAAAAAATCATTTTAGAGTATGTGGTATTTAGCTTGTGTCAATTAATATTTAAAGCAATGTACCACTAATTGTTTGCAGGGTATAACATATGTTAATGTACTACATGATAAACAAAGTCCATGTACCTTTATTAAAGAAGGTCTCCAATAACTTGATGTTTTATTAGCTTTTAAAGAATTTTTCTATTTATATCATTTTAATAAATATTGTTTTTCATTGTTATTTATATCAGATTTCTTTGTATTGTTTTAAGAATTTTGAATTCATTTCCAATTTAGATTAAGGTAGCATTTATATGACTTTTTTATTTACAGTTTCTAGTTAGTAAATTACAATGGCTGAGAGACCTTCAAGGAAAGCTAGAAAATCAATGAATAATTCTGGAAATGGCAATGAAAGAGATTCAAATACAGTAATTAAATAATTTTAATTGTAATTCCTTATGCAGTAATTTCAGAGTGGTTATTCATCGCATGAGACAAAAATATCAATTAGAAATGTTATAAATTTTGTTTTTAATAAATGTTTTAGAAGAAAAAATTAAAAATTTGTAAGCTATGTATGGAGTAAAATAATAATTTAAAATGATTATATTTTGAAATGTGTTGATCTAATATTTGATACTTAGTTAAATATCTTGAGTGTTATCTAAATTTTACTAAAATAACACTTGCAAAAGATGCAATTAAATTATATTTCAATGAATGTAGTGTATGGTTCCTTATTTATAATTTGTAAACTATGTGGTTGTAAGGAGTTTTTTAGTTTATTGTCACTGTTTGAACTCAAACTCTTAGATAACTTTTTGAAAATTAAAGGAGTTTAAAAGAGTCATTAGTAAAAGAAAGATAATTTAAATTTGTCGTTAAAGATTCAATTAATATATTTTTTTAGACTGGTGAAGAAAAAGAAATTATTTGAAGATTTTTTTTATGTATGTTTTTTAAAAGTTATGCATTACTATATTAAGAAAGTTAAATTATAACTGTTAAAATTATTTACTGTGTTAAGGAAGTTAAATGATTCATGTTAATCATTATCTCAAAGTGTTTTAATGCTATTTCATTTTAAATAAGAAATGAAATAGCCAATTATGATAATCTAAGGAATTGAAATGTTTTGGATTTTTAAAATTTTTATTGAATATTTTGAAATGTAACTGAAAGACAATTTGTATAAATACATATGCAGTAAAACTATTTGCCACAGGATTATTGTTATTATTTTGCCTATTACTTAAAATGAATATGAATTTAGTAATTTTTAATATAATGTGTGTTAATCTTAAAATGTATTCTTAAAAGAATATAAAATTTATTTCCTTAATTCTGAAGTATTTGAAAAAAATGTGAATAAATTATATTTGCATATAGAATTGTGTATTCTATATTCATTTTTTTGTTGATTGTAATAAAAATAAACTTAAAAGAAATTCATAATTATAATAAATATTAACCAAAAATAATATAAAATAGTTACTATATTGAAATTTATAAATAAGTTTTGTAAATTTAAGTTGAACAGTTTGTTTTTATATAAACTGCTTTTTTTTATTTCGAATAATCTAATGTGAAAAGTAATAGGCTAAGATACAACTGTTTATACTCTCATTTATGTCATATCTAGGACATATTTTCTGAGAAGTTATGAAAATTTTATAACAAGGTAAATCTAGCCAAAATCTTGATATCAAATTGCAATCACCTTGATAGATTTTTTTTTCTAATAGGGTTGCAGGTTGGTATTTTGCCATTGCAGACATAGTACATTCCCCGAGAGTTGGTATCACTTTTTAGTGTGGTACCATGTAAGTGGATACCAATCGCCACAATTTAATTTTAACACCCAATTTCTTCCTCAGAGGAGTTCCCTTCTACCTAAGCACTGACAATGCAAAATTAAACCAAGAATTTAATTTTCTGAGAGCATCCAAGCCAAACAGGCACTCTAGGGATCTTTAACATGCCATATTACCATACAACAGGGAAGCTGTTGATTTTCTGCAAATCCACCGACTTGGGCCAGGGTCGAACCAGAAAACTTGGACGTACAAAGCCGGCACCCAACCAACTATGGTTGCCTAAGTTGATACATAAAGGAGTTTACTATAGTTTTTTTAATACAAAATTTTTATAAAACTGTAAAAACCAGTTGTTTGCTTTTTTTTTTTTGCATGTTTTTTGAAGAAATTTTCACAAGAATTTTTGTACTTTTATTCTTTTACTAGAAATTAGTATAAATAAAAATAAGTAAAACATTAAGAATTTCTTGGATTAACATCTAGATGAATTAACCAAAAAGATAACTTATTTTAATTATAATTATTTTGGTTTCTTCTTTGTTGGAATTGCTTAAATTATCCAAATGCATGTAATTTATTTTACATTATCTATATTTATTTAATATTTTTTTGTTAAATTATTGTCTTTTTGTTTGTATTTCTTATCTATAAATTTTATAATTTAAGTTTTTTTTATTTTAGTTTACCCATTTGTTTAGTTATATAAGTAGCCACACTTAATTCATTAAATTGCGTTCTTATTTGTAGACTCCTTCATCCAACATTTCTACGGTATCTAAACAACCAAGAAATCAAGCTAGGAAATCAACAGGAACTCGTTGGACTGTATCAAATTTTTCAGAATTAAATGAATCAAATGAGGTTATATAAAATATTCTCTTTTATTGTGTTTTATTCAATAGAAATATTTAAGCATTTTATCAGTAATGTTTTGGGAACAAGCAAGTCCGCGGTAGCCGAGTGGTATAGGTATTGGACCGTGGCTTGCCTTGTCACGAGTTCGAGCCCAGTACCACTAAAGACCCGCCGTGTAGGGCAGCGATGCACGTTAAATCTCTCGAGAGCTGAAACCTCCTCCTGTTGGTGTGGTGTGGTAGTTAGGAGAGGGGAGTGCCAGCTCAGGTGTCGTCCACGTCACTTGACCATGGTTCAAAATTACGTAGTCCGTCGCCAAAAGCCCTCGTGTAGCTGAACAGTGCGACGTTAATATTCAATCAATCAATCAATTGGGAACAAGCAAAATTATTATAAATTATTTTTTTATTAAACTTAAAAGAATCATCCTTGATATTATCACAGATTTCCCAAATAAATATATTTGAGCTTTTCTCTTAAGATGTGATAGTCATTTTATTTAATTTAAGAGTAGGAGCTGGTTTTAGTGTCAAACTAATTCATAAATAACCGGAAAGTTAGAATTCCTTTTAATGGTAAAAATCACCTATTAACTCTAAATTCTGATATTATTTACAAGATCAGAAAAATAGAGCTAATTGAATTTGTTTTGCTGAAATTATTGATACTTATTGGTTATCATTGTTCATATTTTCTTAATGAGTTTCTGTGTTGCAAAAACGTTTATTTTTTATTTCTATAATTTTTTTTATATGAAGCTGATTATTTTGTATATAAAAAATTGTAATTTAAAGATGAATGTTTATTAAAAGCTTTTAATAGAATAAAGTTGGCTTGCCCATGCTATGAATGTGGGTCAATGGCAATTATATAAGTTTACAAATGTTTGGAGATTGCAAGTAAATTGTTGTTAATAACACCTTAAATGAGATTTTATTATCCTATTAATAATGTTTTAAATATGATTCAAATATATTATTAATAATATTTTTAAAATGATTTTAATAACTATTATTAATGTTTTAAATTTGAGTTTAATAAGCTATTAATATTTAAGTAATGAATTTTAACTTTAACACATTCATTAGCTACAAGGAGTACATAAAATCATTTTCAAATAATTCTATTTACTACTCTGTGAACACAGTGGCCACACTGGTATGTCTAGTAATTACATCATTATTTTCTTTTAAAGGAAAAAAAAAAAACAATTCAGCATGTTTCTAAAATATCTCAAAAGAAGACTGAATTTATTAGAGATTAAATAAAATAAAAGGAAAAAAAGACAGAGCATTAATTTTGAGATTTTCAGCAATTCTTTATTTATCCGACTGGGAAGATGTGAAGTCTGTATAAAGGAAAATGAGTGTTAATTTAAAATAACTGCTCATTTGTTATAATATTTTCCCCAGGCTTGAAACAGGCAATACAGTTTTCAAAAAATCTATTCCACATATTTTCCAAGTTTATCTTTTTAACTCTTCAGATATTTGAGATTTCAAATAAAATATATGAAATCATAGAATTTTACAAAACTTTTCTCTCGACCCCATAGTTTTCATGATGAATTCAAATCCCATGAGTTAGACCATGAAGAATAAATAAATTATCTTAAAAATTCTCCTTTCTTACCCATTATACCTCAAGTATATAAAATTTCAATAAATGCATGAATCTTTTCTATCATAACTGCCCAATTTTGCTTCTTTAAAATTTATGTAAAATTCTAGCTAAAATTTGTTATTTGTAATAGCAATACATTGAAAACACTTTCAGTTTTCCATTAAGTTTTTAGCATAAGTAGTTAGAGTACTGGCTTGATACATTTTTTTGCTTTAAATATATTCCAGTACTTTTCTTATTTATTCATGTTTTCCACTGTGTACCATCTGCAGCAAGATCAATTTTATATCTTTTATACAGCATATAGTGTTTCTTTCTTTCTTTCTTCTTTTTTTTTTGATACAGCAAATATTGTTTCTTTTTTTGGATACAGCATATAGTGTTAAGCATATATCAAAGTTTGGATACAGCATATATCAGAGTCTAATGAAGAACTATTTCCACACACACATAATTTTTGTATTTTTAAATGATTTTCAATACTCAGATTTATTTTTTGAAAGCTCTCATAAAAGAGTAGCTGTTTCATCTAGTGTTATATTTTGTAGTATTGTATTTTTTTCTACTAAAATTGAAGAACTCAGTTGGTTAATTATAATGAAAGAAGGACATACAAACTGAAGTGAAATAATAGTTATATAACTCAAAGCATTAAGTTTGCAAGTGATAGAGAACTGTTTCAGTGGGTGCATGGAATTAACCATTTTTCTTGTCAAAAGTGCTAAGGAAAAAAGTAAATCAAAGAACCTATACTTTCCTGATCATGGTAAAAAAAAATATATTGCAAATTCCAAGGTCATGAGAAGTGAAAAATAGGAGTGAATGTAACTTGTTTTTTCTGTTCTGTTGGGTCTTCTGAGGGTTATTGATTTACAAAATCAGGAAACTATTAATTTCTGCATGAATAAACATTAAGAGTATAATGAAAGGCACTGGAGGAAATTAACTAAAATCAGAAGTCTTAAGAACTGCAGGTGTTTTAGAAACTCTTGTATTTGAAAAGACTGCATTAGGTATTCTAACGTTAATCTATAGAGAATCAGATTAAATAACTTTCAGATTATTGTTAGAAAGGCATTATATTTAATAAATCATGCTGTGTAGAATTTTATGTATATTAAAGAATATGTTGAAAAGTTAAGAGTTACAGAATTAAAAAAGAAAAAAGCAGTTATTTTGTAACATAATTTTAAAAAAAATCAAATTAAATGTGTAAGGTAAAATCTAACACAGCTACAAACCTGTTAGCAAAAAATTAAAAACTGTATCTCATTAGTGAATTATAGAAAGTATGGCAAACACACACACACATATAATTTGTGCCAGTAAAATGTAAGATTTTTAAGAATAGTTGAGAGAGAGCAAAATTAATTAATGAAATACATTAAAAAAAACATTTTAAAAAGTTGAACCTAAAAATATTATTTCAAATTTAATGTCATGATAATAGATGAAATTTTAGATGCAATTAATATAGTTTAATTGACGATTTTAATTAGAGGTATTAACGACAAATGTATCACTAAGAAAAACTGGCTTCTTGAAAGATACAACTAAACCAAGATACTTATTTGAAATGTTAAGAAATATCTTATAATTTTTTTTTCTCTTCATTATGAATACATGTGTGATAAAACTACTGATTATGTCCTAGCAATGATAAATCAAAAAGAGAGATTTTCAGAATCAATTTGTGACAATATAATTGCTTTCTAAAATGTATTTATAGTGTAATGTCATGGAATAGTGCACTAAGAAAATTTATATGCAAATACTTTAAAAGTAGATAATAATCTCATGCAAATTGTTTGTTATTAAGATTTTAAACTTCTTAAAGAACAAAGGATATTGAATGCTTGCTAATTCCAGTAATTCTTAAAAAAAATATTTTTGGAGGCTAAATGTTTTGAGCTTTAATCAAGTAATGTGATTTAAAAAAATTAAGCTAGTTCTGATTATAGAGTATCAGAAAGAATTTCATAGTGTTATTAATTATACAGAAAAAATAATTAAATTGAAGTAACTGTACGTTGCATCAATGCTGTGTCTCTTGGTTCCTGAGAAAGTTACCTGGAAAATTAAATTGAAATAGCTGATAAGCACCTTGTTTCTTTTAATTATTTTGAATTCTTTTTAAGTATCTAAAAAATATTGACTCTGTTTGAATATATATATGTAATACAGCAGGATTGAATTAAAATGTTAATTAAAAATTCTCACTTTTATTTTCATCTGAATGGAAATTATTGTAATAAAGGATTATCTCTCTATTGAGGAAAATAAGTATATTTTAGAATGCCAGAGTAAGGTGGTTAGCTTCTTAGAACTTATTATCTTTTAATTCTCATAATTAAGTCAGAATTCTATTGCTGTGTTAAAATAAACCATATAAATGATTTTACTTGTCTTAACATTGATTTTATATAATGCTTTATTTAACCACATAAACTTTTATTTTTGAGCTAGCATATCAAATTTGAAATTTTAATATTTCTCATTTGCACATTATTATCATTTATTGAATTGAAAAGATTATATACTTGTCTAATATCAACTATTATTTATTCCAAAAGCATTTTTAAAATGTAAGTTTAATGAAGTTTAATTTTTTATGCATTGTTTAGAATTATTTACAAATGTACTCTTTTATTATCTGCACTTGTTGTTTTGACTTTCTTTAACATTGGTATAATTTGGAAAATACATAGAACAATAATGAATCGAATGCAGATTTGATGGATTTTTATATTTTATTTTAATGCTACTTAGCTGATCAGTGATTTGCATCAACTTAGTAAAAGTTTTTATGGCCTATTAAATTGGGAAAATGAGAAGCAGATATGAATTGCACATAATTGCTCTTAATATATGTAAAATATTTGACAAAAGACACAGTATATTAAAGAAAAAGGCTAATCAAAGAGATTTTGAAGACCATATTTAAATGTTGATTATAAATATTGTCCATAATATATCTATTTCTTAATTTTGTAAAATACTTTTTCATAATTATTTATTAAGTTATATCAGCTGTAAAGTAAGCCAAATTTTTTCATCAATTCAGTGATTTATCAACAGTGATGACTTAAAATGGATATGTTAGGGAAAAAATTTAAATTTTAGTCATGAATATAATTATATATGTTAAAAGTTTTTTATTGATGCAATTATCATATTTTATTAAATTCAGAGTTAATTGTTAATGAGTAGTGATATTTTTTAAATAATAAAATGTATACTCGTGTTCTTTTTTTTTCATTCATATCGTATTGTCTTTATACAAAAACAATTCTGATAATATATCTTTTAAGAATAATTTCCATTCATTGTTTAAAATAAAAGCAATTGAATTTTACATTTGTATAAATGAACTTTTTTAAACATATTTTTTCCCTTGAACTTTATAAATGATCATTGTGAAATTCCAGGAATATGAATAATTTAAATATTTTGTTAAAGTTACTTTACTATTGTTAAAGTAAAGTACTTGACTTTTTGAATTCTAAGTTAGTATTAAATTGCTTTGTTTTGTTTATGTTTTGGAAAAGTTAGTAGAAGAGTGTAAATTGAATGGAAATTGATATGTATCTATGCATTTTGTAAAATTTATAAGAAATTTAAATTCGTATGTTATATGCAGTTACAGTGTGTACATAAAGCTGATATGTTGAAAATATTTATTAATAAATAGTTGGAAAATGTTCTTTATACTTAAAAATATATTCATAATGAAATTCATTATATCATTATTAAATGATTATTAAATGCGTATAATTAATCAAATTAACAAATATATTACTTTCTTAATAAACAGAATTATGTGTTAATTTCTTCTGATACCAAATTATTTTTAATGCTATTTTTGTGTTATGGCTTTCAATTCTAACTATTAATTTATTGTTATTAATGCCTACTTGACAATTTTTATGCTTTTTGCTTAAAATTTATGTATTTCAGCCTTTCATTAGTCTTTTAATACTGAGCCATTTTGTAGTCATTTTTGCAAAATTTCCATCTTATCCACCAATGATATTCTAATGTACAGCTGATATTTTTTGGTTTCCACTCATAGCAACTGCAAAATAGGTAGACATACTCACAGAAATTATAGTACTCATATCCAGTCAGTTTTTTAAAAAAATTCAAGAAGTTTGTTTTTTCACCCACATGTGGTTGTGGTGGCCTAGTGGTTATGATCACAGACTTGTGGCTGACATGTCGTGTTCATGCTCTAGTGCGACTGAAGACCCACTGTATAGAGCAGGAGTATTCAACCCTTTTTCCAGCCAGGCCACACACAAATAAAATATATTTTGCACAGGCCGCAACAAAAAGGATTAATGCGGGAAAAGTTATAAGACCAAGGCAGTATTGGACATTTAAAATGTGGGAAATTGATCAAAATATTAAAAATAATTTTTGGTTTAATGCATTTTTTACTGAATAATGGAGTAGTTTCGATTTCCTTTCATCCACGACCACAAGCCCATAGCTTACATTCTACTGTCATACAAACAAAGTTGCCATGCCGTTTGATAATTGGATTTTTTTTTCTTTTGACAAAGCCTCTCTTATTTTTATTTCAAATATTAATTTATCAAGTGTAGAATGGCAGAAAAGAGTTTTGACTGAATTCTGGACTGAAAGTAGTGGGCGATGACCGAGCCACTGAGAAAAGCTCGGTGGGCCACATGCAAGCCTCAAGTTGAGTACTGCTGGTATAGTGGTTTTGATGCACTGTTGTGCACTAAACCTGTCATGGCTCAAAGTCCTTCCACTGACTTGGTTTGGAAATTCTGAGAAGGGATGCCAGCTCAGATGTCCTTGTCACTTGACCATGGTTCAAAATTACGAGGTGCATTGCTAAGCGACCACATGTTGCTGTACAGTGCAACATTAATAAACACCATTAAATCGCCCAAATATTGAATTTCATTTATTGGTTTTTAATTAAGGAGGTTCACCCATGTGACGGCCTTTTTTTAAGCATTATTAGGAAATTTTTTTTGATAGAACTTTACGTTTTTTATCATTTATTTATATGTATCTTAAGAGTATGTATATATTTTCGCCAAAAATATCCAATAGAATGTGAGTTATTGCACTCCGAACTCAACCGCCTCGAAAAAATGGCCGCTCACTTCTTCCACGATTCCGGCTGATTGGCTTCTCTGAAATAAAAAAAAATTAACAGCATTTTAATCTATAAGCTTAAATGCATCGATTGAACTATATTCAATTGAAAATATCAAAAATTGGATTTTTGGTAGATCTCTAAAGAAAAAGTTTTGAATTTCATGGGGGGTTTTGTTTTGTTTTTGTTATAAAAAGTAGAAATATTTTGAGTTTTGGAATGATCATAGTACATTTGGTGCGTATATTTGTGCTGAGCCTACCCTGTAAATTTGAAGTCATTCAGTGAAACCGTTCTTGAGATATGATGGACGAAAGTTTGAAAAACACAGTTTTGAGAAAAACGCGTTTAAAGTTTCAAGACTGATTAAAACAATTAAATCTTAACGTAGCGCTACGAACAGCTGCTTTTCTAACACTTGCTTCCTTATAACGACTTCGAAATTTAAAAAATCACTTTACCAATGTATTCTAGACATGTTAAAAACAATTTATGAAAAAAAAAATTTTTTTTTTCATTTTTTGAACTTATTATATGGGTGAACCCCCTTAATTTGTAGGCAGGGTTTCATTAAGCATGATTAAGTGAAGCATTTGTATTTTTTTCTTGTGCAACAACTTTCTGGAACTGAATTTTTCTGCATCTGCATTTTCTGATGCATGTCATACTGACATATGCATTTGTAACAATAGCTGAAATAGAATTGCTCATGTAAAAACCCCAGAGCATATTGCAGATAATAAATCAAGTAGAAGTTGCTTAAAATTAGATAATTTTTTCAATGAAGATGTCTTGTCAGATGTAATCAGGATGGAAGTAAGTACCTACCATTAAAATTTTTTTTGTTGTGAAACATAATTCTTTTGACTACAGTTATAATCATGCCAGTTCTCTCTTTTTAGAAAATGTTTCCAAAATCTGACATTGTTAGGTAGTAAACCAAAACACCTGCTGTGATTAGTGAACTGCTTCTAGTCTTAAAAGAATATATGATTAAATGCATAAAACTAGGTCCTTTTGTAGCAGCATGTGATGGCAGTAATGATATAAACTACAAACTATGTCCCATTGGGGTCACTGGTCCTAAAAAAAAGTGTTTGTGCTTCTGACCACAGGATAGAAGTGATTACTGCAAATTTTGTAATGTTATTTCAGGGATTAGTTCAGTGAATAAGAAACAAGGGGATATTAGTATTGTCCTATAAAATTATTTATTCACATGTCTGTACTCATAAAGTAATATTTTTGTGCAAAAAATACAATCATATTTGTGAATTAATTGTACTCTAAGAAGGAAACAATAGGTTTATGGTAGCTGAAAAAGGTTATAAATACTTGATACAAAATTGTATTTAAATATCTATAAAAAAAACTCTGTTAAGCGTTGTTCCGTACTTCCTTGTGCTTTCATTTGGATCATTTGATATAATTAAATTGAATTTTGATTTTAAAAAATCAACTAAAAGTTTTGATTTGTCTTTTGAAAAATCCAATTTAAAATTCCCACTTAAAACCATAGGTTATTTGTTCAGAAGACCCATTCCGATTTTGTGAATTTTGGTTGTAATTTAACAATATTCAATTCTATCCATGAATTAATTTAAGCAAAGGGATAGTAAGGCAGGTAGTTGATTGGGAAGATAGGAATCTAGGTCAAAGCCTAGGGATTTAATCAGAAGATTTATATCACATAATCTCTAGCTTATACTAGCTCTTTTGTCATTGTTTGGCAGTTTTGTACGAATGTATCCGATGCTGCTGCAAGGTAAGTCTTCTTAATTATATTTTGTTTTCTTGTATTTAAATTTAATGTAACTTTTTCTTAATACCTATACACTTAATTTTTTTATTTTAAATTTTTAATTGTTTTAATTTTTTTTAGACTCTAAGTATATTTAAGTAATGTGATTAATAGAACTATTTGTTCATTGCTATTCTGATTCGCTTACAAAAATAAATTTTTATTCTTAAATTCACTGCAATATTTCTAGTGATAATTATACTATTTACTTAGTTCTATAAAAATTTATCCTTTTTCTACATTTTGTTTAATTTTAGTGTTGGATTTCTCTCTCTCTAAGCCTATTTTTTTAAAAATATTGCATGTTTCATTTTCATGCTTCAACTAGGATTAGAAAGAATCCCGCATTCATTTTTGTAGAAAGAGGTGGCTGGGAAGGGAGTCCACAAAGATCATACTTTTACGGCGTATTGGTAGGGGAACAAACTACCGCGTTTCAGAGTGGCGGGGGAGGGGAAAACGTCCCTCCTTTTCTTTTTAGCTGTGTATGTCGCGGACGACTTTGTACGAGCAGGATTTCCGACTCGAGACGAAAAAAGCCGAAGGAGCCTTACAAATTCGAGCGTGACGTTCATTCAAGTTCACTCTCCAGAAAAATGTGCCAATAGAAGTTATCACTTCAAAAATGTTTAATATAAAGTGCCTTTTTTGAAATTACAAACTCGGGAATTTCACTTGATAAAGTATTGAACTCATCAAGGATGAATTTAAGAGAAATTTAGAATTCCTTTTGAATATTTCCATTTATGGCAGATAATACTGCAGTAATATGGGGGTGAGGATGGAGCTTACCTATTTAAAAAAAACTTAATAAGTACGGGTTGCTTGAGTCATTTCATAAATTTTTCGCATAAAAAAAGATGATGCATTTTTACTTTTAAATGTTGATGTGATGCTTGTGTGGGTACATTCAACTACCTACAAAAAAAGCTTCAAAAGAAAACAGACACTGCAAGACTTTCAAAGTATATACAATAAAGAAGCCTGTTTGCCAATATATACAGAACTTTGTAGTCAGGGGTTTCTTACAAAATAGACGGAGTCAAATGTACCTAGATTTGTTAAAGAGTTTGTTTTATATATTTTTAAAACCACCTTCAGTATATATATAAAGAACTTATTAATGTAAATTACCATTATAAAGATAATTGGAAAGAGATGAATGATTATGTTAATGGGGCTTCAAGACTAATAAAAGAGTACAGCACTTAAGTAATGACTAGAAAGAACTAATTATTAATAGTATCCCCTTTATTTTTATATTATTTCATGTGATTATGTTATTACCTAATTTCCAATTAATGGAGAAGTTTTAAGAAGTTCTGAGGTAGCATATGTGACAATAAATAGTTTTACTAGATTGAACTGTATTAAAAATTTCATTCAATTATTTCTGTGCTTGCTGAAAATAATAAATGAAAATGAAGTGCCTATAATGATGATCTAAAACAGAGCGATTATGTGAAAGTTTTTAAACGTAACTTCTGTATGCGTAATGGTTTTTATAAAAATTATCTAAAAGTTTAGAAATTTCACTGTATTTTTTTTTTACAAAAGCATCTTTATTGTAAATTCATTACTTGCTTGTATGTTACTATATATGCCTTTAAATTTACCTGTACTGGATGAGTTTTTATAAATGAAGTCAATTTCAAATGGAAAGATTCCTCTGAGTAATTTATATCTTCAATAAATATTTCTAAATATTTTAAAGCATTTGTATATTATGTCACTTTATGTGTTATTTAAAAAAATTTGCTTGAAATGCTGTTCATGTATTATTAAACAATTAGTCATTTCCAAAAGTTGGTGAGTATGTTAATGTAACAAACTAGTATATATAATAATAATTCAGTTTGTATGTTAGATTTATTTTATGATAAATTATTTGTTCATTGTGTTTATTATTCTTTTATGTTTTTAGTCGGAAACAAACAGAAGACGCTCTTCACGAATATCTCAAAATACAACAGTACCTATTTCCCAAGCTGATTCTTCAGATGATCTAGATTCTACGGATTCTGTTGTAAGCTTTTAAATATTTTTGATTAGTTTTTTTTCTTTTCTTTCTTTAAAAAAAATGATTGATAAATATGAAATTTTTAAAATTCAGTATCTTATTTTTATATGTTTTATGTGATTCCATAATTTCTATTTTTATGAAAAAAAGAATATATAAATATTTTATAATGAAAAATTATATAATTGTAAGTATTTTTTATCTTATTGTTGTTATTTATCTTTAAATGCATTTATTACAAAACATGTTTATTATTTTTTTCTTTCACTATTATATTTATCATATCTCGCTCCCTTGTTATATGTATTATATTTATGGTGTATGTTTAAAAACGCACAGGTTCATGGACTTGATCTAGATGTTTTTGTCTTTCAATTGGGATAAGAAACAACAATATATTTATGGTGTTTTTACATAAATGTCAACTTCCATAGTAACAACCTTTCCTGAAGAAAGTGTATAATTTATCTTTTACTTATGTTTTTTTATATGTTTTTATCAGACCACAAGATCAAAAAGAAGTACTTTAAGAATTTCACAGAATACAACAGTGCCTATCTCTCAATCAGCTCCTTCCACTGATGATGAACCGTCAATTTCTGAAGTAAACTTGCCTATTTTATTTTTGATTCTTCTAATTATGAACTTTGTAAATATATTTTGTGTCTATATGTGTGTCTTGTGTGTGTGTGTATATATTTTTGTGTCAAAAGTAGAAATTGATTCTGAAGTTTTAATTTATACCCATTAATCCTAACATTTTTATAATGATGTACAATTTTAAAAATATTTCTATTTTTTTATGAAAAAAAGAATATATAAATATTTTATAATGAAAAATTATATAATTGTAAGTATTTTTTATCTTATTGTTGTTATTTATCTTTTAATGCATTTATTCCAAAACATGTTTATTATTTTTTTCTTTCACTATTATATTTATCATATCTCACTCCCTTGTTATATGTATTATATTTATGGTGTATGTTTAAAAACGCACAGGTTCATGGACTTGATCTAGATGTTTTTGTCGTTCAATTGGGATAAGAAACAACAACATATTTATGGTGTTTTTACATAAATGTCAACTTCCATAGTAACAACCTTTCCTGAAGAAAGTGTATAATTTATCTTTTACTTATGTTTTTTATGTTTTTATCAGACCACAAGATCAAAAAGAAGTACTTTAAGAATTTCACAGAATACAACAGTGCCTATCTCTCAATCAGCTCCTTCCATTGATGATGAACTGTCAATTTCTGAAGTAAACTTGCCTATTTTATTTTTGATTCTTCTAATTATGTACTTTGTAAATATATTTTGTGTCTATATGTGTGTCGAGTGTGTGTATATTTTTGTGTCTATATGTGTGTCTTGTGTGTGTGTATTTTTGTGTCAAAAGTAGAAATTGATTCTGAAGTTTTATTTTCTCCTAACATTTTTATAATGATGTACAATTTTAAAAATATAAATTTCCATTTAAGTTTTTTAACCAAATTTCTTAATTAACTGCTGCCTTTCTCTTTACACCCATAATCACTAGCGAGTCAAATTTTGACGTTTTTGATTATCATTTTTTTTTAGAAAAAGTTCTGTTCATATAAGATTGAACATATTTTACCAGAAATTTGTATTATGATGCTTCTTATACTGACCTTTCATTTTAAATTACCATTTATTTACAGAGGTTATGAATATAATAGTTAAAGCTCCTTATTATTATAAAATATTTTTCTTATAAATTTTTAACTGATGCATCATAATAAATTGCTTTGTAAATTTTAGTATTAAAAATATCCAGCACAGTATTAAGCATAATTGTTTTGTTACTTTTATAAGGCAGTAAATGAAGTGCAGTTGAACTAGCTTATAATGAACATGAATGAACCATGATGTTTGCTCATTATAATCCAATGCACATAAAAAGTGGGTTTAAGATAAGAATTCATGCATTCTTACTATAATATATGTACTCTTATTTATTTTTATTCCCCTACAATTAAAAAAAAGTTAGTTGATCATCTTTGAATTGTCATTGTCTTGTGTTATTGTTCTGAGAAATTTTACCAAAGATTATCCCATGTCTATTATTGAATTAATAAAGCCATTCATTTGAACATACAAATGCAGAATTTAATTTTAAAGTGGACCACTCACAGGAAAATCTGCAATACATTATACCTTCATCTACTTCAGTATAGCTTCAACTAAATCCTTTTTAATACATTTCTACAAACATTTACAGTCATTTTTATTTTGATTGAATGCATCCATTAATTTTTCCTTGTTCTTTAACGGTGTGTTGAAATAGTGAAAATAAATTGTACTGTTTGCAGACTTTAGAATTTTTTGTGCTATTCTCTGACTCCTTTAAAATTCTTACTTTTTCATCAACTTACAAAATTTTAAAATTCATTGAGTTTGCTCTATCAATGCATCAGAGAATGACTTCCACACAAATTCCCTGCCCTGCCATTTCTTCACTAAGTGCACTTCCTTTCTATTGACAACCTCCATCGGTCATCTCAAGATTGTCATGGAATATCCTTGTTTGTGCACTCCACAAAATGATAAAAGCCACTATCACATGTTTGCAGGAGGTTTCAAACTCATTACTAACTTATGGTTGACTTTCAGAATGCTAAGAGTTTTTCCAAGAAACGACTAGTTGACTGGGGAGAGGTGAAATTTTATAGTATAAAAAATTTATGAATTTAAAAAATATATTGCTCAACATAACCAGGGTTTGCTTATTAAAAGAGATGCTTCCATATATTTAACACTGTAGCAATTGAGTGTTTCCGATGTCCTCATTAAGTCCAAATTCTCTCATTAAATCAATGCTCTTTATAGGTAAATTGTACTGTATATATGGATTTGTGGGCAAACTACAATCTAAAACTATTCATTGTTTTTTGTCTTAAATCTTTAAGAGCAGATCATAGTAAATATTAAGATTTGTGTAAATCCAAAATATTTTATCATCCTCTCTCAAATCTCATGGCAGCAGTGGTACTAGGTGGTCAGGGTCACAAACTCATGGTTGGTGAGTCAAAAGCTTGAGTCCTTGAGCCAAAGAAAATTTGCTGTATAGAAGGGCTGATGCACATAAAATCTGTTATGGCTGAAAGTCTTTATGTTGGTGGTGTGTAAAAGTTAGGAGAGTAGTGTGCCAGTTCAGGTGTTGACATCGTCACTTGACTGAATTTCAAAGTTACAAGGTCCCTTATGAATAAGATATCTTTATAAACATGTACTTGTTTGTAAGTTTTCATTCAATATTAATACCTTTTTAATTAGTGTTAAGGTTTATTATTAAAAAAATGCCTAGCCATTGACTATTAAATTATTAGATAAAGTTTATTATTTGTCAATTTTTGAATTTTCATAATATATGTATTTTTTAGAAAATTTGTATTTAGTGGAAACATGATGTTTGTTTAATTTGACTATGAACAATATCTATATATTAAAAGTTTAATCAGAAAAAGCCTTGTAAACAAAGACTTTTATTATAAAGTTCATATCTCATATTCTGTAATGATATGTGTTGTATTTCGATGGAAAAATTATTTGTCACTTAGATCAAAAAGTTAATTCGAAAATATCCAACAATTTTTTAATGTAGAATTTTCTTTTTGTAAGATTCTAAAAGATTTCTGTGTTATTCTTAGTTGATAATCTTTGAAAAATTTTAATATATGCACTTTATTTTAAACTATGTTTGAAAAGGCAATCAAAAAAATTTCTTGAATAGAAAGGTCTACAACTATTTTATTTTGCAATGTGTACTAGATTCTCAAAAAAGTTTTGTAACGACTTGTTTAAAAAATCTTAAGTTCATAAATGTTTTTTTAAAAGTTTTTTTGTATTATCATTTAACAATAAAACTAATTTGAGTTCTATTAAAACTAAATTGAAACATTTCACTTACCCCACTCCAATTAAAGGCAGATTATTTTTGAATAAAAGTATTTTTTTTAACAGAACAGCCTGATTATTTTTTCTTTTAAAATAACACTGCTATATTATTGTCAAAAATATTTCACAAGGCAAATTTTTGTTCAAAAAAATATTTTACGATCAATTTATTCTTATTAGTGTCAAATTCTATGATTATTCTTTCCAGGTGTAAAATAAAAGAATATTGAATAAAAAGACTTATAATTGTATAAGAAAAGCTTTTGTGTTAAAAATGGAGTCCAAAGAATCTTAAAAAATATATAAAAACAAAAGTATTAGATTTAACAAATTCTTTTAACTATTTAGTTTTACTGTTTTTAGGAAGAAGATTTATCAATAAAGAAATCAGCACAGAAGAGAAAGATAAACGTGTCTAAGAAAAAATCAGTAAGTAATTAATTGTAAAATAAAAAGTGAAAGGAAAGGATATTTAAAGCTAAAAAGATCTTTAAATTTGATTTATTTAGTATTTTTGTATTTTGAAGTTAATTGTAGTTTTAAGAGTAGAATATTTTTGTGACTGTATTATTTATAATGTTTTGATTTTTTTTTTTAATTTTAATTTTTTAATTTATCATTTCCTTTTTTTAATTTATCAATAATGTATCAAATAAATTGAATGACTATCGGGTGGTGGAAAGAAAGTTTTATGTTAATTATTATATATGTATTAAATTTTTTCTGTTCCTTTTTTATATAGGTAGGAAAATTTTCAGAATCCGAAAAAGTGGATGTTAAAAATCTGGTAGTATTTTCATTTGAGTACTTAAAAATCTGTTGTTATTCCTACTATTTTTCCTGAAATTGTTCTGTATATTCTTATTTTTATAAGATATTTAAATAAGAGAGCATATTTAACCTACTTTAATTTCTATTATTGAGGAATTTATTTAGTTTACACATATATATGTAAATGCATGCACATTTGTACACACGTAGCATCTTAAATTTTGATTTGTTATTCTTAAGACTTCTGTACACAGTCATCATCTTGAGTTATACCTTTATCTCAGCATTTCTTTGAATTTTTGAAGGTCTTTATTGTAGGACTTGGCAGATTGCATAAAAAACCATTATTTTACCACTTTAATGATGTCAAATCTCCAACACTGCTATGGACTTTTGAGCTAGGAATACAAAAAAGTTGTTTGAGTTGAAATCTGGTAAATAGGGCAGATATGGCAAAATTTAAAAGCTACAATGCTTTGATTTCACAACTTCCTCTTGGATTGTTAACAAGAATATTTGTTGATCATACTATTTTGGAATTGGAGCATATATTGCAATATGCTCAGTAATGTGTAGTAATAGGCACCAGGGAAGGGCTGATTATTCTTGAGGCAATCTAAGATGACTCCTTGATAGTCCCCAAAAAATTAGCAGCCTGGCCTTTCCAGCAGATTCCTTCTTGGGGAGATAGGTCACTGTATTTCCACTATTTGCTGATCTTTTTGGTCCAAGACTCATAAATTAAGTACCAGGGGATGAAAACAATCTGTCTTGTTTCAAAAGATTCAACATAACATACTATGAGCCATCCTCCCCATACTACAGGTTACTTTTTTCTGTAACTTCTCAAAACCAAACAAATCAACGTTAATAGCTATAATTGGCAACATTATTTACAGAAGGATTATTTGATATGTAGAATAAGTTTTATTGCATTATCTCAGTTATTCTTAGTAATAATTAAAACTTAATATTTCTTATAAACTTAATATTTTCTGTGTATAATTTTGAAGAAGTATCAAAGGAAAAAGATATCAAGTCTGATCGCTTTAATTAAACAGATAAATCATGATAAATTTTCAATGGTCATTTTTAGAAATTACTTTGATAATTGTCATTTGATTTTAAAATCTTTCATTTAACAGTTAGTGTACATATTATGTGTAAGTTTAAAAAATGAAAATGCATGCTTTTATTTAAAATAATTTGTAGGTTTATTTATTTATTTATTTTTTCATCTTGTGCCCTTTTTTCTAAATATTATTTCAGTGTTGTGTGTTTAAAGGAATTGTATTACTTATCAATTATTTGTATTATTAATTTTTTGAGTATTTGTATTTAATGTTATCTTTATTTTCTAGGTTAGCCAATGTGTATTTTACATTTTAATTGCTAATCGGAGCAAAAAGGTTATAAGAAAACGAGGTAATAATTAAAACTGTTTGATTTTCCAAAATTACTAATTTAGTTTGTTGAGTAAGTAAATCTTTTTCACTAAATTAACTCTATTTCCAAAGTACAATCATAAAAAAATCAGTATACATATAGTTTTTATAATATTCATTGTAATTGGACAAAATTAGTGTTTAAAAATTTCTGGATGCTCCATGAAATCTAATGTTCATGACAATTTGTAAGCATGTAGGTCATTTAAAAGACAAAGTATTTTTTTAAAAAAAGAAACTGACATTATAGATAGGAATATTTTTATACAAGGGGGGATTAATCTTCTGATTGAATATATTGCATTTCTTTTATGACTTTTAAGTGCATGATGTTTTTGAGAATTATTGATGTTATTGTTGATAAGTGAAATATTGCTGACAGGAATTTATTTCTTGAAAACTGCTTAGAAAAATTATATAGCAGTTATAAACAAAGATATTTATATGAAGTACATTTTACTGAAAAGTAAGAAAAGAATATATATAATGAACATTCGTGATGGAATAAGCTACCATGCATTCATATTTATTACAACTATTAATTCAACAAATTCTATTGGAGGCAATAAGCAGTTTCTGTTGATCCAAAGATTAGAGCACCAAATGGTAGAAGTCTGTCTTGTGGCTTCATTATTTACTGATTTTAGCTGAAACTTATTTTTCTGCACACCATGATATCCATTTTCAGTGGATCCCATCTCAGGTGGACTTTAATGGCAATGAAATGGCAGATAAACTAGCCAAGGAAGGCTGTAATCTTCCATTTCCCTCCACTTTTGTCCTTACCTATCTGGAATTATAGTCACTGAAAAATATCTCAAGATTTGGTGAAGTGGAGGGTGCCTCCCACTCATCATTGGTTTGTGGATAATAGACCTTGTCTGGTTCTAACCTTTACAGATGATCCCAGACTACACTTT
Source organism: Trichonephila inaurata madagascariensis (assembly GCA_019973955.1). Classification (NCBI taxonomy): domain Eukaryota; kingdom Metazoa; phylum Arthropoda; class Arachnida; order Araneae; family Nephilidae; genus Trichonephila; species Trichonephila inaurata. Next base: position 73,599 of record BMAV01016321.1, read on the forward strand.
TGCATCTTACCAGTGGTCACATTAAGTACCTCTTGTTCTCATAGAACAAAAAGATATTCTCTATCTGTGTAAAGTGTTGAGATCACCAATCCTCTCCTGAGCACATAACAAGTTGTATGGATCTCACAAGTAAAGATATGTAGGCAGATCCCTTTCACATGTGCAGGACTTTTGAGTCAATGGTCTAATGCAGTGGTCCCTATCCCCCTAGCTATGGACCAGTACCAGCCCATGGATAACCAGGTCACACAAAAAACATTAAATTATTTCCATTTTATTTACTGTGGTCAGTCTATTTGTCTCAGGTTTGTGCGAATATTTGTGGAAATTACTTATGTTAAATAATTTTATATCCATTTTTTAATATAACTGTATTTTATTCTAAAGGTATGTTTAAATACAATTAAATTAAAACAATCTAAAATGTAAACAATCTATGTCCCCTCCCCCCTTCCCTCAGTGGGCCGTGGTAAAATTATCAAACATTGACTGGTCCATGGCTATAAAAGGTTGGGAAGCACTAGTCTAATGGATTTTAACTTCATCAAATTCTAAAAGGTTAGCAACAACACATATTAATGCGCTTTTATCTTTCTATATTATAAAAATTAAGTTAATGACAAAAAAAACTATAATTTATTGTCATAATTAAAATAAACAATGTAAAGCATTTTAACAAAAATATAATTAATTGGTTTTGACCTTTTCCCATAGAGATTAGATTTTGTATTTTCATTATTTAAGGCTTTTAACATGATGTGATTATTACTTAAGAAAGCAATTTGTTGTTTGTGTTTAAGAATAACAACAGGAAATATGTATTTAAAATATGCTTATTTTCAGATATTATCCTACATGTTTTTGAAGGTCGAAATACTCAGATGTTTCCTGAAGTACTACAAAAGGTTGGCATTGTTCTTAAAAAGGTTGGTTGGAAATTTTTATAATTATCAAAATGTCATGTGACAGAATCTGCAAATTTTATTAACAAGGGGAGGGCACGACGAAGGAAATTCATTTGGGGTCGAGACTTGGTGTAATAGTAGTACTCCTTTAGGGTGTTCAACCCTCAATGTAATTTCTCTAAACAGCCTGTCAATTCAAAGGAAATATCCTTTGAAATTCATGCTTAGCTTTTATACAATTAAGTTTTAATTTCCTCAAGCGACGAATTGGCTCAGTTGGTAAGACACCTGCCTTCAATGCCGACAGAGTTCGAACTTTTTTTTCAATTCCTTTAATTATTTTTTAAAATCAAATTAATTTATTTATGAAAGGTTTATTAAATATTAAAAATAATATTTTCACATGGTCACTGTAAGTTAGAAAAAAAGGTTAGATTAAATGTTTTTCATAAAAGGAAGACCTTTCTGAACTGTGTGACTTCAAATTCATTTAAAAAAAGAATTAGACCTTTCTGAACTGTGTGACTTCAAATTCATTTAAAAAAAGAATTGGGCATATATTTGAAACATTGGCATTTATAGAAAAGTAATTAACAAGTTCTTACAATTAACAATTTCTTATCACTGATTTGTTGTTGAACATTCTATTTTGTAAATCCTTTAATAATTATTAAACCAAGTATTTTATCAGAAAATTTGTATTTTTTATCTTATTAATTTATAATCAGATGTATATTTTTTTTTATGAAAAAAAAAGGAAATAAATTTATTTTTTTTGGGGGGGGAGGGGGAGATTTTTAATGATGCATTTTTTTAAACTGATAACACATATAAAGAAAACCTAATTAAAATAATAGTTATATAAAAGTAATTAAAAATAAATATAATAGCGATTAATATTCTATTAAATGCTCATATGACATTACTGATGAAGCGAAATTCAGTAATTTTACTTTAGATTTTTTTTAATCAAAAAAAAAAATAACTACCATAAATTATAATACTTCTACTTATTTATAAATAAAAATAGCTTATTAATGAGCACTTGAAAGAATTTTAAATTCTACCAAATTTTTTCATAGTGAAAAAAGAAAAAGAAAGAAAACCTAAGACATATTTTTGTAAGGTTTGAAAATCACAACTATGAGAAAATTTTTTATTGTACCTGCTGATATCAGTCTTTATATTTTTTCCCTCAGACATTTGGATTTGAAATTGTGGAACTGAAAGATCACAAAAATGAATATTTACTTGTGAATATATTAAATCAAAAGTATGGACTTCAGGAATTTTCTGAATAGTAAGTTTTTAAACTTGAACCACTGGTTATTTTATTATTTGTTTTGAAATTTTAATATGTTATTGTTTTTTAATGATTAAAAGAATGCTTGTATAATAAAATTCCATTTTGTTGCATTAATATATTTTAAAGTTTTGCAGTTGGAATTTGTATTCCATCTTACAATTTTATAATTTATTTAAAAAAAAACTCATTTTTCAAATGATTAAATATATGTTTATTCAATCAAATAGAATTTTATTGGCATTGATTTATTTTAAATAATTATAACCTGAATTTACATTATTTCTTGTATGTTTAAAAATCAAATTACTGTACTTTGTTTAAGTTTCGATGTCATCATTTGATTAATATGCAGATTATTATAAAAGAGCACTAAGTTTCATAATATTTTTTTCAGCACACTTGTCGAACAACAACATCAAGGCTTCACATTTTTCATACTTACACTTATTTTTATGAATGAAAATTCTATAATGGAAGGTAAACATAGTTTAAATTTATTGTTATAAAAAATTTTATGGATGTTTTTAAATTGTAAAATTTTTTATCTTAGTTACAGGAATGAACTTTATTTTTAATTTTTTAAAAAGTACAATAAAAGATATCTCTTATTTTATATTACATTGTTAATTTTATACACATTTATCTAACTGGCCTATCTGTCTTCAAAAAGCTATCTTTTTTCTCTTTGTGGTTATTTATGTTTTAAAAAATTTTCAAAAAATATTGTGTAAGTAAAAGGATTATGTTTTAATAAATATAAAAATCAACAACAACAAAGAAAGCTTTTTATTGCATTTATTTTTTTAAATGAAATGAAGTCATTTTACATTAAGACAAAATATCCTCCTTTCCAATGTTTACTCTGTATCTTTCATATGAAAATCTTTCAAATGAATCATATGATGTAATTTATGTTTAACTTCATATATATATATTTATAAAAAAAGAATTACATGCTGTATTGTTAAGGAGGAAGGGGAGTAGCCTTCCTAACAGATTTGTTTCCTAAAATCGAAAGTTTCAGTTGCTGCTTTGTGTGACAAAATCATCTTGATGTGTGCTGGATTTTTATGAATACAACTATTTAGACTTAGTTTTTAAATTTTTGAAGTTTTCTTCTCTAATTGTTGTCAGAAATAAAATGAAACAGAGCAAGTCTAAAAAATTTTTTTTAAAAAATGGGTTAAAAACAAAAAGTAACTATTAAAAGATATTTGAAATTCTGTGTAGTGAATTAAAAAATAACAAATCAGAAGTCATGTTTTTAATTTTCTTAAGTAACTTGATTTTGCTGCTGTATGTCAATGATGGATAACATTGATAATAAAGGGTGTTTTAGAAGGAAAAAAAATAATAAATTTAAACATTTTATTTTTTGGCAGAAATATGCTTAGTGTTCTTTCGAAACATCAGTGCAACTCCTTAGAAATCATGGAGGGATACAATCAATGGTGTGGATTTATATTAGATACAAATAAACAAATGCAAAAGCATTCAATTTATATGTAAGATATTTGTCTATTATTGAAAATATTTTTGTTGTTCATTTGCAGTGATAGCTGACAGCTCTTTCCTCATTTTTTTTTCTTGGCTGCTCCTACATTGTCAAATTGGTGTTTCTTCATGCAAAGAAACAGGACATATTATTAGGCTAGATCAGATAAGGAAAGTGCATAAAGCAATTAGTCATGCCATTTTTGGCCCAAAACTGGCAGATTGTGATGACTGTGTGAATATGTATATTGTCTTGGTAGAAAAATCAGTCATCTGTCTGCATCAAATCAGATTTTTCTTAGACATACATAATCTTCTCAAAAAACCTATTTACAATCTGCCCTTATGAGATGAACTCTGAAATTGATAGGTATTTGATCACCTTTCCTTTCATTGGGGGCATATATTGCTACCTCAGTTTTATAAATTCAGCTTAAAATGAAGGTGGAAAGATTATCGAAACAAATACTAACACTTATGAAAATTGTGACACTGTTCACTAAAACAAAACTGAAAATATTGTGAATTGTTACTATAATGTAAGGTTAATAAAATTTTGTTAACTTTAAAACTTTGGTATTTTCACCAATGCAATTGTGAGATGGTTGAAATAATATTGCCAAATTAAAATTGTGCTTTAATTCTGTAATCATTCAATTTTGACTCAATGTAGACAATGTTGAGTAGTAAGTCACAATTTTATTTCAGAATTGTTTTTGTTATGAGCTATAAAATTCACTCTCATGAAACAGTTTATTTACTCTGATATTACTGTTTTTATTGCAAATCTACTTTATTAAATTTTTTATATATTATATTAAAAATGAGTTCAAATACTTATATACATGAAGTATGATAATATTTTTATAATTCACTCTTGTTTTATTCCTTGTAGAGGAATTATGGAAAGCATTGGAACCTCTTGGAATAGAAATCAAGTAATTCATAATCTTTTTTTATACATTTATAGGAAGTATAATTGAATGAATTGTTTAGTAAAAACTTATTTCTCTAAAATGTAATATATCCTCATATTTTTACTACAAAAGTTCTGACAGTAATATCAGCTGTACATTTTATTAATACTATTTTTAATTTTGCTATCCAAATTTGATGGACATGATGTTAAATGGTTGTAAAAATAATATTTGCAGAAATGTTTTCTGATTGTATTATTTATGAGGCATAAATATTGAAAGGGATGGAAATAAAATCATTTGAGTTTTATCTGAGTATTGAGATAAATGAAAGATTAGTTAATGATATGTTTTGGGATATTTTTATTTATTTAATGATCAAAAATTATATCTGAAATATTTTAATTAGTATGAATTTCATGGTGATTATACAAAGAAAAGGCAAAAAGTAAAGGGACTTTTGTAATTTCTCTTTCCAAGGTTTCATAACAGTACTAGTTTCCTGTGCTGAATGAGGAGTAGTATCTCTGTTGTCAATTTGTACCAAAGAAGAAAGGAGAATAGTTATTTGATTTTTGTTTGTGGAAGGTGTGAAGCCTGTGAAAATTATTCATTGTATGCAAGCATAGTGTAGTGACAGCTGTTTATCATAAAGCAAGATATACAAATGGATACAGCACTTCTAACAGGGAAGAACTTCTTTATGTGGTGATGAAAGATCGGGCATTCCATTGATATCAACCGCTAAGGACAATGGGCAAGTTATGAGTATAGTGATGGAAGGGATGGCTAATATACAGTGCAGGTATCACACCTTTTGCAAACAAAAAGTGAATCACTGCCCTCCTTTTCCCTTGATACACAGCGACAATGGAGCTGCCATGTTGAACGGTCTGCTACACTCTGACTATGAGGGAAGATGAGTGTTTAGAAGTGTTGCCAACTACCCCCATTCAGTGCAGGATACTAGCACTATTGCCAAACCTTAAAAAGAAAAATTGCAAAAATTCCTTTTCTTTTTGACTTTCTCTCATACATGGTAAATTTTTATCATATAATACCAAAAGGAGACAATTTTTTTAAAAAACAGGAATATTATTAAATTTTGAAGTACTCGTATATATTGAATTATATTTTTATAAAAATATATTTTAAAAATGTTTTATCTTTTGTTTTGATATCATTCATTCTTAATATATTTTAGATCCAAAAAACCACACCCCATATTTGGAGATGTAGTGAAATTTGTCACCAATACTCTTGTGAAACAAATGTATTTGGAGCGCAGAGAATTATCTAAAGAACCTCCTCAACATGAGTTAGTGTGGGGAGAGCGTGCAAAACAAGAAGTTCTCAAAGAAGATTTACTTGAATTTGCATGCAAGGTATGATTGGTGATGCCTATTTTTTGTATTTAAAATTCTGTTTCAGTAGGTTGCAGCTATTACATGTCTCGATAACTTCTTCTAATATTTTCCATGTTTTAGCACTTATCTGATTCAAAGTTGTGCTTTTTGTTGCCATTTGAGATATTTATACATAATCTACTGTAATGTCTTAAAATATGTAATTTTAGCAAAAGACAATATAAATGCTTGACATGAAAAAGAAAAACATGGAGGGACAGGGAGGATAAGTTTTGACTTCACATCATTGCAGTAAAAAAAAATTAAAAAGTACTACTGGGCATTAGTTTCAAAATTATTAAAATTACTGTAAAGAAAAAGAAAACTTGATTTTTTAAAAGAATTCACAAAATAAACTTTTAAACTAGTATGACTAATGAAAGCATGATTCTGATTAACTGATATTAAATTCCTTCTCATATTAGTACAAATGTTATACTAATGAAGTGTAATTTCTGTTGGCACTTTTCTCTTTATTGTTTCTGAAAGAATTTTTCTTATTTAATGATATTTTTGTGTTGATATTTATATACACAGCAATGTCTGAAAAAGAAGCCCAGTGGCTGAGTGGTTAGTGCATCGCACTTCCACACCACCGGTCCGAGGTTCAAACCATAGGCTAGGCAAGGTTGACTCAGCCTTTCATTCCTTCAGTTGGTCGATAAATGAGTACCCAGCTTTCTTGGAAACTTAACACTGGGGGTTTCGCATCAGATTGACCACCTGACAGGAACATCTGCTCACGCACCTCAGGGCCCAAGGTTGCGTATACTGAGTTGGGCACAATAGGTCTTGGCCCTCATGGGCTGTCGTGCTACTGAGTTAAGTTAATGTCTGAAAAAGTATTGTAATTTTATTGAAATAGAAAATTAACTTTCAGTAATAGGAGAAATTGTAGTATGTTATATTCCTTATTCTGCTATTTGTTTTCTGCCCTGTCTGCTTTAACATTACTGTGTATAGTACTTAGCACTATTAAGAAAATTGGAAGAAGTGAAATATACAGTGGTAGCCAAAATTGTGGACACATTTTTAAGTTTGTGTGCTTATAGAAAATTTTATGTTGCACAAAATGCTAAGTATTTTATATTATTTTAAAGGGAATTTAATACTGAATTCTCAATACAAAAAACAAAATTCAAATATTTGCAAGGCAAAAGAAAGTTATACTGTAATAACTGTTGATATATATTAGATACTGATGATAGCAGTGAGTTATCAGAGCTTATTGAGGTTGCCTTTATTCTTTATTACAGCTTCATGTAGATGTTTCATTGAGCTGAAAATAGTTTTAAGCTCTTCCTTAGTTATTACATTTTGCCAGGAAACCATATCCTCAATTAGTTCCTTTTTATTTCATGGGTACCTCATTCGGATAAGAGTTTTGAATCGGTGCCACAAGATTTCGATAGGATTGAAGTCGGGACTGTTTCCTGACCAGGACAACAACTCAATGATCTTAGAATGGTACCAGTCTTTCAATTACTTTACTGTGTGGCAAGGAACAGAATCTTGCTGAAAAATAATTGAAGCATTGTTGATAAATAGATCCCTGATGGAAGGCAGAAGTTTGGGTTCTAGAATGGTGTTAATGTATTTTATGACATTCAGTTTCCCATCGATGATATGAAGGTGACCAATACCATCTGCTGTTATGCATGACTAAATGATAAATCTATGTGGGTACTTCACAGTTGCCTGGATAAAGTCAGGATGTAGCATTTCTGCTATTTTACGTCTTACATATTTTAGGCTATCACTACTGAATAATGATATTTTAGTTTCGTCCCTCTATATAACTTGGGACCAATAATCATTTATCCTACTAATATGTTTCACTGTCCACTGTAGTCCCTTTTAGCCCTGCTTACGTTGAGATACAGCTTTTTTCGAGGAATTCTACATTTTAGTCTTACATCTGCTAATCTACTCCTGATTGTTTTTGAACTGACAGGAACACCAGCATCATTCAAATCCCTTCTGATGGCTGTTGATGACGCTTTTCTATACCAGAGACATAATATTTCGTTCTTCTGTCATTAACATATGTGGTGCACCTTTTTCCTGCTTTGTTTTTTATTAAATTTGTCTCCTGACATCTTAAACAAAACTTTCAGTCTCCAGGTGTAGTCACTGAACTACCCACCTGTTATGTAATTTTAACAAGGGAAATACAACTTTCTCGTCAAACATGTATCCAATCTACTCTTTTATTTGATGTCGTTGCTTTTTGACTAAATATCATTGTTATCCTGGCCAGAAAACAGCCCTGACATCAATCTTATCAAAAATTTGTGGTACAGTTTGAAAACTCTTGTCCGAATGAAATAAAAAAGAACTAATTGAGGATGTAAATTGTTTCTTATCATCATGTATTAATGAAGGAAAAGCTTAAAACTATTTTCAGTGCAATGAAACATCGATGTGAAGCTGTAATAAAGTATAAAGGCAACCACACTAAGTTCTGATAACTCACTGCTATCATCAGTATCTAATGTATATCGACAGTTATTACAGCAAAACTTTTTTTGCCTTGTGAATATTTGAATTTTATATTGAATTCAGTATTGAATTCCCTTTAAAATGATATAAAATACTTATCATTTTGTACAACATAAAATTTTCTATAAGGATCCAAACTAAAAACAACTAACAATTTAAAAAAAGTGTCCACAATTTTGGCCACCACTGTGTGTATTAGTTTATTATTTTAAAAATCTATGGTTTCTAATATTCAAAAAATTTTGTTGGTTGTTTTTATTGTAAAGGACTGATATGTCTATTATTTTAGTTTATATACGTATTATGTCTAATATTTATCTTTAAAAAAAAACAATAATTTTTAAAAGATTTTTCTTTGTTCATATTGTATTTACTCTATTTTAAGCCACACTTCAAATTCTCAAAATGTTTTTGTGAAAAATGTTGGCATTGATTCTTTTATCATAAATATTATTTATTAATAATTATATTTATAAAATATAATAGAAATATTTATATGATTACAGTAATTATTTTACTTTTTAAAACACGAAATAATTATCTAAAATACCATATAATATTTAATAAACCTTTTTTAATGCATTTATTTAATTGTAAGAATAATTCAAAAAAACTGATCATGCGACTCGAACCTTGGCCGATCGTGTGGTAAACAGGTACTCTCTCACCTATGCCACAGCATCTCTTAATCTAATTGAAACTTAATTGCATTTATTTAATTGTAAGAATAATTTTAAAAAAACTGACCATGCGACTCGAACTTTGGCCGATCGTGTGGTAAACAGATACTCTCGAACCTATGCCACTGCATCTCTAATTGAAACGTAATTGCATATAAGCTAATTATGAATTTCAAAGACTATTTTCTCCAAATTGACTGGCCATTCAGCACTAATACATGGAGAGTTGAACACCCTAAAGGAGTACTACTATTATACAAAGTCTCGCCCCCAAATGAATTTCCTTAGTTGGGCCCTCCCCTTGTAATTCAAGATTCAAGTAAATGCAGTGTATATATTTTAAATTAATTCATAAATTGAGATGTAACACTTCAAGAATCGTATCAATACTGCTGAACTTTTTTACAAAGTATTCCCATTAATACATTTTTCTCATTCTTTATATTATTGAAGTAATGCATTGCAATCATTCTGTCTTATTATTTTAGATGATGGGTGATACAAGCCCTGAAAAATGGACGTATCAATTCAAAGATGCTAAAATAAAACGTAATGAAGCAGAAGCATAGAGAATTTCTCTAATAACTTTGTATGTAATTATTTTTTTGTATATACTTTTTTTATATGTATCTTCTTGTATGATATGCTAATAAAATACAATTCTTTTTACTTGTCTTTCTTTCATTTCTGTACTTATGACAGAGGCGGCTCTAGGGCCGGACAAACCAGACCCCTGCCTGGGGCGGCAAATTTTAAAGGTGGAATTTGGATCAAATTTGAAAAACATTTTTTTTTTTGTTACAAAAATTTTTCTATATTTTCTGAAATATTATTGGGTGTGAAATTGGTACTTCATTTAACATATCTTTTTTTTTACTTTGTACGCTGCATATTTAATGACAGTTTTCTTATATGTTTAAACTTGAAGGGTTCGAGGTAGGAGTATATGTTAAAGCACGAGATTCAATATGTTTACTCATCTTTCTCTAGTAACTTTCTTCCCATACTGAAGTGAGGTCACAATGGACATTCTTTCACCTTTACAATGTCCGGTTTCAGCTATCCAAAAGGGGACAAGGGTAATAAGAGGTTTTGGTAAATAGAGAGCCACAGGAGATGTTTTATTTTAGTCTTGAATGTAGTTACTATAAATTAAAAACGCTTATGATCCCCACCATTAGTAGACTATTTTCCGTAGATATTGGCCTGCTTAAATAGACTATTCCTTCTCTTTCATTTCACTCGTTTGAACTAATAACAAGTAATATGTTCTGAATTTTTTATGATTTAAAATAATATATAGAGAGAGAGGGGGCGGCATTTTCCATTTTTATCCAGGGTGGCAAAACTGCTAGAGCTGACCCTGCAGGAACACAATGTATTTCTACGCAGAATTTCCCTCAAGAATTATCTCGCATATGCAGGGCCAGTTTTCCGCTTAAGCACATGCCTAGGGCGCAAAAAGAGAAAAAAAATTTTTAATTACAGCGAACAAACCACCGCCTAGCTAATCACGTTTGTGTGCAGAACTTTGGAAAACATCTACTATGGAAAATGAAGCTTAACAGTTTTGTGTTGCAATGCACTTAAAAAATGATATGACAATGTAAATTGATTACAGTGATGTCATTAATGATTTTGCTATGATCAAAGCTTGAAGAAAACCTTTATTGTACTAGTACAATGACTCAGCAAGGAATAAGGATGTCTAAAAGTAAAATATAGTAAACCGATAAGTGATGATAATGAACAAGTTAACAGTTCATAATGTGTTCTCTGTACTATGATTATGAACGATTTTATTTATTTTCTATAATTCACAAAAAGGTGGGTGGTCCGAGATGCTGTAATGGAAGAAATGAACAAAAGTGGCCAAACCATGCCACTATGTTTTCCTTACTATACCGGTTGCTAGTACAGAATCACGGATCCATAGGTAGTGGATACTGAAAAGAAAATAGAGTTAAGAGAAAATCTCTCTCAAATCAAATCTGGCAAGGTAAGAAATGAAGGAGGGGGCGCTCCAGAAATAGTGAGGGATAGGCGTAACAATTTGAAGTGCCTACTGCGCCACGGAGGTTAAAAATGGCCCCGTACATATGGTTACCACAAACCGCTTCCTTTTAAGGATACGTTTTGGAAATCATTCTGTAGCCTTTTTTGATTTTTAAGCCAATGTGTCGCGGGTTCGAGTCCCGATACCACTGAAGACTCACAGTGTAGAGGAGACTGATGCATGTTAAATTTGTCGAGTTAGAAGTTCTCCTGCATTTTTTTTTTCGACGTGGTAGTTAGAGAGGATGTGCCAGCTGAGGAGTTGTCTTCGTCACTTGAGCGAAGCTCAAAATTACGAGGTCTATCGCCAATAGCTTTCGTGTTATTTTATGATGTCGTTAATATGATTCTCATTCACAAGGCGATCGATCTTCAGCCAGAAAGGAAAGTTTGGTGGAGGAAAATCTTCAACCTTTTTTCTAGAGAATTTCCTTTGTAATCATTCCTTGATTTGCTATATATATATATATATATATATGTCATTATTATCAGTTGGGTGGAGTTATTGGTTAGACTCTGGCTTTGTACACCCAAGTTTGCAGAAATTCAGCAGTATCCGTGGTATGATTATGCAGCATGTGAAAGATCCCCAAAGAGCCTGTTTCACTTGGGTGCTCTCGGAAAAATTAAATTCCCAGTAGAATTTCTCATCGTCAGAGCTTGGGTGCCTCTTTCTGGGTTGAAAAAAAAAACTAGGCATCAAAATTACACTGTGGCAAGCAGTGTCCATCTATATGGTGACACACTAAAAAGTGATTCCAGCTCCCAGGGAATGAACTAGTATTGCAATGGTAACTGCCAGTCCTCAACCCCATTTGAAAGAAAAATATGTCATTTTATTATAACTACATTTTTGCAGTTTTAAATTAGTGTAATTATATAAACCTTTAAAAAACCTCAAGATGTTCTTAATTTGAAGGAATTAAGGGCAGGTCCTCAGAAAAAATATTTTAAATATTTTCAAATGCTTTTGTGCATTTTAAATTTATAATTATTAAAACTATATTTTGCGAGTCTCTTGCAACTGATTTAATTTATAACTTAGATATTAATTTTATTTTGATTTCATAGTTATTGGATTTGACAACAATGGGTTAAATTTATGTGATTAGATACTGTCAACAATGTCAAACCACTATCTGTTAGGCAGACATTTTAGTCTCAACATTTTGAGTAGTTAACAAATTTTTTTTCGTATAAAAAAATAACTGCTATGTAACTTGGTCGATAAAAAATATGGTATGTGTAAATTTGTCACATAGCAGTTTTTTATATGAACATTTGGTTAGTAAATTAGTTGCAATAGTCAAAAACTTAAAAACGTCCACATAGCAGATATTGGTTTGACAATGATGATTCAAAATTACAACAATTATTTTTTTAAATACAAATTTTGAATATCAAAGTCCTTTGAAATTCTGAAGAGTTACCAGTTTTTTTAAAAGAAAAATAATTTTAATTAAATCCAATTGTTAAATGAATATATAGCATTGTATTATAATTAATGTATTCACTTCTTTTAAATATATTTTACCATGTTTTTGTTTACTCACTTTCTTGTCTGTCTGGGTGGAATTTTGTAATTGATTTTAAACTAACTTCCCGATGAGTTAGAGACCTGAAATTTGGACCATAGCTCGGAAGTGGATGGCAATGCATGGAAATGTGAAACAAGACGGGGGGGGGGTTAGAAGTTTTTTATACCTTTTAGTCTGTTATAAAAACATGGTACATTAATTTTTATTTTCATAATTTTATTTACGACTTCAATAAAAACACTTGGTATTCTAAAATTTATCTCTTATTGCACAAATCTGTAAAATGTAAACATGTCAATCTGCTTTATATATTATATCGTCAAAGCCTGAAAGATAATATTAAGGGGGTTAGGTTACTATAACTAATTCAATTCTCATTTCAAAGTGGAATAATTCTTGTATAATCTTTCTCGCAACTTAATGAAGAGAAACTTTGCTTTTGTTAACCTTATATTAGCAATATTACTTGCAAACATCAAAATAGTATTTTGCTTTTGATTGTTAATTGTAACAATACTGAAACTCAGTAGCGCAACAGCCCATGTGGGCCAGGGCCTACTGTGACCATTGGGCACTGAGGTGCATGAGCAGATGTCCCAATCAGGTGGTCAATCTGAAGCAAAAATCTCTCAGTGTTTTAGTCCCTAAGCAAGTTTGGTACTCATTTATTGACCCACTGAAAGAAGGAGTCGACCTTGCCCAGCCTGAGGATAGAACCTCGAACCTGTAGTTTGGAAGCACGGAACGCCACCACTTGGCCTCAATTGTAACAATTCATGAGTAATATACATACTCAGTTTAAAGCTCAAAATGTTATATTTTAGATTTTTTCACATAGTTCAGTTCAATATAAGAGTATATATCTATGCAATTATGTAATAAAAAAACTGCGTATACATACAAAATTAAGCAGTATCAAATAATAGTACATGAAAATATTTGCGTTCATTGAGAATAAAAATCTTTTAAATCAGCACATTTTCACAAAATGTATTTATTTGAGAAAAGGTTTGTAATACCTTTGATGAAAGTGAAATACAATTTCCATGATACTCAATTATCTAAATGCAAGTCTATCAGTAAAGGTTACAGAGAATATATATATAAATATTCAGAATGTTTACAGTTGAAAATCAGTATCATAAACATACATATAAAATTCTTAACAAAGTATTATAACACTTGCTTATTATTACTTGCTTTTATAGCTAAAAAGACGGACAATAGAAATTTGACATAAACTCACAAATTGTCAAAATACTTACTTAAAATGAGCGAGTTACAATTATCTTAAATCCATATATATTTACCTTTTTAAATTGATAAACACAATTAAGTTAGAGAAATATAATGATGTAAGCATTGTAAAAATTACATTTTCCATTTCCAGCTGCCATTTAACATTATTATTTTGTGAATTCTTCACATTATGTCAGTTTTATAATTTTGACAAAATTAAACTTCTCACACACATACATTGTTTCTTTATTAATAAAAATTTATAGGTCTTCAAAAGCAATTTTAAGCGACAACTTTAACATATATAGATTTCATACTTAAAACTTAATGAATGACATGAAAGTAACATGAACATGAATTAAAAAGAAGTCACAAATCATTCTGTGACACACATAGACCTTACATAGCTTGTCTAATCAAACTCTGGTGACTGTAAAATCCACTAACCAACCAAATACACATAAATGTAATAATATTTTACTAAAAATTAAAAACTCACAAAACATACTAGATAAAAAACTAAATATAAGGTAGTAACTATTACCATACAGTTTATTTCTACTGAATAATGTACACATATTACACTATAATTCAAATGCTATAATTCTTAGAAAACTATGCTTAACTATTTTTTTGGTACTTGCATACTGACACAACAATGTCAACCCTAAAGATAAATCTCCAAGTTGGCATCCCTGATTTCACACATGTCCTATGCACAGCATTTGCAACCATATGCTTCATTTCTTATAATGTTGTCAATACAAGTGTGATAATATGCAGGTACCATTTTTTCCATAAAATGAATGCAAATCAAATGTAATCAATCTCAAATGATACTTATGCATTAGATCACTGCAGAAAAATTTGCACATCATGACTACAGAATAAAACAAAATTCTAACATGTTTTATTTGAAAAAAAAAACTTATCAGAAAGGTTTTGGAAGAAAATGGCACGATTTGCATGGCACTAAATTGGCTGCAGTGTGATGTTAATACATAAGTAATCTCCTTAACTTTACATAACCTAAAATCTGACTAAGCAATCAACTGTATACACAAATGATATTTTACCCTAAGTCCCAAACTTTATCCAAATATGATGAATGAATTTCAGATACTTTTTAGGCTAGGGTTTATCCTACTACATCATATGTACAAAATGTTACTAAACACTCAGCATAACATAATACTTTGTTGAAAATTTATAAATATAAAGAAAATGATTTGAAATGCATTAATAAATAAATTACTCAGGTATTCAAGGCGATATGTTTCATCGAAAATAATAAACCAGCAGAAAAATATATTACATGGTTAAATTAATGGAAAAGAATTTAAGATGTGTAACATAACAATTATAATAAATGTAAAAAAGAGTTTAAAAAATGAAATTTTTTTGCATGAATAGTAAGTACTTTAAAAACTTCTGATAAACATAAAATCACAGCAACCATTCTCTAAGAAAACTAACAAGTATTATAAATTTTAAAATTAAAAGCATCAATAACAAACATTAATGTCCTGAATCAAATGTTCAGTAAATTTGTTTAATTTAAAAGAAATTGTAAACACTTGCATGAAGTGTGAAAAAGATGTATTTTACATAATTTCTTGTCGGTTAACCCAAGAAGTATAAAAAAGGAGATGAAAGTTCATTCAGTTTATTAAATAAACTTGCCCATTGCAGACATCTTTAGTTTTTATTAACTGGTTCATTTAAATAACTGCCAATTTTACATTATTTGGTAGCTACTAACCAAAGAGTTTTAAGTCATAATCAAGGTAATGTGAAGATACTCGCGCGAGCTAGTGCTTTATTTTCATGCATCTCATAGTGAAAATTATTTAGTGTCACGGTTTTCAGTATTCCATAACATTCTTCAAAATGGATCTTTAAATGCTTATAACATCTCTATTTATAAAATTAAGTTTTATTATAAAATAATTTTCCTGAAATAGCAAGAAAACAATTTTTTTTTTAATATTTGAATGCGCGAGAGAACAAACAAAAATGGTTCAAGTGTAGTATAGGGGGGCCACTTTGAATTTAGCGATTTTTCTTCGGATTTGGCGAATTTTTTCTAAGTGTCATGGTGAGATATCGAATTCATTCTTAAATAATATTAAATTCCGAAAAAAGTGCCTTGGCGACTGGTTTTAGTCACCAAAAAAAAAGAACCGCGCCAAGTGGCACCCCTATACTACACTTGAACCGACATATTCTTTTGGTTAATCAGAAGTTATGTCAACACATTCGACTTCTGCATTTGACACAGGAATCGGCTCTGATTGTGTATCTGCACATTGTTTTGAAGCAGACTTGTGGTTTGTTGATGGTCTTAATATTTTACAGCTGGCCAAGTCTACAAAACGTTCCTGTCTTATTCAAATATTCCATAGGTAGAAGTGACTCTGGTAGAATTGGAAAATC
Source organism: Trichonephila inaurata madagascariensis (assembly GCA_019973955.1). Taxonomy (NCBI): domain Eukaryota; kingdom Metazoa; phylum Arthropoda; class Arachnida; order Araneae; family Nephilidae; genus Trichonephila; species Trichonephila inaurata. The sequence continues at coordinate 90,077 of BMAV01016321.1, forward strand.
AGCAGACACACCAACGCTCTTTGCTGGCTCTTTTGGCACAATCCCGCGGCTTCTAAAAAACTTTAACTGATTTTGGTAAATTTTCTCGAAATCCTTTTGTGCCTTGAGCAATTGTTGTTCTTTATCCTACATTTTTTGTGTAAATCTATATAAGGATTAATTTTTGGATCTTTGTGGAATATATATATTCCGTCATTTTTTGCTTCATATACAAATTTATTTCCGTCCTTGTCATTACAACAGTTTCTTCGGATAGATCATCAACGTAACCTTCAGCTAGGTGAATTGTGCCAGCGACAAAGCTCCAATGTCAAATTTTTCCATTTTAGGCGGAGATGTTTTTTCAGCCACATTCTTTTTCGACCGCGGAGCCATTCTTATTTTCTTTTACAAATCAGCGTACGCAGCACAATAACAGATTCAAAATGGTAGGTCTAGACGGTAGCGTCTAGCCCCTCAACAGCTAATTTCCTCAGCATGTTATGTTATGCATGTTATGTTATATGTAATTCCCATGCAGCATGTTATGTTTATGGGACGAGTCTGCTGAAGAGTAAAGCCCATAGGGACACAATTTTATTCCGCCGAAATCGAATGCGCCATTTTGCTGTCTATTGATTTAGTACGATAGTCGTAAATAAGCAGATTTTTTTTCTGAATGGAATAATTAACTCGCCAAATACGCGATTTTTCTACATTTGGCGGAGAAGCAGCCTATTCGACAATTTCACCACAATTTGAATTGGAAAAAAGTTGATGTTTGATACTGGATTTTGTAAATGCAAATGCTAAAAAAATGTAGCAAACACAGAAAAAAATATCGTGTATTTGGATTAATTTTCGTAATCCTGAACGAATTATTTAAGTCTTTCGATACTTAATGTCTCTTCATCCAGTGTTGAAAATTTTCCAGCCATTAAGAATATGATCCGACTCAAACCCAACTTCAAAAAAAAGAATTTTAATACTGTTTTTTAAACGAAAGTTTCACTTTATAGGAAATTTTGTTAATTTATTATTTGGGTTGCATAGCATAAATTGTTGTGTCGATTTTTCATTGTTAAAATTTTCAGCTCAAAAAAAATTTCATTTGATTTTTGAAATTTGGGCAGGCAAAAACCCCCGGGATGGCTCATAGAAAAATGTCGGGTCCATAAAAAATTATTCGGTTTTCCCCGGAGAAAAATGGATGGTGGTGGGCTGTCTTGCTCTTTTTTAGTTTGGGAAAGAAAAGATTGGGGGAAAGGACTTTAAGAATCTGAAAAATATAATTGGTAATTTTCCCAATAAACCCTATATATATATCCCGGGGTTTAAAAGAATGGATCCGATAGTGTAAAGTTCCTTTATTTACTAAAAATGGTTTTTGGAAAAGGTGGCCCAAAAATGCCTAAAAATAATGTCCGCCATTTTTTTATTGTATGAAAGTTTTAAAAAAAATTTGTTAATTATATAAAGAAATTTAAAAATTTTAAAAAAAACCCTACTGGTAGCCCTGAAATTTTTAGTTATTACATATTTATATCCGCAAAATGACTCGGGCAAATTAGGGGTAATCAAACCTAGAATTTGCGGGTTCTAGGGGGGCCAAAACCGCAGCAGGAGGGTCCAAATGTTCTCCTTACGCCACTGGAAAGAAATTTCATATGTGAATTCATTAAGCACGGGCCCAATTTGGGTTTTTCCTTGCCTAAAGTGATTGTTTTTTGATTTATTTGGGAATTTTTTTGTGTCACTAAAGTGATAGTAACCAAAAAACTTTTTGATGAATTTTTTAAAAAAAATTAATGCCTGTTATTTTTTTTATTTCTGCAATAGTAATGCAAAAAATTTTGTTTAAATCTGAGCTTGTTTTTTTTTAAAATTTTTTTTTTTTATTGTTCTATAAAAGGGCTTATAGTTATATGAGATAAAACATTTTTTAAAAAATTAGTTATTTTTCATTTTAAAAAAGGTAAAAGCATTAAAATGTTTTGTTCAGGAAATTTTGAAAAACTTTTTTTGGGTTTAATCCACCCCCACCCCCCCCCTACTTGTAACCTTAAGGAGAACTCCCGCGTCACAATAAATGTTTTTTAAAAAATCGATCTTTAATGGAATACGTACCAAATGTTTAAATTTTTGGTCCGCGCAAGACCCTTCAGCAATTTATATATCCCATTAACTTTTAAACAAATTTTTTGCATTATTTGTTAAATTGGGGGAACAACCCCCAAAAATTTTCGAAGGACAATTTTACTATCTAAAGAAAAGGGTGAAAAAGGACCCCTCACCTTTTTTTTTTTTTGTGTTGTTTCCCCCTACTGCATGGGCCTGTTTTGAACTGTTTACATTAAACGCCATCATTTTAGTTTTTTCTTTTTTCCTAGAACATTCTTTTTATTTCTTCTGAAGGTTAATAAATAGAGGTAAGAATTTATACCTCTATTGTTTTTTTCAAAAAAATTATTTGTCATTGTTTTTACTGCAAAAGCAAAATAACCCAATTAAAAAAATTAAAAAAAAAAAATTTTCGTGGAAAAAAATAAATTTAAAAATTCGATTAATTGAAATTTTGTGAGGATTGGATATCTTAGAACTTAAATAAAATTTCAAAAAGAATCCAAAGCAAACTTAATGCAGAAATGGAGAATTTAATATAGCGCCCTTCGCACTGAATTAAGACCCCGGGAATATTAAAAAAAATTGTTACATAAAGTATAAAATTAAATCGGGCATAAAACCCCCAAAGGCAATTTTTTAAATTTTCCCAAGTTCAACAAAGTATGGCGGAAACCCCAAATTATCATTAAAACTTCCGAAATCCCCTAAAAAGATTTCGGGAAAATATGAAAAGGGAGCAATTTTAAAATACAATTTAAAAATTATCTCAAAAATTCAAACTCTCCCAGAGCAAAAATTACCCCAAAGCTGATTAAACCCGGGAAAAAATTTAGAGACTATTAGCTATTTTTTGAATTTTTTTTAAATCTTTGAAAAACCCCATGAAAATAAACGTAAAATTAAACCAAAAAGGAATTTAAACCGCAAAATTAAATTATGAATCAGCGTTTTGAAACCAATATGATGTAAAAAAAAACATTCGCTTTGAAAGTATTGAATTTGAAAGAAAAAAGGACATTTTAATTTTAAAATTATTCTTAAAAACGGGATAAAGAGATTTTTTAAAAAAATTTTGAAACAGCCTTAATTCAACCGTTCCTAAATTTGATGATTTTATTTCATTTTGAAAAACGAGCCAATTTTTTAAGAATATAAAAAAAAAATACCTTAAAAAACCAATGTTTATAAAGAAGAAAAAATAAAAAAAATTTTTTTTTAGAATCTATCAATTCTGTGTATTCATGCATTTTGTGTAAAAAAACATCCCTTTTTTTAAGTGTGTTTCCCTTTTAAAATTAAATGCCATACAGAAAAAAAGGAAATGCCAGGGTTATGTGTCTAATTGTTTAAATGACGCACAGAGTTTCAAGGGGAAATCGCTTCTTAGGAATGGGTTTTAAAACACTCCTCAAAAAAGGGGAAACCCAAAGCCCTGATTTATAGCACTTCCCCACTAAAAGGGTCCCCAACCAGGGAGTTTCCACTCAGGAAAAAAGCCCTCTCTTGATGTGGGAAAAAACCCCGTTTCCCCCACAGCGGGTTTTTGGGGTTTTGAACCATTCACAGGAAGTTGCACCCAAAGCTCAGCCGGGATTCGGGGCATGTCAATATCAACCCCAAGTTTTCAAACCGTTGGGGGCTACAAAAAGAGTTAATTTTCCTATCCCAGTTTAGGGGAAATAAAACCATAGCGGGGAATTAAAACGCCAATAAAGTTCCCCGCCTTTTCTAAACTTTGTTTTTCTGGTTGTCCAAAAAATTACAGACTTTCTTCCTGTTTCTCAAATAAACCTCAAAAATTTAAAAAATACCCAGAACAGAGATCCAAAATTTGGTTTCCCGGAAAAAACCATTTGCTAATTGGAAGAGGCATTTTGACATAATTGGGAAAAAATTCCCCCATCAGACAAGGTATTTTTTGGAGATCGTTTTTATAATTAACTGGGAAACACATTCATACAAAGAAAATAAATTAGGGTTTTTATAGAAATGCAAAACATTGATGATAATTTACAAAAAATTTTAATAGAAAAAAATTAATCAAAAACCATTAAGCAAGGAAAGAAATATTGTGAAAATCTTATCAAATGACTCCCCTGCAATGAAGCCGTAAATGTAGTACAAATGCCAGTTAAAGACATCAATTAGGACACTCAAAGGGTTTGCAATGAAAAGACTAGATAGTTTGGGAAAAAATTATCTAAAGATAAAAAAAGGAAAATTTTTTATAGGGGGAAATTTTTGCAGAAACTTGACTTGGGGCATATGGAAAAAATGGAAGAACATTCAGATGAAACATCCCAAAAAAATATTTGTTATTATCTTCCAATCATTCTTTTTGGGCCCGATAAAACAACACCAAATTAAGATTGTTTTTTTTTTGTTTTACTACTTCAGGTTTGCATAAAAAAGACCTATTTGAAAGGAAAGTAAGGAAAATTTTTGAAATCATGAACCCCATTTCAAAACAAAATATCTTACAACCAACCCAGATGATGTTTCCCAAATTCCCCCATTGATCCAGCCACTGATTTTAGGATTAGTGGAAAAAAAGAGCTAAAAAAGTCCTATAGATTGAAAACGTCAATGGGACCCCATGCCCTTTTTGCAAAAGAAAACCAAAAAGTTGTGGATGAAGCTTTAATTTCCCCTTTGCTTCCGAGCCTTCAAGCGGTACATGGATGATGTGAAAAGGGGGGGCACAAAAAACTTACACTGCTCACCAATTACCCAGTTTCAAAAAATTTGGGAAACATTTGGAATAAAACATAAATGGAATAATTAAGGAAACTTCTTAATTCATCCAAAACAAGAACACTCATTTTCAACCAGCGAGAATCAGCCATAAAACCAGGGGTTTGTGGGAAAACCCAAAAGGAGACTATTTCATGTTCAAAGTCTCAATCCCCTTCCCAAAGACATCTTATACAAAAAAAAGATGTTTTGCGCCCTAGGCCGAAGACTTTTACGCAAACCCCTTTTTGGGCTTAAAAATTTTTGGGGAACTTCAAATAAGTCCATTTTTTTTCTAAAACCCAGGAATCTAAGGGAAACTTCAAATTTTTTAGGATATTCAGATGCTTGGGGGGAGCCTAGGGCCGGGGGGTAATGCACTGTGCCAAAAAAATGGTACCACCACAACCAAGTCAGTGGCAGCAAATCCTTTTCGCACCAATCAAATTCTCCATTCCCCCAACCTCAGCGGTTTCTGCTGGCCCAATTAGTGGAAAAAATTTCTACAAGTAAAATTTAGCTAAAAAACATCTTGCCCAATTGATTCAAAAAAAGAATTGCCTGGGTCAAATCCGTAACAACTGAAAAATTTTCGGCAAGGTTTAAAAATACAAACCTTTAGGGGAACTTTAGGAAAAATACCTTCAGCTCAAAACCCGCAGATATCATCTCTGAGGGTTTCCCGAAGAAATTTTATCATTGACTCTATGGTGGAATGGTCCCCAGCATCGACATTCCTGAAAATTTATTGAACCTTCAATTACCAGTTCTATGAACTTTACTTGTGGGAACTTTAAAAAAAAATCTGATATCAGCTTGACATCAATCTTGACTCAACTTTAGAATGATCTTTTTTAAAAATTAAAAAAATTATATTAAATTAATTAATTTTTTGTTATTTTTCAGATTCCCAAATGTCAAAAATGCATCCCCATTCAGGTCCCCCCGAGGAACCAGGGAAAAATTTATATGATTAAAAGGATCCCGGTAACAGTTTTTAACAAAGAAGAAATTTTAGGGAAAGGGGGAAACTATTAAAAAAAGGTCGTTTAAATTGTTTGAATCCCCTTGACAAAAAAAAAGCATTTTTGAGTTGGTGGGGAAAGAATTCAAATTTAAATATATGAAATTTATTTTGCTTCCCGAAAAAACAAATTAACTATTTTAATTTTGAATTATTACCATTTAAAAATTTGCCGTAGGTGCTAAACCCTACTTTATTAGCAGACAAGAGTTCTGGCCATTGGTGGCAAAAACTTAGAAAATTGTTCAAAAATTTTGTTTTTTGTTTAAAAAAAAACCTAGAATTTAGAACAAATTATGGAAATTTTCCAAAAAAGAATTACTTAGTTCTCCTTTTACTATGAGGGAAAAGATTTCAGGCCCATTTTATATTAAATATAAATCCCAACGGGTATTTCCATAAATGTTATGTTGCATTTTCATTTGTTTTATTAAAATATTTATAGAGGTTGTCCAAAACTAAACAAAAATTGATTGCAACTCCAAACGATTTTTAGTAGAAGGGAAAAGTACTTAATTTGTACTGATAAGCCAATTTCATAGGTAAGCAGAGAATTAAGAATAATTTGAAAAAATCCACCAGATATTTTTGCCATATTTAAATAAAATTACTTGAAAACCCTAGATCACCCAATTTTTGGGGGACTTTGGGAAGAGGTTCAAATCTTTTTAAAACATTTTAAAAAAAAAGTGTGCCCCAAAATTAGAAAATTTTATCAATTACTATAAAAGTTTTTGAATAGGCCCCCCTTCTATGTCCTCTGATCTAATGATTTTTTAGCCTCACCCCAGGACACTTTCTCTAGGAAACTCTGCAAAGTTTCCCGTTTGACCCGAAAATAAATTAGATAGCATTTATCTCAACGAAAAAAATTTAAAAAAATTTGTTCAATTTATATGGCTTTTGGGGGTTAGATTATCTTAATAATTTACAGGCTAGAATAAATGGGAAATTTTTAGAAAAAAAATGACCCCAATTTTGGTTTTTTTTTTTAAAAAATGAAAATCTTCCACCATGTAAATGGGTTTGGGAAGAATTTTAGAGAAAATTAAAGGTTTAGATGGAAAGGCAAGGAAAAAACACCTCAAGGGATTTTTAAAAAAGGGAATTTTAAAAAACTGTTTACTACCAAGTGTTTAAATGTCATTAATCATTCAAAATTAACATTAATATTTTTATTCGTTTTTTTTAAAGTGCAATTTTTTCTATTATCATATTTTTTATTTTTAATTTTTGTAGATTTATGTAAAATTATTTGTTTCTTGAAAAGTTATTTCAATGGGGGGATGTTGGCTCTAAAAAAGCACCCCACCCCCTTTATAATCTCTTTGATTCAGAGAATTAAAAACCCAATTTTTTAAATGCAGGTTTTTGACTTTTTTTTTGAGGTAATTTTTTTACTTCTGTTATAATTTTCTTAAAAAGATACTTTCAAAAGTTTCATTATATGAAATGAAAACCCCTGGAAAATTCAACATATGACAATTGAAATGGGTTGCCAATTGGCGGTTATTACCATTTAATGTTTAAAATTTAAAAAAAGTGTTAAAGTTTTTTTCATTTGGGGCAGTTTCTATTAATATTTTTTTATAATTAGGTTCAAAAAAAAAGTTTCTACCTTCCTATAATAAATAAGGGACTATGTTTTTTTTTATACTTTAAAATAAACTAAAAAACTGAAATTTTAACTTATTTGTTTTATTCTCTACAGTTTTCCAAAATATAACTGTTCATTTTGAAACCCAAAAATTTTTCCCCAAAAAAGAAAAGGGGGCATTTTTTCTAGCATTCAAAAATGTTCAAGAAACAATTTATTTTATAAAACAAAACGAATTTTTATATATGAAAAAAGGGTCATAATAGAATCTTTTATTTGTTTAACATTACTTTTTAATATTTATAACTTTTAAAAACGGGGATAGAAACTTTAAACCGGGAAATATTTAAATTGCATTTTCTTAACACAGTCTTTAATAGTTTTCAAAAAACTTTTGTTTAAATCTGAGCTTGTTTTCTTTTAAAATATTCTATTTTATTACGTTCTATAAAAATGGCTTATAGTTATATGAGATGTAAAACAGTTTTTGAAAAATTAGTTATTGTTCATATTAAGAAAAGGTAAAAGCATTGCAAAATGTTTCATGTTCACGGAACAGTATATGATAAAGCTTTTAAGTTGGCTCTTACATCACACCCCCACCTCGCCACCCTCACTTGTGTACACCTTGCAAGGGAGACACTGCACAAAGCAGTCACAATAAATGTTTATGCCTAAATCGCGATCTTTAATGGAATACAGTACCAATCAAGATAATATTTGGTCCGCCGCCTACGCGAGATCTTCTTCAGCAACTTATATATCCCATTAAGCGCTTAAACACCATTATGGCGCATTATTTGCTTAAATTCAAGAGAACAACGCCCCAAAAGTTGTTCGAACGCGACAACGCTACTCCCATCTACAGAGTCAAAGGTCGCGAAAAAGGACCCTCTCACCTTTCTTTTCTCGTTTTTGTGTTCGTTTAACTACTGCATAGGCCTGTTTTGAACTGTTTACATTCAACGCCATCACTTCTAGTGTTTTCATTCTTTCAAGTAGTTGAACATTTCATTGACTTCTTCTCAAGAAGGTTCATTATAAATAGAGGTAAGCCACTATACCTCTATTGTTTATTTCCTATTGCAAAAATTATTTGTCATTGTTTATTACTGCAAAAGTCAAACCTAACCCAATTGAAAAATTAAAAATAAAAAGAACGCTTCTATACGCTCGCCGCACAAAATGAATTACTTAAAAATTCAAGATTACATTGAAAGTAATTGTGAGGATGTGGATATCTTAGAACTTCAATATCAATTAATCAAAAGAACTCTCATTGAAGCAAATCCTTAATGCAGAAATGGAGAATTTAATAGTAGACGCCCGAAATTCGACACTGAATTAAACCTGATCCAAGAATATTCGGAAAAATTGTTAGCATAAAGTATAAAATTAAATCAGACATCAAACGCCAAAGGCAATTTTTAAATGTTCCAAGTTCAACATTAAGTATGGTCATCAGGTCAAAACCCACTACAATTATCATTAAAACTTCCAGAAATCCCCCTACCAAAGATTTCTGAAAATATGAAGAATGGAGCAATTTTAAAATACAATTTAACAACATTATCTCAACAAATTCACAACTCTCCTCAGAGCAAAAATTGCATTATCCCAAAGCCGTGTACTAACATCCAAGCAAAGAATTTAGAGACTATTAGCTTATCTGCTTGAATCTTTATTTCTAAATCTTTAGAAGAACGCCATGAAAATAAACGCTAATAGTCTAAATCCATTACAAAGGCAATCTTAAAACTTGCAAAATTAAATTATGAATCAGCGTGCATCAAGAAACCTAATTATGATGTAAAACAAAAACATTCGCTATTGAAGTATTGTAACTTGAAAGAAACAATCTTTTCGACATTTTAATCTTAAACATTATTCTTCAAAAAAACTGGATAAAGAGACTTTTAAAACAATTTGAATACAGCCTTAATTCAACCAAGTTCCTAAATTTGATGACTTCTATTTCATTTTAGAAAAAACGAAAGCTCAAGTTTTAAGCAATATAAATAAAATACCTTCAGAAAAACCAATGTTTATACAAGACAGAAACAAATCAAAAATTTCTTTTAGAATCTATCAATTCTGTGTATTCATGCATTTTGTGTAAGCAAAAACATCCCAATTTTTAAGTGTGATTCTTTAAAAATTAAATGCCATACAGAGAAAGGAAATCGCTCAGAGGCATAATATGTGTCTCAATTGCTTATGATCAGCACAGAGTTTCAAAGTGTAAATCAAAGCATTCTTGTAGTGAATGTGGTTTTCACATAACACTCTACTACAGGCAAAAGGGGAAATTCGCCAACGCCCTGGATTTATGCGCGGTAGCACTCTCACCACTACAAGGTCAACCCCCAACTCATGGAGTTTTCACAGTTCTCAGGAAAATACAGCCGCTCTCTTGTACTAGTAGGAGCAAAACCCGCATCACCCACAGCAGTAGTTTGGGTTTTGGAACCATTCCAACAGGAAGTTGCATCCAAGCTCTAGCCTTGATTCTGGTAGCATGTCAATATCAGCATGCCAAGATTTCTAAACCGCTTAGGGCTCCACAAAACAGAGTTAATTTTCCTATCTCCAGTTTAGACGAAATAAAACCATAGTCAAGTCAGAATTAAACGCTACAATAATAAAGTTCGGCAACGCTCATTTTCTACAACTTTAGATTTTCTGGTTGGTTCCAAAAATTACAGACTTTCTTCCTGTTTCTCAAATAAACCCTACAATAATTTAAAAATACCCTCAGAACCAGCAGATCCAAAATTTGGTGCTCCAGGAAAAATCCATTTTGCTAATTGGAGCAGAGGCATTTTTTGACATACTAAGGCGAAGGAATTATTCGCGACATCAGACAACGGTATTTTCTCAGAGATCGCTCGATACATCTAACTGGAACCACACATTCATACAAAGAAAATCAATATTAAGTGTTTTCCATAGAAATGCAAAAACATTGATGATAATTTACAAAAAGTTTTGGGAGATAGAAACAATTAACTATCAAAAGCCATTAAGCAAGGAAGAGAAATATTGTGAAAATCATTATCAAATGACTCACATGCTAATGAAGCCGGGTCAAGTATGTAGTACAAATGCCAGTTAAAGACATACAAGGCTTAGGACACTCAAAGGGTTTAGCAATGAAGAGACTAGATCAGCTTTGGAAAAGATTATCTAAAGATAAACAAATGGAAAATTTATATATAGGAATTTATGCAGCAATACTTAGATTCTGGGGACATAGTGGAAAAAGTGGAAGAACATTCAGATGAAACATCCGCAAAACAATATTTGTTATTATCTTCCACATCATCATGCCTTTTCGGCCTGATAAAACAACTACCAAATTAAGAGTTGTTTTTACGGTTCAGCTTCTACTACTTCAGGTTTAAGCATAAAATGACCTTACTCTTGAAAGCAGAAGTGAAGGAATATTTTTGAAATCATCATGACACTCCATTTCGCAAAACACAAATATGCTTTCACAACCAACCAGATGATGTTTCTCGACAAATTCCCTACATTGATCCAGCTCAACGTGATTTCAGGATTATGTGGGAAAAACAAGAGCTAATGAGAAACCAGTCATCTATAGGATTGAAACTGTCAAATGCATGGGACCAATTGCCCCTTTAGCACACGCAAACACTTAAACAAAGTTAGGCCATGGATGAAGCTTCTAGATTTCCCTTAGCTTCCAAAGTAGCCTTCAAGACGCAGTACATGGATGATGTGAAAAGCTCTGGTGCACAAAATCTGACACTGCTCACCAATTACAATGCCAGTTGCAAAATATGCTGGAAACATGTGGAAATGAAATTACATAAATGGAAGTCCAATTCAAGGAGCTTCTTAATTCATCACAGATCAAGAACACTCATTTTCAACCAGCGAGAATCAGCCATAAAACCAGTGCTAGTTGAAACCAACAGGAGACTATTTCATGTTCAAAGTCTCAATCCCTTCAACAATGACATCTTTATACAAAAAATCCAGATGTTTTAAGCGCCATAGCGAAGACTTTTACGCACCCCTCTGGGACTTTAATGGAGGAACTCAAAAATAAGTCGCATATATTCTACAGATTCCTACGCGGAAGCTCATGTTTTTAGGATATTCAGATGCTTCGAGGCAGCCTAAGGAGCCAGAGTGTACATGCACTGTGTCAAAGAAGATGGTACCACCACAACCAAGCTCAGTGGCAGCAAATCTCGTGGTCGCGACCAATCAAAGTCATCTCCATTCCCGCCAAACCTCAGCTGTCTACTGCTGGCCCAATTAGTGGAAAAGTTCTCTACAAGTATTACTAGCTAAAATCATCTTGCATTGATTCAAACCATAGCAATTGCCTGGATCAACACTCCAGCTAATCAACTGGAAAACATTATCGGCAATCGAAGTTTACAAGATACAAACCTGACGGAGAACTTTGAATGGAAGCACATACCTTCAGCTCAAAAACCCCGCAGATATCATCTCTCGAGGTGTAAATCCTGAAGAACTTTCATCATTGACTCCTATGGTGGAATGGTCCCCAGCATCTGTGACATTCCTGAACAATTTATTGAACCTTTCCAATTACCAGTTCTTGATGAACTTTACTTGTCGGAACTTTAAAAAAACAGTCTGGATATCAGCTTGACATCAATCTTGACTCTAACTTTCAGAATGATCTTTTTTAAATATTTTAAATAATTATATTAAATTAATCTCGCGATTTTTAGTTATATTTCAGATTCCGCAGTAATGTCACAAATGCATCTCGGCCATTCAGGTCCCCACAAACGAGAACTCAGGAAGCAAAACTTCATATGATTAAAAGCAATCCAGGTAACAGTTTTTAACAAAGAAGAAATTCTTTAGAATGGGGAAACTATTAAAAAGGTCAGTTAACTTGTTTGAATCCCTTTCTTGACAAAGAAAACGCATTTCTAGAGTTGGTGTGACAAGTAATTCAAATTTAACATATAGTCAGAAATTTCCCATTTTGCTTCCAGAAAACCACAAGTTAACTATTTTAATTATGAATTATTACCATTTAAAAAATTTGCACGTAGGTGCTCAAACCCTACTTTATTTAGTCAGACAAGAGTTCTGGCCATTAGGTGGCAGAAACACTGCCAGACAAATTGTTCAATTGTGTTGTTTGTTTCCAAAACAAACCTAGAATTTAGAACAGTCTATGGAAATTTACCTAGAGAAAGCAGAATTACTTAGTTCTCCTTTTACTCATGTAGGAATAGATTTACAGGGCCCATTTTATATTAAATATAAATCCCAACGAAAAAGGTATTTACCATAAATGTTATGTTGCTATTTTCATTTGTTTTATTACAAACGCCTATTCATATAGAGGTTGTCACAGAACTAAAACACAGAAGCTATGATTGCAACTCAAACGATTTTTGTAGTAGTAAAGAGGAAAAGTACTTCAATTTGTACTGATAATGCTACTTAATTTCATAGGTGCAAGCAGAGAATTGCAACGCTATATAATTATTGCCAAAAAATCCACCAGATATTCTTGCCACTATTTAACAAATGAAGAAATTACTTGAAATTTATTCCCTAGATCACCCAATTTGGAGGACTTTGGGAAGCAGGTGTCAAATCTTTTTAAACATCATTTTAAAAAGAACAGTAGGTGATGCACGCCTAACATTAGAACAATTCATATAACAATTACTACTCAACAGTATTTTGAATAGTCGCCCTCTTACTCCCATGTCCTCTGATCTCTAATGATTTTGCAAGTCCTCACCCCAGGACACTTTCTCATAGGTAGATCTCTGCAAAGTTTGCCTGGCTTCAGACCTGACAGATAAATTAGATAGTCATTTATCTCAACGGCAAAATTAACAAAATTTGTTCAATTTATATGGCTTAAAATGGAGGTGCTTAGATTTTCCTTTATCTTAATAATTTACAGGCTAGACATAAATGTACCTTGAGAAAGAAAAATGTAACTCCCACCATGGTTGTTTTTAAAGATGAAAATCTTCCACCATGTAAATGGATTATGGGAAGAATTTTAGAGAAAAATTAAAGGTTCAGGATGGAAAGGCCAGAGTTGTTAAAGTAAGACACCTCAAGGTATTTTTAAAAGAGGAATTTCAAAAATCTGTTTACTACCAAGTGTTTAAATGTCTATTAATCATTCAAAATGTACGCATTAATATTTTTATTCATATATTTTTGTTTATTTTAATGTGCAATTTTTTCATATTGATCATATTTTTTATTATTTGTAATTTTATGTATGATTTATGTAACATTATTTGTTTCTTGAAATGTTATTTCAACGTGGGCCGGGATGTTGGCTCTGCGATCGTCACCCCCCCCCTTGATAATCTCTTTGATTCAGCAGAATTAAACCAATTTTTGAAATGAACAGGTTTTTGACTTTTCTTTTGAGGTAATTTATCACTTCCTGTTATAATATCTTCTAAAATTTAATGGATACTTGCATATGAGCGCAACATTATATGAAATGAAGCACATGGTTGACAATTCAGCACATATGACACATTGGAAATCGGAGTTGCCAACTTGGCAGGTTATTACCATTTAATGTTTAAAATTGTAAATAAAACAGTGTTACAAGCTTTATCATTTCAGGTGCAGTATACTATTAATATTTTTGATAATTAGGTTCAAAATAAAGTTTGGCTCACCTTGCCTATAATAAATAAGGCAGCTATGTTTTTGTTTATACTTTAAACTAAACTAAAATCTGAAATTTTAACTTATTTGTTTTATTCTCTACAGTTTCCTAAAATATAACTGTTCATTTGTGACACTAAAATTTGTCCCTAAAAACAGCAAAATCGGTTGCATTTTTACTAGCATTCTAATACATGTTCATGAGACAACTAGCATTTATTTTTATAAACAAAAACTGAATTTTATATATATGACATAATAAGGTGTCATAATAGAATCTTTTTATTAGTTTAACATTACTTTTGAATATTTATAACTGTTACAAATCAGGTGGATAGAAACTTAACTTTCAGGGAACATATTTAAATTGCACTTACTTAACTTACAGTCTTTTAATAGTTATCGACAAAAACAGTTGCTCATAAATCCATCAGTTTATGAGTTTTAATCTCTTATTATAATGAGGAATATTTTCTAAAGAGTGAAATATATTTAGATTTGTTATTACTTCTACTTACATGTCCTAAACTTGAAATTACCAGTGTAAATAATTTGACCAAACCTTTAGTAAACATGAGAACTAGTGATGCCAGTTTTCTTATAGAAAGGCAAATTGTATTCTGTGTGGAGGGATTTTTTCACCTGCCTTATGTGATAAAATACTTTCAGTAGAGTGTAGCCTTATGTGATAAAATATTTTCAGTAGAGTGTATTTCAAAATTTCTGCATGAATTAATAAGTTAACTTTTTGGCATTGTTTATATAGAAGTTTATTCATTTGTTTATTATATTATCTATTGGTAGATATGAATTGAAGCTGTCATTACTTTTGTTTGAATTTTTTTATAATTATGATACTATATTAATAAGTAAAAGTGTTATGTGAAATTACTATTTTTATTATAGCTGAATTTTCCAAATTCCTGTATCCTTCAGTTGCATCTTTATAATAGCACTAACTCCAAATAAATCTGCAATAGAATTTGACTGTTCCCAATCAAGATACAGGATAAAAATACAGGCCAGAACTGGATCAAAAAGGATTTGGATACTGTAACAGATAAACTAAGCCAGAATGCGATGGCCCCAGTTTTTTTCTTTTGTATTGTATCTTTGGTGATTCCTCAGCATTAAAAGTAATTATAAAAAAAGATTTTGACTGTTATTGGAGCTTGTTTTTCTACCTGCTATACTTATGTACTGAGTTTAAGTGTTATTCTGGAAAATTGGATACTTGCATGCTATACTATTGAGCAATTGTGTCTAACAAAAATAAATTGCTGATTCAAAAAATGTCACCAATCACTGCCATCATTATTATTATTGTGTTTTAATGTGCTCGGGGATGGTTTCCACTATTGGCTGTATATCAGGGCATTTGGCAGTCTTTTAAATTGAGGAAATTGGTTGACGGTATATATAAGTAATGAAATATATATTATATGATTTATATATGTGTTTCATACATATTCTAAAACAACACCTAATATCAGACTATCAATTGCTTTTGATTTAGCAAAAATAAATCACCAAATGCTGCGATGTACAGTCAATAATGATAAAATTTTCCAATGCATACTCAAATATAACAATTTTATTCATAAGTTTTCTTAACTTTTTTCAAGTTTATTTCAGAAATTAATACTTGGTACCTTCTAATAAAGAGAACATATTGTATTTTTTATTTCTATTTAAATTCATGGAAATTGAGGTACTGAAATAAAAATTTAAGTTTATATTGTTACTGTTTTCAGTTATACTATAAGTTAGAAAATTTCTGCATTGCCATATATTAAAATGGTCCAAAATTTGATAAATGGTATTCCAGACCAAAAAAACAATTGAGAATCAGAATATTGTAACAAATTTTATTTTTGTGTTTGTATTGCTATGTTTTAACAGGTAACATCTATGGCAACAAAAAATTATATATTGAAATATTCATTATTAAGAAGAAAAATAAAAACATACAAATCACACATTTTATCATCCACCACTCCAACATACTAGTGGTAGTCCTTTTTTCATCATATAAGTGTATTTTGCTTACTGCATTGCATCTCCCCTTCCAAAGAATTCTGCTGATACTATAAGGAAAGCAAGTTAAAAAGTATGTTCATATGAAAATTTGCAAACTCACATATAAAACTTTCAAAAATATATAATTTTGAATTACTGGAATTGAACGTTTATATCTTGAATTAAAAAATTTTTAATGTTATTTATGCACCTTGGGTTAACGTTCAAGGACCAGCAGAATTTTTTTTGGGGATATATTAGCAGTACTAAAAAGTTTTTGGCTTTTTCACTAAAGTTTGATTGCAGTTAACAAATCTGTATGATATTACTTGCTTCCCATTTACCCTCATAGTGTTTACTGTCAGTATTGGACCAAAATATTACATAACTTTCTGTTACCTTTATTGGAAAAAAGTATGAGTATGTATCTTACCTTCCATACACTTTTCCAGCAGAGGTCTTGTTAACAGTTTCGAGTATGCGAGTTTTAAGGTATTGATAATTTTATTCTATAGGAAGCAAATATGGCTATATTTATTATGACATTTCAGGAGAGAACAAAAATTTTTGTATTAAATGCTTTTGCAAAAATTTAATATATTCATTTTAAAATTAATACCTAAAAGTGTCATCTTGTATATAACATCCATTTTTTTTTAAAAAAAAAGTGATTTTGTTTTGATAATTATGACTGAAGCTCGAGAAGAGATACTAAAGAAATTTATAGTTCTGATTGTATATGTATTAATGGGGTAAATAGATATATGACTTTGAATTAATAACTTTACTTACAATTGATGATTTGCGCCAAGGATTCCTGTGTGCTTTTTCAATTCCTACAATTAGCTCACACTCTATATATTTATCTTGTTCAAATTTTCAATCGTTTATAAAATACATTTTAAAGTGCTCAATTGAGCTGAAATTTTATATGCACGATTATTTTATGCTTAAACATGTGTTTTTTAAATTTCAAATTAAAAGATAATCAATATATAAAATAACTGGTAAATAAACTAAACAAACAACAAAGAAATTATCAATAAGTTTTAAACATTTGTTATCAATCTAGTCAGGTTTAAACTCAAACTTCCCCTATTAGTAGTGTCCATTTTTTTTTTTTTTTCCTTCTTTTTTTGTTTCGGAGATTGGCAACCACGCTGAAACTCCTTCTCACTTGGAAAAGCAATTAAAAACATCCTCACAATGTTCCATAATTCGCGACAAGTAACAGGTTTGCCTTTTTAAAGCCAAAATTGCTGACATCCGTTTCTAAATTAATATTTCATTAGTGCATCAGTTCCTAATGTCATGTGACATTTTTTTTTCAATAAGACCATATAAATTCATTACCAACTGTGATATTACCATAGTCAAAGCCTTCTAAAAACTGGTTTCAAAATCTGTATAAAAGGCAGCTAAATGTTGAACGTAGGTTAAAACAACCGGGCAGAATGTCTTTGACAAATTGAGAAAATTCGAGATAATTTTTTAAAAAATTATGCTCTCACCTTGTAAGTAAAAACTAACCTCATTAAATTTAGTAAATAAAATTTGGTTTCCACTTGATTAATCTTTTTTTAAAATTAAAGTCACGATCTAGTTTGATGAGAACCACTATCATAGACCCCCACTTAGACCTCATGGACCCCCAAATTATTTTTTTGCTGATGTGGACCCCTTGCAGGTCGTCATAGACCCTTGGGGGTCTATATAGACCACTTTGGGAATCACTGATTTAGATCGAAAATATTGTATTAAAAAGTAATATTCTCAAATGCTTGTCTAATTAATAAATTTTATGATTTCTACAAAATTTGAAGGAAACCCTTTACTTAAATAGGTTGGAGATTTTATTTCACAAAATCCTTTTTCCTAGCACAAGATTCATTTCCAAAGCATATCCTGAAGGGTAGTGACGCGTACACACATTACTTTTATGAGAGAGGTTATATTGAAAACGTAGCAAAAGCCCCGAGACATAATCTTTATGCTAAAAATTAATAATCTGGTGGTCTATGAGTTGGGTTTGAACTGTTGTAGCTTAAACTGATACAACTAAGCACTAATATCGTTTCTTTTTTTTTAATTAACCTTTTATTGCTTATAGCCCTGGCGTAGCTAGTTCTGAGAGGGCCCTGTATCAAAATTCCTTCGGAGCCCTTTTTTAGATATGAAAGCCCTAGTAGAGAGACTAAAGTTTCACATGTTGGGGCCCCATATCATTGATACGGTGGGAGCTACGCCTCTGGCTTATAGCTTAGTATCACATTAGTATTTTGCATTCTGTTCTTATGGTTATGCTTATAACCTGGTTCCGATAGCAACGTAAAAGTACCATTTGTTCTTACTAAGTTAAAAAAGAATCATTGCACGTGTTTGTTCTAATGTAAAATATTTGCTTTTTAAAATGTTAAATACTTAACACATTTCTAATGTTGTGAATATTGATTTTTAAATCCTGTAGAAACAAATAAAATGTATAATGAAATCTTTATTGTGAATGTCTGATGCCCAACGGAACGCCCAAACCCCACCCTTGTGTATGTCACTGCTAGAGAACTAGTCAGTATTAACTTTATGCGAGGGGATCCACTCGAAAAACTTTCCCCACGAAGCAATACATTGTTTTTCTTATATTCATCAACTCAATTTAACGTGTTTCCTCTCTCGCTCTTTTTTGTAAAGCGATGAACACTATAAATACGAAAATAAATTCGATATCCAATTTCCAAGTTTTGAAATCATTATCAATGATTGTTGTTTTTTTAAAAAAATCGTATTATACTTCACGATTGTAATCGAAAGAATTCTGAATTAATTGAAAAGTATGACTACTTTGGAAAGTCACGAATCAAGCAGTGGGAATACATAAAAATACAATTAGCAATTTATCTAAATTCCTACATGCTTCTTTTTTTATATAACCCCTACAAAACCATATTAAATTTTAATTCAAAAGTTACGACAATAAGGTAAACAATATAATGATATAGGAATTCTGAGTGAAACCAGCAATTCCATCATGGATTTTCGAAACTTGAAAATATTTCATATGAAATAAGAGTTGATTTCTGTGATCTATTTAAAATATTATCAATAAGTCACGTTGATAAGGAGTATGATCTATACACACCCGGGGTGGGCATTACGTCGATCGCGAACGACTGGTGGACCGCCAAGGCATTTTGGGGTGACCGCAAGAAGATTTTAACAGTTAGTAATTATATACGGAAAATTCATGGCTGACAGTACGCAGACTATATATAAATACCGTAAAATCCGGCATATAACGCGCACTTTGAACACAAAAAATAAGATGGAAATTTAAGAGTGCGCAGTATACGCCGACAGGGCCGGCTCTAGCAGTTTTGTCGCCCCGGACAAAAATAGAAAATGCCGCCTCTTTGTTATTAATTATATACAACGTAATAAATTTCTGGTGTCAAAAAAATCAGAAATAATAAATAACTATATAAACACTTTACTAAATATTGCTTAAATCAGAAATACCCAATTAATTTTATTAATAGTTATATGAATAAAGCTATTCAAAATAGTTAGGATTAAAAATTCTGAGATTGATAATAGTTTATTACTATAAACTTAAATATTTCATAGTTATAGTTATCTCCATAATCTAATATTCGATAATGGCAATTCGATAAGAATGGCAATCTTAGAGAAAGCTTAGTGTGGAGCAGTTCGGAACAGGTGTTTAGACGGCCTACTCAAGAAGCAAGGAGACGCCCACCCTCGTTAATAATTACAAAGAGGAACGATTGCACACGAGTACATCAATCTACCTGCAAGTATCAGAATCGTAGAGTCTTCAACCAAGGTAGGAGGATTTTATTCCGAAAGCGAGATTAGGCAGATAATTAATGATATTTTGATAAGTGATCTAGTTGTGCGATCTGACTTAAATAAATCGGCATACTTTGGTTTATTCTCACTTAAAATAAGTTTGTTTGTTATATAAGTAATTTAAGTTAAATTCTTAATAAAAGTTGTATTAAGAATTATAGAATGTCTCATCCTTCCGATAATCCCCCACACCTCTAATTTACGCGGAACCCCCACGTCATAGCTATCGACACACACAGATGGCTATGTCACAAATTAAGCGGACTATTTATTCTGTAGGAGGTGCGAGCCATTGCTCTTCCAAAGCAGTTGAAAGCGTGGTTAGGGTCCAAGGAGGGGGATTGAGAATGGCTACAGGTCATCTTATAGCATTCCGAACAAGTTCCATAGGGTTATGGTCCGCTGATCGAGCTGACCACTGCCAGCGCTGAATTGTTTCGTGCTCAAGATAAGTATCCACTATGCGAGCCCTGTGTGGTCTCACATTATCATACTGTAACACGAAAGCATCACCTATTGCCTTTGCATAAGGGCGCACATAAGTATCCAGGGTGTCATCTCTATAGGTGTGAGCATTAACCTTTCAACGGGAAAAGACATGGGGCTCTATGCGTCCACCCTAAGAGATACCACCCCTAACACAGACATTGGCTCATCCGCATACATCTCTTTTACAGATGAATCATGTAGAAAAATGAGTTCCACGTTCTCTCCAAATGAAAATACGCATATTATCGCTTTCGAGGCTAAACGTGACTCATCCGTGAAGAGAACAGCCCTCCACTGATCACGCGTCCAGTGGACATTTTGACGTGCCCACTGCAAAAAAATCCCGCCTATGGCAAGACGTGAGTGAGATTGATTGAATATTAACGTCGCACTGTTCAGCTACACGAGGGCTTTTGGCGACGGACCACGTAATTTTGAACCATGGTCAAGTGACGTGGACGACACCTGTGAGCTGGCACCCTCTCTCCTAACTATTACACCACACCAATAGGAGGACGTTTCAGCTCTCGACAGATTTAACGTGCATCGCTGCCCTACACGGCGGGTCTTTAGTGGTACTGGGCTCGAACTCGTGACAAGGCATGCCACGATCCAATACCTATACCACTCGGCTACCGCGGCCACAAGACGTGAGTGAGACACAAATGGCTTGTCGTCTCGCATAAAGACCACGTTCATGAGACCTTCCACGCAGAGTTGACATTGATACCAACCTTCTGCAGCTTGCAGCGAGGAAGGATTTGAGTTCAGACGGAGTATCGGTTCTGTGTTCCTTCGTGTGCATAATGACAAATATAGGTCATTGGAACTAGTGGTAGCGAGTGGCTGTCCTAGGCTGAACATCCTGGATGCCGAATTCGCGGTTAGAAATTGTTGCTCGAGTCTATGAATCACGCACGAACTCACATTCAGCCATCTAGCCACTTTTATCCGACTTTGTTCCTGCCTCTTGTCTCCCAGTAGCTCACCATCCCAGTTCTTCGGTTAAATGATGCCTGGAGGTCATTGTTACAATTTTACTATTTCACACACGCAGCGATAATTGCCGCCTTACTCAGAGACATCCATTTTTATGTTCCTTGCGAATGATTGAGTGAGTGAATATTAGCAACGCACTGTTTAGCTACACGAGGGCTTTTGTCGACGGACCTCGTAATTTTGAACCACGGTCAAGTGACGAGGACCTCCTGAGCTTGCACCCCCTCTCCTAACTACCACACCAACGGGAGGACGTTTGAGCTCTCGTCAGATTTAACGTGCATCGCTTCCCTACACGGCGGGTCTTTAGTGGTACTGGACTCGAACTCGTGACAAGCCAGCCACCATCAGATACCTTGACCACTAGGCTACCGCAGCCCCTTGCGAATGACCTATTGCGATTGTACTGTTACTATTTTGCATAATGTAATATCGACAGCTCCTTTCACTTACCAACTTATTCAAATTTTATTCAGACTAACTTATTATCACTATTTTTGAAATTTTTCCTTAATTTATATATGATAACCAGTGTATAATAAAGTTCGAATTTTATTTTTATTTTTTGTAGTCTTTTGACCTAAGATTTTATTTAACAAATATATTTCAGAAATTTAAAACTATTTACTAAAAAAGAATAATTTAAGAAGATATAAAGTAAGAAAGTTTAATTGTATACTTTTCTTAGAAAAATGTAATTCTGGAAGCAAATCTTTTTCATCCAAAACAAATTTGGAAGTCATATTTTGTGTAACATAAGGAAAACCGATTTTCAAGAAAGACAAAATGTACATATCAAAATTTATCCGTTTCGTTCTAAATCTGGTACTTTTAATTATTTCCTTCATAAATTATATTATTGGAAAGAATGCATTCCGTTGTAGTCCTTAGATCAACGATTCTTAAACTGTGGTAGACCGGACCCCTAAGGGTCCATTTTTTAGGGGGTATGGGAAGGTTTCCCCTTTTTTAATAAGATGTTCCCCTTTTACTGACTCTAAAAGAATGCAGATTTCAAATATTACTCTTGATACAACAGTACTTGTAAAAGAAATGCAGAACCATCCTTGTCATTAAATTTTTTTTATTAATAATAGTTTAGGTACATTACTTATTTATTAGAAATTAGTATTTTGTAATATTTTATAATTAGATGTTCACTGTTTTCATAAAAGGAAAGCTTTAAAAAAATCGGTTTGAGTAGCAGAGGCAGTCTTAGGATTATTGAGGAATCTCTGAATCACTCTAAGCAACTGACTGCCTTAAGGTATCCGACTACGTTCGGAACCGTGATTTTGCAAAAGCGTATAAATGGATAATATTTATGATATTTAGTGTCATTTAGATTAGAATACGTCGTATACCTAGAAGAATAGTATAGTCGGATACCTTAACACAATTCAGTGCCGAACTAAAACTGTAGAGCTCCTCTCATATGGCTGGACTGCGGCCTTACAGTGGGTACCAAGTCATGTTGGGATCCCCGGAATGAAAGAGCCGACCAAAAAGCCAAGCAGGGAGTGGAGTCGACTCAACTGGAAGTCCCCTTGACCCTCAGAAGAGCATCATCTCCAAACACATTGACAAATATACTGCCATGACCCAAAAAACGAAGAGTTTTGGAAAGCCATGGGAAACTCTGGCCACTGTGGGCCCAATCCCTAGGCACCTGGAGAGAGCCGAGTCTGTTGCCCACTTTCGCATGACTACCGGACATGACTTTTCGGGAGTATACCTCTAATGGCTTGGCGTGGCTGCTAACGAGACCTGCCCATTCTGTGGCCATGCCAGAATTAAAGGCGATCACCTGCTCCAATGCAATGGACTTGTTAAATACCCGTCTAATGACATCGTCAGTCGGTACTGTGAGGCTCGGCGTCAAATGGTCAAGAAGCCAAGCACGGGCGTTGGATAAATAAAGTAAATGAATCCCTAAACCATGTGTTGGGAATCAGGGAAGGGTGTTCAAAGTCTTGGGGCTCATGATGTCAAGATCATACATGTAGTAGTGATCGAAAGTTAAAGAACCACTGCCTTAGATGAAGGACGTTAAATATTTTTATCTAAGGAGAAGGGGAGAAAAAAAAGGGGGCTAAGTTTTGTAAAGAAAAATTATCCAACTTTTAAGCATAAAGACGAAAAATTTCACCAGACCTTTGCAACAATTGCTAAAGGAATAAGGTATACTGAATCCCTTTGCATACATGTAAGGAGATTTATAAAAATTTCCACTTTTAGGGTGAATGTTTAAATAATTTTTAAATATTGCAATGAAGCTTCACACCATATAGTAGAAGAAATATAAATGACTCCCATGAATAAGAAGGACTCAACTTATAATAACAAAACATAGCCAATTTCTAAAAATTTCAAAAAGATAAAATTAAAATTATAAATGAATATAAAAGTAGCTATACAAACCTTTATTTTTTTGTTTTTCTATTAGTTGAGGACATTTTAACATACTTAAAAAATTAGCTCTAATTCATTTCAAAGAGAATTTGTAATTTTAAATTAAGTATTCATAACCAGGGCTGGCTCTAGCAGTTTTGCCCCGGACAAAAATGGAAAATGCCACCCCTCTCTCCAAAGCAAAAGAAATACAATTAAAAAAGATAAATTGTTCACATATAGATACACACCTATAAAACTTGAATAAAATTCTTGCAAACAAAAAGACAGCATAACAATACATATATATATTATTTTAAGCATTAAAAAATGCAAAATAATTTGAAATTAACGACATAGTTACCAGATATTATTTCAAACGAGTAAAATGCAAGAGAAAGAATCGCCCATGTCAGCAGGCCAATTTCATCGAAAAAGATTCTACTGGTGGTGGAAATCCCAAGCGTTTATTTTAACTTATAGTAAATACACTTAAGACTAAAATAAAACACCTTCTGTGGCTCTCTATGTTCCCGAACCTCATATTACCCCTGTCCCCTTTTGGATAGTTGGCACCAGATATTGCGTGGGGGAAAGAAATGTCCGCAGTGACTACTCTTAGATGCGAAGAACGTTTCTAGTGAAAGATGCATAAGCACACACATATCAAATTTCATGAATTAACATATACTCCCACCACGAACCCTTCAAAGTTCAACATAAAAAAAAAAAATCTAACATTATACATACAGAGTACAAAATAAGGAAATAAGGTACTTTAAATGAAATAACCAAATTCACACCCAATAATATTCCAAAAAATACGAGGGTTGGGTAATAAGTCATGGCAACTATTTTTTTTCTTGTAAATTTGTGAACGGATCACAAACGTATATGTGTCGTGTGGAAGTTTTGCAGGCACAGTGTGTATTCAGAACAACAAATGTATCTGTGATAGCTGGTAGTAGCGAAACGAGGGCTGTAAAATCAGTCAGTTAGTGAGTGTCGTGTGAGAGGGAAGTAACCCGTGTTGAGCAGCGCCGTGTTGAGAAATGCGATGGAATGTCAAAGTGAATTAGTGAAAGCCCTTGGGAATAATACCCTACCATACCGTACAGTAGCACAGTAGGTAGGAAAATTTCAGCAAGGACGTATGTCAATCAGCGATAAGCAACGTTCGGGACGACCGGTTGTGACATCTCACGCGTCCTTTCTCTAACATAACCTCTGTGTTCTTTGACGGCCACGATTAATGGCAAATCTTTTCAACCCAAATCCAAGAAGTGAAACGAAGGCTAGATGCAAATAAGATACCCTTTAAAAGGATAGAAGTTTTAGTGAGCGCTGTAACGTCGTCAGTTGTTAGTACACAAGAAAATTTGTTACAGCCTCATCTTAATATTTTAAATAGTATTTAATTACTTCATTTGTTATTAAAATGTTCATTAAATAGGCCAAGCCGGGCGGACAGTCTTTTTCACTCGAGATCAATCCTTATTCCGCCAGGCACTCGACAATCCCTTGCTTTTCCGGGCTCCAGTTTACTCCATGGCTCTCTGTTTCCATCTCGGGCTCCGTCCGTCTCACTCCAGGGCTCTATCTCCAAGCTTCTTCTCTCTCCGTTCGTTCAAGTCTTTCTCCAGTCTCCTTCTCCTCCCGTTTTTTTCTTTTTTCTCAAAATTCACCCCTTTTAAACACCAGGGGCGGGTCCACCACACGCCCTTTGTTTTCCTCATTGGCAGGTCAAAAAAGAAAAAGGTCTGCCCTCGTCTTCCTCATTGGCAGGTCAAAGAAAAGGTCTGCCCTCGTCCCCGGGCCACTTTCGTCTCCCATTTGCGCGGCAAACACAAACACATTCCCCGTCCGTCTGGAATCCAAGGGCGCCATAACTCTCATCTATTCATCTCACACCTGGGCCTCACAGCCCCACTCTCTATGCACCGACGTGCATACAGGCCTCGCCTATTCAAGACTTTCATACAGGAATGCCTATTGTCACCGGCATTCTTCAGCCATTGTAAATTCCAGACCAGATGTCTGCGCTTGTCCGAGGCCAGACAACAAACAATGACCCCATAACCACCTGCACTTGTCACCCAACAGCTGTTTGGGGATGAATAGATATAGTGACTTCAGAAGAATTGACAGAGTGGGGTTCACCCCAATCGAAGACGTCACAGCTCCTTCCCCCTGAAAAAGGTCCATTTCACTGGACTGCTCTGGCCTCAGGCTAGTTCAGTTCTTAACATTTCCCACCGAAAGGTTGTCTTATCTATGAGACTGACCAGGACAGTAATCCAAGTAATAAATACAATCAAAAGTAAAATAAATAAATAAATCCAAAATTCTATAAAACATTCACTTTACAACTAAAACTTAAATCCCAAATCTTGGATTCTTTTTCCTTTTCTGTAAGTTAC
Source organism: Trichonephila inaurata madagascariensis (assembly GCA_019973955.1). Lineage (NCBI taxonomy): Eukaryota > Metazoa > Arthropoda > Arachnida > Araneae > Nephilidae > Trichonephila > Trichonephila inaurata. The sequence continues at coordinate 116,394 of BMAV01016321.1, forward strand.
ATCACACCTTAAATTTTCAGGGTTTCAAAGAAGTTAAATCAAATCATAATATTTCACTAATTCCAATACGTTAAATCGCTCAATCAATTGTGTTAAACATCTGTGAGTATTCACCTTACTAAGAGATACAAAAGATTTTCAATAACACATTATATCCTTCCACCTTACACACACACAAACACTCATACTCCTACAGATATTAATTCACACCTAGCACAAATCCAAAGAATTGCTTATTCCCATCTACCTAATTCCAACGATATTAAATAAACAAAATATACACCTATAAATTCCAAGCTTTGTATAAACAACAGTAAAACAATTTTTTTTTAAATTAAGAAGTTTAAATCAAAACCTTCTAAATTAAGTTAAATTTTGGCTTTCGGTAGGCATTCTCACAACCATTATGACAAGTTATTAACAATTCATGGTATTGTCTTCCATTACGTTAGTTATTGAGGAAAATTAGACACTTTGTGACGTCTCTCGCGTCCTTCTTCTAACTTAACTCCTAAGTTCTTTGACGGCCACGATTAATGGCAAAACCTTTCCAACCCAATACCAAGAAGAGAAACGGATCGAATATGTAAATGAGATATACTTTAAAAGGATAGAGAGTTTGATGAGAAAGAGCGGCAAGCCTAGAGATAACTTAGTGTGGAATCATTCGGATCAAGTGTTAGTCATCCTACAGCTTTGGAAGAAGAATACGCTCATCGTAATTGAATATATTAAATATTAAGAAAACCTGAATCTTCTCACTTATTATCAATATAATAGGAATTACCTCAATCGATGAAGGAA
>BMAV01016322.1:0-53097 GCA_019973955.1 Trichonephila inaurata madagascariensis
AGGTAAACCCCTTCCTTGAATTGCCCTTTCCTGAGTGAATTGTCCATAATTCACGGCTTAATTAAATGGTGAGGTATGCCTTTTCCTAAGGGTATGATCTGGAATTGTAAACATTGTACGTCTAGAATAGTACACTAATTCAACACAGACCAAATAATTACATGTGTGTGTGTGTTTTAAATGTGACATTTAATAAATTAACTATGTATTACTCATTTGCAATTAATGAAATGTTCCAAAACAGTTTTCACTCATATGGGGTGTTTAGAAAAATTTTCCCCAAACTCGAATTATTTTTGCAATAGTTTAAATGAAAATTTTTAAAAAAATTTCCAAAAAATTTATGATTTTTTTTAAGTATTTTAATATTTAATTTTCTGCTACTGATATTTGAATTTGATACAAGGGGGGAGATAACGAAAAAGAATTTTTGACATTCATAATCACACTAAATAGAGTATCTGAAACAAATTGATCATTTAAACAATTATATTAAGAAAACTGCAAAGAGATCACACTCAAATAAGTCATCATGCAAATAAGTTTTTATTACATGTGATTTTTTTGTAATAATAAAAAATGCTTTTTTTTTGTAAATTAAATTTTTATTAAGAATAAGACTAATTTCAAATTTTTAAAAACAAGGAGTGGTATTTTCAGTTATAAATAAGATATTATCAAATTCAAGAAACAGTCTCTGAATAAGTTGTCAAGAACCAATGGATAACCCTGAATAATTTTAGCAATTTTCTTTTTAAAGTAATTTAAATGAAAAGAAAAGAAATTAAAGGTTAAAAAAGGCAAATTATATGTTCTAAAATTAGCTTGAGGGGAAATTCATGTGACGTCAAAGCCCAAATGAAAAATTTTCCCGTGATTTCAGCCAAATAGGTTAAAAAACTCATGTGATGTATATAAAATGCATTATATTTAAAAGTATATGCATAAAGTATTTTTTTAGTTTAAAAAAAATGTTTTTGAAGAGTTTTTTTTATAACATTTAAACAATTTTACTCAATTATGAAATTTGAAATTTTATCATAGCCTTACAAAAAACAAATACAATTACTTTAATGTCTGTTTTGAATTCAATGTAACCATCATGAATTAATAACATCATAAAAAACGTAATTTCTTTATAAATACGATTTTTTTCCACATATATTTTTAATGTTAAAAATAGCTTGAATTTCAAACTTCGTACAATTTCGACTGTAAATTTCTATTATAAAAGCTTAAAAATAGGTGATTTAAGGGTGGGTGGGTATCTCGAACTTCTGACGATAAGTTACCGATACTTAATACTTTTTCAAACTTTTACATTGCTGAAGACATTGAAAAGGTTTTCGTTCTAATAATGATAGCTTTGAAAAACCCCTTCCCAATTGGCGAATAATTATGGGGAAAAGGGGTGGGTTTTTTAATGACCCAAATCCAAAACTTAAAACATGGAAAATAAAAACTTCGCAAGAGAAATTTCCAAAAGACCCTTTTGGGAAGGTACTTAGAAAAAGTTTTTTATATCTACAGGTTTTTCCCAAACTTGGACCCCCTTTTGGGGTTATAACTCTACGGAGGTAGAGGTTTGGGAAAAAAAGATTTTTTTTAAAAAATTATCAAATTAAAAAAATAAAAAAAACTAACCAATATTTAAAAAAAAGTACAATTTACACTGTTAAACACTTTTATATCAGTATTACAATGTATTTATGATTAATTTAACAATCCAAATTACCATACCCCAGGGACTTTTTAAAATAGAAAATTATAAAAAAAAATTAACAATTATCTTGAAATTGTAGGTTTTTTAAATTAATCCTTTTAATCATATTAAATTAGGGATTTTTTCCCCCCAATCCATCTTTTCCCCGTGTACCCCTTTTAAAGAATTGGGGGGGAGAAAAAAAAACCCCTCAAAATATTAATCCTTGCAAACACGTCAAGGTTTTTTTATTGCCCAAACCCCTTGGGACTAATTTTAGGGAAAAACAGTGACTTTTGTATTTCGGAAAGCGATGTATATTTTTGGAATTAACGCTTTGGTGAGTGAGACGTTTATAACACAGTCCCTAGGGTTAAATTTATTGTAGCTTTAACGTCAAATACTATAGTATTTTTTGAATTCAATCATCATTAATGCATGGGGGGGCGGATGAAATTATGATGAAAAATTGGGGGAAATATTAAAATTTGGAGAAAAATCTAGGGGATTTTGCACTGGAATTTTTCCTGGGGGATGCATTATGAACAAAGCTCTTGTAGAAGTTTTTTACACTTGTGGGAATCGTCCCAAAGAAGAACCCAAAAATTTGGCTGAGCAGTCAGGGGGGCTTTTTGACAAAAACCCCGCCTCTGATCCCCCCCCAGTCACTGACTTCTTGCGGGAAAAAAAAAGCAAAAGTTTTGCCCCAACCCCTTTTCTTCCTGATCTCATTCCGTCACTTCACCTATTTCTGAACTGCAGGTAGCTTCCGGATCGTCGATTTCAACGCAGTGAAAAAAACTGATCGGGGGGAATTAAAGGGGCATGGGTAAAAAGATTTGAAATGTTTCTAAACCCTTTAAATTAGCAAAATGTGTTGTTGTCAAAAGGGCTTATTTTGAAGGGGGAGGTTTCCCAATTTTAATTGGTAATATATTTTAAGTTGCGATTCAATCCGGGAACTTTTGAATCCTAATTTGCCGTATTTTATCCCATTGCCTTATAATAGCTGCAACATGTTTCATAAGACTATTAGAGAGATAAGATATTTCGCTAAAAATGTTTCGATTGTATTTATTACACTATTGACTTACTTTTGAATGTATGTGTGTGTGGTGCCCAATTCTTCTATTATTTTAAGAAGATTAATTAGTCATCAAGGTATAATCGCTTTACCTATTATTACATTGTACCTGACAAATTTCAAAGTATTGTTTCGGTTTATTAACTTAGTTTTCAAAAAGATATTACACAACAGTTATAATTATAATTCATATAAAAATTTCAAACATATAATGTGATTTCTATTATTCGGCATATTAATACATTTTGAATGCATTCATGCCGTTTTATGTTTTAGTTTAAGATGTAAATTTCTAAATTTTTTCTGTACTAAAAACTCAAGAACGGGGTAGGTAATTCATATGTTCTTATTCAAATTTAAAGTCACAGAAATCAACGGAAGTTTTCCAGTATAGTGTTTATTTTGTACAAAAGTTCAACAAGAATTAAAAGAGAAATATTGCATCGTATTTTTTATGCGAATTTCCTTTTTAAGCCAATTTGGTCTTATTTATATATTTAAGCTGTTATCTATTCATTTCAGAATTATTTTCTTTTTAATGTCATTATGTACTATGCATTGTTTTTTCATTTAAACAAATTATAGTTCGAAAAATCAAACAAAAAATACGCTTTTATAGTTAATCAAACTAAAAAGTAAAAAATAATTCTTAAAGTCTAAATAAAATGATTAAACGAGAAAATTAATGTCACTGTGGTAAAAGCGTGGGGTGCTCGATAAAATAATTTTAAAATTTTTAAATTAGTTCTATTTCGAAATGCAGATTTAAAAAATGAAAAAATGTAGTGCACCCCCCGGGGCTTTACCAAAGGGCTTTAAATTTTTAATTTTTTTCCCCGGGAAATTAAAAATTTTTTTTTTTACTTTAAATTTTTTGGGAATAATTTTAAAAGGTGTTTTTTTTTAGTTTTTTTAAAAACCAAAATTTTTATTTTTCATTTTTTAGTTCGACCGCAAAAAAAGGGGTTTTTTGGGTTTTTTTCAACTATTATTTTTATTTTCTTTTTCCCAAAAAAATGGGCAATTGTTTACATTGTAATAAAAAAATTTGCTGACGCACCCCTTCCCTTTTCCACAAAAAGAATACGTTTGTTTGTTTGTTGTATTTGTTTTTTAACCCAAAAGCTTTTTTTCCCTTTTTTGAATTGTAATTTTAATTTTTAGCCCCAAAAACCAAAAATGGGGAAAAACCCTTTAACGGGAAGGGATCCAATCGGGAAAAATTTTGGAACAAAATTTTTAAAATTTTTGGTATTGTCATTTCCTGACAAGGTGCAAAATTTCTCTGACCCTTTAAAGTGTGTAAAAATCGAGTTCAAAGATTCCGTTATTTATAAGTGAAGCGAATAAAAGCGTGTTGAAAACAGAAAAAAACCGCATTTTTTAAAGAATTACTTTTATTTTCATTCCAAATTAAATTCCCCGAATTTTCTTTCCCAACGGGAAAGGCCCCAAAATAGGACAAAATAAAAAACTTGTAAGATTTAAGATATTTTTCTTTTTTTTGAAGGCATTAATTTTAAAAAAAAATTACACTTCATTGATCGGTTACTTTTTTCCATTACAAATTTTGCTGGAGATAATTAAAAAAATTTCTTTGTTTTTTTTTAAAAAAAGTTTATAACAGGTTGAGTCTTTATCTATTATTTATCATTTTTTTTCGAAACCTGTTCTTTTTCTTAGAGTCACATTTTTCTTTCAAGATAGAAAATTTCTTAAGATTCGTGAAAGCTTTTTCCTCATTGTTGGACGCAAAAGCCTTAACAGTGGATTAAGTAATATTCTTTTTCAATACTTTTATATTCATGTATCACAACATGGTTAATTTATTCTTCAATCAATAAAATTTTTTCAATAAGAATACGTTAACTGATCAATGCCATCAATGTGGGTTTAAAAAGCGCAAAACCACTTGATTTTCCCCGGGCCCAAGCCCCCCAAAACCCCATACATAACCAATATAAATTGACAAAATGAGCCTCCCCCGTGACTTTTAGCGGCTAAACATTATTAACGTCACACCATAAAATAAAAAAGGGGCTTTTGGTGACGGATATTTAAGGCTTTAGTTTGGCGTTTCGCGGAAATTGTGTTTTTTTTTTGGGGTTTTTAAAAATATTTTTTGTCTCGTGAAAAACACGATCATTTTTGATCAAGTACCCAGTTCGACAGGGAATGTGCCTATCAAATTTAGGTTATTTTAAAAGGGAAATCGGTAGTCGTGTTGGACGAAACCAAACAACTTTTGCGGATATGTGACCTTGGATGCAGGGCGTACGAGGGGACGAGGTCGATCACATCCACCCCGTGCACCACTTTACGTGAGAACCGGCAAATTGGCCATGGCGTGACGGATCACCAGTCACAGCACGAACCATAACCAAATTGAGTCTGTTTTTCAATCCAGTGTCTGCGCGTCCCTTGAAGCCGTTTTCAGAGAAAGGGGTTTACCAAACGTCCATTTTGGGCTACCCTGACGAAAACCCCAAGCGTTCCCCCAAAGGGGGGAAAGAAGGAGTGGGGGGCAAAATGGAATGAAGGTCTTTACGAAGTCCCAACTGTCTTCAACACCACGATGGTAATTCAGTCGGGGGCACCGTGGGGGAGGATGCTGAACAGTGCGTTATGCACCGCCCACACTGGTCCTGAACCGGGGATTATGGATGGGGTGGGTATTATGGTATTAGATATCACTTTCGCACCCCCTGTTTAATTTCCGGTACTTTAAACAGCCAGGGTACATCTCCGAGGTGTTGATCCCGTTTTCCCCTTACCTTCAGGGCTTGGCCCCAGCCATATTCCAGGATAAAGCGTGACCACACGACGCCAAACCCTGGGTTTTTGTAATCACCAGATTGAATTGCTTCTCTGGCCGGCTCGCTCTCCGGATCCTTCACCGATCGGAAACGTGTGGTCCATGGTGGCTCAACGATTGACCCACATTACACCCCCAGCTGCCACACCAGATCAACTTTGGCAACGTGTGGAAGCTGCTTGGTCTGCTGTACCCCAAGAACACATCCAAAGTCTCTTTGAATTGATGCCGAGGCGTGTGGTAGCGGTGATCTCCAACAATGGCGGCTACTCTGGCTACTGATTCTGGCAGGAACCACACTTCACAGAAGTCTATAAATTTAATCATTTGATACTTGGTCAACATGTTATCTACAAAATAAATTTTGTTGTGCTATCTTTTGTCTTTCTTGGTGTTGCATTTACGGTTGCCAGCAGTGTAATATAAAAATGTCAGTCCCTCTACCCGATGGGTCTTCAGTGGGAACAGGACTCGAGCTTATGACACGGCCGCCACAAGGTTATGACCATGACCACTAAGCCACCGCATCCGTGAGAACGTATTTGAAGAGTGTACTTGCAATGGTCACTAAATGGTCCTGTTCGTAACTCACGAAAGTTAGTGATACTTTTAAGTCGTAGGTTTGTTTCTCGATTCCACTAGAGACTCGTTGTATAATTGGTAGGGGCGTTACGGAAAATATTATGGCCCCCACCACTAAGTCAGGTTTTGGCCGTATCTTACAAAATGTACGTACTGGGCGTCAGGGTTCCCTAGAAGCCTGATCTCCCCTACAATGCGGGGTTGTACTTTACGCCACTGAAATTACCCTCGTGCAAAAAAAATCTGTGGAAGTTTCAAAGTTCTCCCATTTGCGTGATGTGGAAATATAGAGGTTGGGGAGAGCTTAGGTGTCGTCCTCGTCCCTTGTCCATGATTCAAAATTAAGTTCATCACCAATAGCTTTCATGTCGCTCATAAATCATCCAATTAAGGAATAACCTATAACACCTGTGCGATTAAGCATCAAAGGTTGATAAAGAAAGAAAGGTAGAATTATTGAGAGTGAGAGTAATATTAAAACCGCGCTATACAGCGACCCGAGCACTGTTGGCGATGGACCACGAAATTTTGATTCTCCTTCAAGTAAAAAGGATGACACCTGATCAGGAACCTCCCTCTCTGACTACTACACCACACCATCGGGAAGACATTGAGAATCAATCGAGAGGTGTGTTGTTGTTGCTCATGCCACCTGTCTGACTACTCAGATCGAGGCCCACGAAATTCATCGTGGCAAGGGGCTAGATGTACGCCTGTATTTGGCTCCAACCTTGATCACCATACAGGTGACAGTACGAATTAGCTCCTTGAAATTCCCGAAGAGAAGGAAGGAATGTTGTCAGAGCCTGTAAGACAGGTTGAACTTCTTTACGATAGATGACGACACCACCGATCTCCACCCCCACAATTTAGGCATGGAACTGCAGGGGAGGGAAATATTCTCCGGTCCCCCGGCACTCGTAGTTTCAGCTGAGAACCCCCACAAGACTTTCGGACTCACTGATTTAACGACACGTACTTCATGTGTACTCGGAGGGTATTTGGTGGCATCGGAGCATCGAACCCAGGCCTTCCGGTCTGGAGTACGATGCTCTAACCACTATTCTACCCACAGCCCTCGACAGATGTAATATGCATCGACCCTCTACACAGTGGATACTTTGATTTTGCCTAGTTATTGACAAAATTGATTTCTAAAATTTAGAGCAAAATACGAGCGAAAACAGAATGCTCAAAATTCAAAGATCACCTCAATCATTTAAAAGAATTAAAACTCGAATTTTTATTTTAAATTTTCTCTTGAATTTCAAAAGCAATTTTGTGAAAATTAAAGTTACATAGTGCGAAAGTTTTAATTCATGATACGACGAACGAAAAAACTGATATTTTTTCGTTTCCAAAAACTGAGCCACACATTTGTTTTGTTTATCCTAATAATTTAAACTATTAACATCACATGACGTCAACGATTGTGAAATAAATCCACTGAAGTCAACGAAAATTTCCTGAAAAATATTTGAAGCAACAGCTGCCGATGGCATCATCCCATGCGTTGGCACTTAACATTGAAGTAAGTAAATATCCTTAAATATATAATCTCTTCCTATAATAATAACACTAAAGTAAACATGTTCCTGATAATAAATCTAGATCTTCCACTATAAGTTCCTTATTTACAAAGTTTTCGAAATAATACGGCTCACAGTAAAGAGTTAGCAGTTAAATATTTACACTAAACGACAGAAAGTTCCCGTTCTCATTTCGTTATTGTTAGTAATTATTTTAAACATGCATTTTGAGATATATTTTGCTTGAAAAATATTCGAGTCTGACGAAAATGCTAACGAGCAACATACTCTATTCTTCTACAAATTTAATGGACTGCAAACATTTTGTGCAATGAAAGGGAGAAAATAATTAAAGAGAACGTAAAAGTAATGTTTTTACTATGCGATTTCAAAAACTTTTCCTGCATTTTCCTCCTAAATGCATGCTAGGAAAAAAACCGATTGATTAAGAAATGTAGGGAAAAAATAGCGGTTTCACAGTTATTGGAAAAATCAATGAGATTTGGTTGTATTCTTATCCACTTATTTTAGTGTTTTTACTCTTATAAATACAAATTGAGACAAAAAACATACACATTTAATACAAAATTTGAAATTTAATGATTTTTATTTTAATACTTGCCATTACCCACCCGCTTCACTTGATATTTCTCATGAGGTTGTAATACTTATATTATTTTTAAATTATTGATATCTTAGTCTTAGCAATAAGCTTTCAATTGTATTCAGAAATATTTTTATAGCCCTTAACTCTCTTGCTTAAGAAGAATAGGGCTTGTATTTCTAAAACGAAATATTTTTATGCTTTACACCCCCAGCCCCAACTTTGGGAGTATATTTCCACAAAACCCGCTCATAGCTGGTCTCTAAGAATTAAAAAAAGAAACGTCATTGCCAAGTCTGTAGATCTAATGTTATAAAACGGGAGTTCTTGTCTGTAACTTCTCTGCAAACGAGAATGGTTTTCCTTTATTGGCTACATATCACGATATTTGCCGACATTATGTTTTACGCCCCATAACCCACCCTTTGGGAGTATATTTCCCCCAAAACCCACTAATAGCGGGTCTATAAGAATAAAAAAGGAACATCTTTGCCAAATTTAAAGTCTGTAGATCTATTGTTAAAAAACGGGAGTTTTTGTGTGTAACTTCCCTGCAAACGAGAATGGTTTTCCTTTATTGGTTACATATCACGACATTTGCGGACATTACACATACACACGACACGAGCCCTTCCTGAAATAAAGCGGGTTTTAGAAAAAAATTCCTTTAAAATAAATTTAAAAATATAGGTTGACTTTTTTAGCTGACACTGTTCATTTGAGCCAACAACCGCAATGGCACCAAAATGGATATGCAAAATTAAGAAACCATGGAGGGGGAATTCAGGTTCAAAAATGCCATTAGGAATATTTATGTGCAAAAAATGTTACAAGGAAGGAAAAAAAATATAACACATACAAAATAAACGTTGAATTTTATTCACTGCATTCCGTTCTCTGGGAAGAAATTCGATCACATTCAATATGACTGCCATTCTCTGCACATTTCTTACGGGCGTATGCATCATGTCACTAATAGGCTCCACTCTGTGATATGTGAGCCAACAACAGTTCCCTGTGATTCATCATTAATTATAATTGCTACATCTATCATCACCTCCTCTGACAAGTTTGCATTCTCTGTTGGTGAATTGTCAATGAACTTCTTCGAACTTCTTATTCATTCCTTTCAAAATATTAAGTGATAAATTCCCGTACGTAGCTTCTGCCGGGCTCTAAGCTCACTGGAAGCTATGAATGATTAAGATTTCGGGGAAAAGCTGTTGTTGTGATAGTGGGGAAGAAGACCCACGGTGACCTTGAGGGCTGTTTGGGTGCAGTTGTATTTGAAATGGCCATCTTCGGACCCTAAGTGCACGCCTTAGACGACTGAGACGAAATGAATCCCTATCTGAGACAGTCATTAAGGGCTTTTATTCCTGTTCCCTGCTGTTTACGATTTGCAGAAGGACGCTCTGCTGCATACCTCCTCTCTAGAGAAGAAAGTTGTTTCTTCTGTTCTGACTTTATGAACGATACCGAGAAAAGGCTATTTTTCCAGCCAGTAACTGCAATTTTTATTCATCTACAATAGGTTTGAGTGTCGTTACAACGTTTTTCCGTTGACATTGTGGATAATCTCTTGTTGAGCTGGCGGGTCTAATTGACCCATGCAGTGTTGCTGTTTTTAAATCACTAGCCGTGATTTATTAAAAGTATCTTAGTTAAACTCTCTATGGAATGAATGCATAATTACCAGATGGCTATGCTGCCATCTAGTGTTCAATTTCTGGGTCACCACTTCGGCGACAAGCTGTTGATCTTGGCAGGGGTATTTATTTGAAATGGCCACCTTCGGGTCCGAAGTGCACACCTTAGACGACTGAGACGAAAGGAATACACATTCAGTCAGTAAGAGCTATTATTCCTGACCTTTATTGTTTGCGACTTGCAGAAGGAGGTACCACTGCAAGGTAGAACAGCATTACTAATAATGCGAGTTCTGGTAATTTGAATCGCATATTCACTTCAGCTGGTTCACTTCAGCTGAAAATAAATACATTCCTTCGGAGCTATCTACTTGTTTTTATAGTCCAAATTACAAGTATGGCTGTTGAATATGAAAACATAAATTAGAATTTTGTTTTCATGCTGATGTTTTAAGTGGATTCTTGATTTGGTAAGCTACAACAGCGCCATGAATAAATATCCCCAGCCGGTGATTTTTGGAACTATATTTTTTCTCGGAATCTTACTTTCTATAACATTATTAGTCTGCATACCAATTTGAATGACACTGCGTTTGTAAAATCAAGTTACAGGTGAATCTGAATAGTTTCAGTTTTAAAAAAAAAATCCTCCTTTATTTATTTATTTATTTTTGGTGGAAATATGCTTACGGTTCCCTCAAAACACCAGCGATGCTCCCTACAGAACTTTGGAATGATACAGTCAACGGTGTGGATTTGTTCAAATCCCAAATAAATATACAAACATTCCAATTTATGTTTAAGATATACGATATTTTTTGTGGGATTTGTATTACTCCAGTTCTTCCGAATCGAGCAAACACCCCCACAGGATTAAGAATTTGAATGTTTTTTATTCATCTAACGTATTTACTATTCTAACTTAAAAAAAAATATCAAAAATAAGCTTCATCTAAAAATAAATACAATTCATTAATTATGAATAAGAGAATTTAAGAAATGAAAGTAAAACTCCATCAGTATTTATCCTGTATCCAGATTCTGTATCTCAACGTTAGGGACAAACACAGTCAAAATCTCAATACTTCTAGACCAAACTAAGCAATATATACACTATTCATTCTGTTTTTTTCTGTTTTCTTGGTTTCCCAGGGAATAAGCTTAAATTGAAAAACCAGGATTCAATTCGTTTACTTCCTACATATTTGAATAAACTTTACAGAACAAGCGTAGGCCGTTAGAAGAATCGATACGACTGAATAAAATCGCATAATATAAGGCAATAAAAACGAAAGCGAAGTTCACACACATTCTGAGGAGACTTCTTTTTTTGAAAATAAATTTTTGAATACTGCTACTCATTGTATCAATAAATCACTACATATTTCAGTTTGTTGATTCCCCAAGAAAATTTTCTTACTTAAAATTCTAAGTGAAAGGTAAAGAATTGTTGATTGGTGTTGTAAAGGTGTAGTTGATTTGATTCATAAAGGAAACAGGGTTAACCTAAGAGTGATGTTAAATCGCAGGAGAATGATGTGTTCCTTGTAAAAGGATTGCATGATTAAGGTACCCGACTACGTTCGGAACCGATATTTTAAAAAAGGGCATAAATGGATAGTTTTCATGATATTTAGTGTCACTTAGATTAGAATACATGTGTAAAATTGTTTTAAGGACATTTTGACAAAAAAAAATTTATTTTAATACAATATTTCGGCACAAAATTAACTTATAATAACCTTTTTTCAAAATGTTCTCCTTTTGTGAAAAATGCTTCAATTATAATAATATTTTAACTGTATATAGCTCAGACCTCTGTACAGAGGCTCAACTATGATTTTTGAAAAATTCACATTATTGTCAGAGTTACAACCTATTGAAATAATTATCGGCGTTTTTTTCTTAAAATTTATCCCCTCAGTTGTCGTAAAACATGAAAAATCACACTTCTAAGTTATATATTTCAAAAATTCTAGTGGAGCCTCTGAAGAGTGGTCTGAGCTATATACAGACAAAACATTATTATAATAGAAGCATTTTTCACAAAAGGAGAATATCTTGAAAATGGGTCATTCTATGTTCCTTTTCTGTCAAATTATTGTATTTAAATAATTTTTTATTGTGATACTATTCTTAAGACAATTTTATTTACATTTTCTAATCTAAGTGACACTAAATATCATAAATATTATCCATTTATTCGCTTTTGCAAAATCACGGTTCCGAACGTAGTCGGATACCTTAATTTCCTATATGGTTTTATATCGTAGTAAGCAATTGTGAACTAATATGCGAAGAACATTTGTAAAACTTCATTGTGAGTCAAAACGCAAAAGCAAAAATGTTGTGTCATGAGGCGTGTTCAAATGAAAGTGATTCGAAGCGTCGCATTCGAGCAATTTTCGATGTATTTTATATAGACCAATGCGATAGGGAAGGGTTTTGTACCACGTGCGCGGGTCCACAAGCAGATTTGTGACAACAGTATTCGTAAGGACATGGGATTCATTTAAAAATTGCTGGCGTAGATGCAATTGCGTCCAAAACGGACAAGTGAGCTGAAGTAAACACTAGAAAGGGTGTAAGCAAAGGGATATTTATAGCAGAATACTGACTGTAAATGTTGACATGTGTGTGTCAAATCCCACGGTGATGAGGTGGGCGAGAATGCTTAGGCTACAGGAGATAAGGGAATTGCCGCTGCCCAGTCAGGCGCATAAAATTGTGACAGATAAGCTGATTACGGACATCGACAATGCAATCAAGGAAAATCGACGTCGAAACTTTCATGACGTCACAATTGAGTTCAATGTTTACATCGGTACTGTTCACAATATTGTCACCAATATTCGGAAGAATCGAAAAGTTTATTGTCAATGGGTACCCCGCATGCTGTCTGAACATCACAAGAAACAGCGAATGGGCCTGAGTTTACAGCATTTGTTGCGCTACAGGGATGACGATGACAACTTTCTGCAGCACGTAGTGGAAGGGGATGGAATATGGTGTCACCACTTCCAATCGGAAGGAAACCCATCATTATGCAATGGAAACATCCCGACTCACCTAGGCCTCAAAAATTCAAAGCTCAGTAATCAGCCGGAAAGGTGATGTTGACAGCATTTTTCGACATGCAGAGGCCCCTATTGTTGGAGTTTAAGGAGTCGAGCGGCTCCATCAATAACTAACGGTAAGCCCAAACACTTGATAAGCTGTATAAAGCAATGAAAACAAACGCCCAGGTAGGCTGTCGTCAGGTGTCACTATTTTGCGCGACAATGCAAGACCGCATGTCGCCAAGGAGTGTGTCGAAGCACTGACCCGTAAAAAATGGGATGTCCCGGAACATCCAGCTTGTAGTCCAGATCTGTCGCATTGCGATTATCTCCATCTTGGACCGATGAAGAAAAGCCTAATGGGACTCCAACGATAACGTAAAAGCTGCAGTTTTGAGCTAGTTCCATGATCAACCGACTTCTTTCTTTGAGGACAGAATTCGTAACCATCCTAAGCAATGTGTGGGTCACCTACCAAAACTCCATGGGTGATTTCTTTTAACAAACTTAGTATGAATTTCTTCTCACTAAAAATTGCTGTTTCCATCTATGTATCTGTCTCATTTCTGTCCCTACACATCTCATGAATACACACCTCGAATCTTTTTCATTTGAACACTCCTTATATAAATGAGGCGTGTTCGGAAAGTAGATACCGTTTTGGAAAAAAATCACATAAAAAGTGGTTTTTTCCAAAACAAGATTTATTTTTGCATGAAAGAGCATGTCGGAAACTATTTTCCTACATAATGACCACCATTGTTCAGCTTCATTGATATATCGAGAAACTAACTTGTCTATACCCTCCTCAAAAAAAGATGCCACCAATGAAGATAGTTGAAGTTTGTGGAAACTCATCACAAAGCAATCTAATTATGAGCCGTTTGTTATTTTTCACGACTTTTCTCTCATTCACTTTTTCAATTAAACTACCATTAACAACAGAAGTCCGTCCACTCCTTGTTTCGTCATGAACATTAGTGAGCTTATCATTCAATTGTCGAGCCCATTTTACATTTTCATCATGAATCTCTGCACGTTGACGATGAATTTCAACTGGCTTAACATTACTAACGTTTATAAGAGGGATTACAGAACACACTTCACAGTCGGTGAGATCGGCAATCGTCTTTTTTGAAAGCTCATTAACACGTGCAAAAAAACAGAATCCGGGTATAATGACGTCACTGGACTGACAATCAACCAGACACGTGTGCGCAAGCATTGAACTCTGGTTCTACCTCTGCAGTTGCGGTAAAACGAAAAGGTACTTAGATAAAATTTAATCAGTTTAATCAAAATGAAACAAAGATCATAACACCACATTTTGAACAATTATTTTTATGAATTTTGGAATGATTTTAAACAATAAAATGTAGTTTTATATAAGCTCCGCTATCGAGTTCCTTTTTTTAAAACTATCTCCAAAGAAACTTCCTCAGTTAATCTAAATAGTTGCTCTACAAAAGAAACACGATTTATTTTTAAAATAAAAGTACCGAAGGCTTTTTTATGATTAAAAAAAACTACTACATCTGATTACTGACTTGTAAATCATATCATATATACGGCACTATTAAAACATCTGATTTTCGTCAGCTAAAGAGCTGTGGGTAAAAGGCCAAAATAAAAATATCTCGAAATGATACTTAAGGCCCAACGAAGTCCGAAACCGTGAATTTTAAAAAGTGTATAAATAATTTTTTTAATATATAACGTCGCCTGAATTAGAATATATACATATAAGATAATTTTATAAGAAAAGTTTTACTATAAAAATTATTAAAATCTAATTTTTAGCAACAGGCGAAGAGAGAATGACATATTTTCAAAACATTCTCTTTTTACGAAAAATACGTCGATGATAATAATATTTTACCTCTATATATAGCTAAAACTTCTAAAAAAGGCCCGAACAAAAAATCTTTAACCATGTAATTTAGAAGTGGGTTTATTCATATTTTTATTGAAAACACCGGTTATTATTTCAATTTAGAGTAACACCGAAAATAAAAGGAAATTTTCAAAAATCCTGGCTCAAGCTTAGCTAGTTATAAGCAAAATATTACTATCATAGAAGCAATTTTCATAAAAAGAGATTGTTTTAAAAATATGCCATTCTATATTTTTGTGAAAAAAATTGTATTTAAATCTTTTGTTATTGTAATAATATTGTTAAAACATTTTTATATGTATTTTCTAATTTAGATGGTACTAAGTATCAAAAAAAGTTATTATTTACATGCTTTTCAAAATCACGATTCCTAACGTGGTTGAATACCTTTAAACATAAATACTTTATATGTCACATCATATATCATAACCCTACTACCACACACATCTACAGACATGTAGCATTTAACTTTACACAGTTTCAAGAATCACGCTGTTATGGGCAAAATTCATATGACGTCATAGTCATATAATAATGATAAACACGTATTTCTGGCCAATCAATTTATAAATTCATGTAACGTCATAATTGTACGATAAATACAACCGTGTGTTTCCAGCTAATAAGTTCATGAACTTCATTGTTGCCAGTTTTGCTTTCGGCAGAAACTTTTTTTAAAAAAAAAAGCACAGTATTTGTCATCAATAATAACGTACATAAGTACGCAAAACATTCTTAATTTAAAAATACACGAATAAAATACTTTTTTTTAATTTAAAACATTTTGATGTTATTTATTTATATATATATATATATATATATATATATATATATAAAATAAATTTGTATAATATTTCAAAAACCAGAAATAATAGAAAGTGAACATAACAAGATATAACGTAATAAGAATATAAAAAGCAAAACATGAAGATCGAAAAATACAAAAAGGAACTAAAAAAAAAGAACCTAGGGGAGTCGGGAATGCAATTTGGGACTTGGGGACCGAATAATGGGTTAAATTTTAAAGGCCCCAAACCCTTTCCCCCTTTGCAACTCGGTGGGAAAAACCAAATAAAAAAAAAAATTTAAAGTATAAAAAAAAATTCAAAGTATATAAAAAAAAAAAAAATTAAAAGGGTTAAAAAAAAACTCAAAAGAGAGTATGATAAAACCACTGATTAATATTCTAAACAAATTCCCCCCCAATTTCTAAAGCAGAAAAAAAAAAAATTATTAAACGAAATCTTCCTACTTACAGATCCCTTTCCAAGAGAATCAAGAGCTTGGGTATCTCTGAACGTATTTTTGAACTACCCTTTACACTAACGAGCATAGATAGATATCAAATAGATGACAATCAATTTTTGGTAGGCTTTAATTGGTTGATTTAAAAAATGTAAATTTGCTAGGTTCAAATTTTGGGTTTGGGTTTTAAAAAAATGTGTAAGATGTTTAAGATGTGTGTAAAAAAAGATGTAAACTGTGATATGAGTGTTGATTAATCTTCACAGAAGACCACTAACATGCTGACTTTGAAACCCTTTGTTGTGTGGTGGATTTGGAATCAGAAGTACAAGACGACTAATATATTTGTGATGAATATAAGTTCAAGAAGTTAAAATATTCATGATCTAAACAAATTTAAAAAATTTTTGATATTATTAAATTTATCGATTTTGGGGGTAGTTGTTAGCATTTCTAAATAAAAATTTAAAATAAATTTCTGTAAATTGATAAATGCAAGTTACTGTTCCATAAATTTTTTAAATAGGGAATTTAAAAAAGAATCTTTTTTGTCAAAATGTTACTGACTACAATTGTTAATTAGATGCAAATCTAAACCATGAATTCACCAAAAATTTAGAGTTAAAGTTATTTTTAAAGGGAGGTTAAAACGGGGTAGAATGTAATATTTGGTTTATATTCATTATTTTCCAAAATTATTAAATCATCTATATAACGATAAATAAAGAAGAATCATTAACAATATGGTAAATTTAAAAAAAAAAAATGTAAATACAGGTTCGCTAAACAATTACTACGGGACCACCCTGAGGTAACCCTTTTTGATCTGTTTATAAAGATTCTGATTAAATGCAATGAAATTTTTTTTAATACGAGGTTAACAAGAATATCGAATTTCTTTTTCATTAAAGTATAGCTATTTTTACATAAATTAACTGTAGAACCAAATCATATATCAATATCAATAGAAAAAAAAAGGTCCTCGAAATCAAAGCCATGCATGGAAAAAAATTAACACATTTTAGTAACCTGGAAATTTTTAAGCATTATTAATTATTGCCGTGTTTTTAAATTATAAATTTAAAATTTTTTGAAGAAGAGACTGAAAGTCTTACCAGACCCGTGATATATGTATTGTACCCATTAGTGATACTACGAAATTTTATGGGGTTTTTTATGAAATTTTGGTTTTAAAAAAAATGCGTGGATATTTAATATTATTTAGATGAATATTTGTTTTTTGTTCAAAGAAAGACGATTATCATCTTCTATTACTATAAGAGAAATGATTTTATTTAAAATGTGATTATTTAATATTTTTTCTGTAAAAAAACAATTATGGGATAATTACCTTTTTCAAATTTTAATCAAAGTCTTTTTTTTATATTTTCTATTGATGATTTAAGATCTTTTATACATAATTTATTTTCAACACTGAAATTTAATTTTGAATTTCTATTGCTACATAAGATCTTTAAAATTGATTAAAAGCCTCAATTGGCATTCCATATTTAATGAATTTTAAGGGAGAATTTATCTAAATCCTTTTTTTATTTGTTTCATAACATTAGATTTTTTTGTGATCATCAATCTAAAAACCCGTACCTTTTTCCCTAAAAATTTTTCAATAAATCATCTTTACGATGCCAAGGTTTCCCGGGGCAACGTGCTGATGGGAATCATCAATATAGTCCCGATATAAATTGATTTTCATGATTCGTACTGGGGCTCCGAGATTTGATTATAATTAAAAAAAATCTACCCAAATTTTTTAAAATTTGAAAGCCTTTTTTAAAAATAATATTTTTTAAATTTAAAAAGGATTGATATTTTTAAATATACCAGAAAAAATTTAAATTTTTTTAAAGGATTTATTCATAAATAAAATGTACAATATTCTATAAAACGTAATTTCAATTTTCATCTAATTTAATATTCATTTTTTTACAAATAGTTATTAAGGTCTCGAATCATATGCTACCATGAGAATCCCTAAGATTCATTTGTTTAAAAAATCTTCATAATTTTAATTTTAGTTTTTTTCATGCCAAACATAAATGATTTAATATATATATATATATAAGCATCTTTTTCCCCAAAAGAAATTTGAAACTTTATATAAGTTTTACAAATAGAGAGAGAGAACAGTAATTACAAGTTAGTTTGAAACCAGTTTTAAATTAAGTCGCGAAAACGGGATTGCCTTTATCATGTCCTTTTACATAAACAAATAATCGTCTGTAGTAATATAATTGAAGAACTATGAAAATTTGAGGGAATATATATGCGTTCTATATTTCATCGGTTGATTGTTAAATGATTCATCTAAACGGTGTTGAAAGGATTCTGCAACCCCACAAAGTTAAAAATTCCTCAAACATAATTATTGTTCACATTCATTTAGTTGTAAAATTGTATTTTAATAATTAATAAGTCTGCCTGCTTGTATATTGCAATAATAAAATTTACCTAATTGTTAATAAGTCTGCCTGCTTGTATATTGCAATAATAAAATTTACCTAATTGTTGCTAAGTTGCATAATTATTCAATTAATTATTTTATGCTATTTGAATGATGGCAAGTTTCTATTTCAATTCAATTTAATTTGAAATGTTTTGTAAAAATTGTCTGCTTTTTGAAAATTTAATTAGATTGTCAATGTACATGTACAAATACTGTCTGCGAATGAGACAATTTGTTGTGTTATTAATACTTGTGGCGAAATTTTGTTAATATGTATTTATTCGGCTTAGAAATTGTATATTTTATTTCTCTCAATTTTACGATTAATTAGTTCACTTAGTTCAATGAAAGATCAAAGCTTATATATATATATATATATATAAATTTATATTTTCCTATAGTCTTAATGATGCTATTATTACGTTTATCGTGAAGTTAATACGAAAGCTAGTTAAATTTCAAATGTTTAATAATTTTTTTTTCCTTATTATAAGAACTGTGATTTTAAACTTGTGACTTAAGTTGTAATTTTATTTATCTACCGAATATTCTTCAACTTCTACTAATAGTTCACAATCACCATATATATATCTTGTTCAAATTTTCAATTGTTAATAAAATACTTTTTCTATTCATCCATTCTAGTCAATCCATGATTTCAAACTTTTAGTGGATGACACTTGATGCTAATACAAGTTTTTTCAAATATTAATTTATTAGTTAAACTTAATTAATGAATAAATAATAACAAACACACAAAATAATAGTCCAACACCATACATAAAAATGATAGTCGTTTGTTGTGTCTCTGTAGAGCAATGGATAGCACGATCTACTTCTAATCCAAAGGTCGTGGGTTCGAATCCTACTTGGGATGGTCTAATTTCTGAGAATGTGTGGTTTATGAATGAATAAATAGTAACAAACACAAAAATAATAGTCCAACACCCTATATAGAAAGGAAACTCGTTTTCTATTTTGCCTCTTAATATTGTGATTCTGTCATATACATATTTATATTAATTATAAGTATTTAACTAAACGTAACTAAAATAAAAGTTTTCTTTGTTGACCTAAGTAAGAGTTTACTAAAAAAATTTTATATTACTTGTTTCTAATGAATTTCGAAAACACCATACGAGAGTCGTCCAGAATGTAAAGAACGCTTTGGCAAAATTAAATTAAACAAAACATATCAACACAAAAACTCACTGTAAGGGGAGGATATCCAAAAATTTCCTACTTAAGATATTTAGAAAATCACAATATCTTATTCTATTTCTCGATGTAGTCGCTATAGCTTTAAGGGCACTTATAGTAACGTCCGACCAATTTTTCAATTTAAAAGTTATACTCTTCAGGCACCAAAGATTTGAGCAATGATGTCGTTTTTTGTTTGAAGTCTTCTTCCTTTTAGAACTGTTTTCCATTCGAACATTCATTTTAATTCAAAAATAAGTAAAAATCATTCGGTGTTAAGTCAGGGCTGTAAGAAGGATATCCAAAAACTTCCTACTTAAGATATTGAAATTTTCACAGTGTTTGTGCTTATGTGTTAGGCTACGCATAATCATGATTCAAAACACCTTTAAAGACACATTCCACATCTCTTGTTTTGAATGGTGTGTCTTAGTCATGGAAGAGTTTTGATAGGCCAAATATTTTGTGTATTTAGTAAATGAATGACACAACGGACTTCACATTTGGTGCTCAATAGATGATTGGAAGAATAGATAGACTAAAACACTCATGCAATCATATGGTTGGAGTAAGGCAGAATTAAATAAACGTCGCTCTATAAAGAAATTCGAAAGCTATTGACGACGTACCACATAAATTTGAACCTCGGTCAAGTGACGGGGGGCAAAATCTGACCCGCCACATCCCTCCCCCCCAAACTGCCACCCCCAAACCAACAGGAGGATTTTTACTTTGACAAATTAACGTGCATCTGCCTTTTACACGGTTTTGGGTTTTGGGTTTTAAAGGGGCCGTAACCACGACACACCAGCCACGTGGCCCCAAACCCATAACCACTAGACCAACAGCGCCCCAAAGGGGATGAAAAAATCAGGGTTATCCCCCCCGGCCCAAAGTGTTTCCCCAAATTTTTAAATACCCCCGCCCCCAATCAAAATTTTTTATCCCCCCCCTTATCATTAAAATTACTGAATGCAACAATTTCCCTTTTGACGCTAAACCCACAATACACGATCTTAATTAAAAAACCAAAAAATTAATAACATAAGTATTAAATTTTGTATATGTGTTTATTTTTTAAGAAAAAAAATTAAGTAATAGGATTTTATTATTTTTTTTCCCTTTTTCTCTTGTTTTTTAAATTGGAACATATTGAAAAAATGCGGTGGCTGCTTAGAAGACAAAAAATATAGATACCCAGCTAAATGTGAAAAAGAACCCCAGGGGGCCCAATTTCAAAAAAATTTTTAAAAAACTTTGCTCTGCAAGAAAAACCCAGGGAAAACCTTTTAATACTTATTAAATTTTGTTTCTTAATTAAATATTAAAAAAGATAGTTTTAAATTTTTTTAATATATGTTACTCTTAAGTAATATATATTTTAAGTAAATTATTTTTTAAAGTAATAGGTTAATTATTTTATTTTTCTCTCTCAAATTTTTTAAATTAAAAACAGATTGAAAATAATATTTAAAAAGATTTATTTCCTTCAAGATCCATTTCTAAAAGTAAAAAATGTCATTAAAAAAACCTAATCTATGTTGCTTTTTATCATATCTTACTTTTTGGCATCCTCCGAACGTACAGGGAAGGTCTAGGCCCAAACAGACGTCTGCCCCAAAAAATGAAAAAAATGCGGGCCCGCACCCTAGTCAGTTTTGGCCCCCAAACCATTGCCCGAATCTCTTTGAATGTCATTTCATTAATTTCCGCTTAATTATAATTTCACGGTTTTAAAGTACAGGGCGGGGGATTCCCAAAATCAAGGAATATTTTTTCCACAGCGGGCATTTTTAGAAATGGCACCCAAAAAAGGGGTACACAGACGGGGGCAAATTGTCCCCGGGGTTAGGGTGGGTTGGGCCCTTTTTAAAAAATTTTGGGAAGGGCTCTCCGGCCAAAAAAGGTCCCCCTTAGATTTCATTATCCAGTGACGAAATTTAAAGGGGCAATTTTTTAAAAAACCCTTTTAAATTTGGATAAAAGGTGGATGCAAAATTTTTTCCCACTGAAAACCAAAAGCTTTTTCCGGTAACTATTTCCCCCTTTTTCCACCCTCCTTTTGGGGAATCCGTTTTCTGGGGATGGCCAAGAAACAAAATTGGATCTGGGGGCTAAATATAAAAATCCCTTGGGTTTTTTGAATTTTTTACCTTCCTTTGCTTTGCTCTGAAAAGACAAGCCCAGGGAAAGCCCTGATAATTATTAAATTTGGGTTCTTATACTGGCTGAAGTCCCCCCCCAACACGAGTTTTTTTTTTTAAAAAATGATAATATATTATTTTTTTGATGTAAAAAAAGCAATTGTGGGAGGAAAAACCCAAAGGTGCATGACAATGTATAAAAAAATGAAAAAAATGATTTATTGAAATGAATACCATATTATAAACGGTTTTGAATGAACTGTAATTTTAAGCCCCCAAATTCTTTGAATAAATTTTAAAATAAAAAAAAAGAAAAAAACTTGAATAACAATTGTGTTTTTTTTTTAATATTTAAAGCGAAAACCCCGGGGATCAGGTAAAAATTTCCTCGATACTAATCTTTACTTTGGTCGGGGGGAGTGATGCCCCCCAATTTTTTTTATAATTATTTTCAATATACAAGATAAAAAATCACAATTTCAGTGAATAATTTAACTAAAAAAAAATATCCCTTTTTCAAGGTTTTTTTCTATTTGTCTTTCAAAATTTTGGGAGAAAATACCCAAAAAAACTGAACTAAATTTTTTTCCAAATGTGCTGACCTTAATAAAAGGGAAAAAATCACAGAAATTTTTTTAAAACATTAACAGGGAAATTTTGGAAGCAAAACTGTCACCTTTTTTCACGTTTTTTAATTTTAAAATCCTTTGAGTCGGCAAATATCCTGTGTTGAACTTTTTCTTGTTGTGTCTTTTTTAGAAGGGGGTTAATAAAATTTTTGGGAAGTTGGGTTCCCTATTTTCAAAAAAAGTTTTAATTGTATTGTTTTCCTTTTGTTTAGGGGGGTTTTTTTCTAAAACTTTTAAAAAATGGGGTTTAAAAGGGGATTAATTTTGGCCAAAAGGCCCGTTTGAACAGTTCACTTTGAGATTTTAAAGGGGTGCCCCTTTTTTTTAGATTCTTGGGGCAAAATTTTTAAATTTAAAAACCAAACAGTTTTCCCACAAATTAAAAATTTTAAGTTTTTTTCATAAAGGGGAAAAACTGGCCCCAAGGAAAAAATTTTAAAAAATATTCCTTCCAAAAATCCTTTGTTTAAAAAAGGCCCCTAAAAAAAATTTTTAATTAATTTTTCCCAAAAATTCCTAAAAGAAAAGAAAAATGCCCCAATTGAAAAACCATACCATAAAAAAAATTTTTGGAAAACCCAAACCCCAAAAAGTTAAAAAAAATTTTTAAGTTAAAAAAGGAAAAATTTTAAAAAAAACTTTTCCCCCAAAGGGGATTAACCAACCCAAAACAAACCCAAAATAATTTTTTTAATTGGGCGGAAAAAAAAAAAGATTAAAAAAAAACCGAAAAGTCTTACCCAAAAATTTTTTTTTGATGACCTTTTTTTCACCAGATGATACATATAAATCATTTTCAAGGTAAAAACTGTATTTTTTTTTCATAAAAAATTTGTTTTTTTTTTCATTCCAGTAGATTAATTTTTTTTAAACCTTTTTTTTTCGATATGCTCGCGCCCCCCCGAATTATCGCGCCCCCAAGGGGAAAACCTTTGGAAAACCTGGGCCCAGGGTTTCCCAACCCCCCGTTTCTTCCGGGGGAAAAAATTATTTATCCTTTTTGGCACATTTTCTAAATAATGGGTGGTTATGCGGGGTTTTTCCCGTGGTGCAAAAAGGGGGCTGGGGGCCCAAAATCCACCATTATCGTATAATATCATTCCTAATCCAACCCTCCAAATCTCCCACCTATTTTTCTTTCCCCCTTTCTTCCAAAAAAACCCCAAGGGGTTTTTTCCCCCACCTATAAACATTTTTCTTTTAAAAACTTTGGGGGATCCTGAATAATTTTTAAATAAAACCCAAAAAATTTTTTTTTTGTTAATTTTTTAAAAATTTTCTAACTTTAACTTTTCGTCATTTTTTTGCAAGATTTCATCTCCAAATTAAAATTACCCCACCTTTAAAATCACATTCTTTTGAATCGGTCTTGCGGTAGTTTAATTCCATGTCAATTTTTCTCCCTTTTCCACATCTTTTTTTGGATCAACTTTTATTTTACCCCATCTTCCAGCAGATGGCAACCCTTTTTGGGGTTTTTCCCCTTTTAAAGCCCCTTTTCGTTCGCTGTTCGGGACACTCCCAATTTATCCTTTTCACGATTCAGTAGTGTTTCTCCATCCCCTTTATTTTAACATCATGTACCACGAGCACCATGACATTATTTGCTTTTATTCTCCATTTTATCTTTTTATTTTCCAAATTCTGTGTCTACTTTCTGATTTCGTTCCGCAAGATAAAAGGACGAATCAGAGAAGAGCATAGATTTCTACCACCTCTCCCCGGGATGATCCCTCATTAAATATGTTCCATACTTAATTGAATTGTTTTTCGCTCTCTCACCGGTAGTATATCCTCAGCTACAGGTGAGAAGCTTTCTTTTAGATGAGCTCTAAGCTGTTGTTAATAATTTTGATAGCATCTTTTAAATTTTATTGAACTTTCAATTAACTATTCTCTTTTTTCTTATTAATTATGAGAGGGTAATACCATTTTTTTGGTAAGGTACCTCGTATTTTGAAGCCATGGACCGTGGGTCGTATCATAACCCTATACGCTGTCCAACATATTTCTTTGATTTTGTCGATTTTCGGGAACAAAAAAAAGGAAAAAGAATAATTATTGAATAAATAATTCCCATTAATTAATAAAATTCATTATTAATAACAAATACTTTATTAACTTTTTCGTACTGTGCACATAGGGTTATAATCAATCGAAAAAAATCAAGGACTATAGGGGGGTCCAGATCTTGCCCCCTTTTTTACGCCACTGGCTAGTTCACATGCGATGAATAAGTTATATTAAAATGTGTCCCCCGTCATTTTTTATTAATAAAAAATGTAGTTTTTTTAATGTCTTTTATGTTTTGAAATAAAGATAGTATCTTTTTATAATAAAAAAATACGGAGAATTTTCCAATATTTTCTCTAACATGAAATATTGCAAATTAATTTTCTCAGTCTCATCTCTTGCATTGTAAATATCTAAAACTTGATTATATTCCATCCATCCAGAAAAAGAAACATTTTACTTTCCTATACTTTCATTTAATGCAAGTATTCCTCGCTCATATTTTTTTTCGATCTTTCGCTGCTCCTCAAGGCAAAAAGAAAAAAAGAAAAAAAAAGGAGTAAGAAAGTAACAAAAAGAAAAGAAAAAAAACTGTCAATCCCGTTCCTCCTTTTTCGCCATACTGGAAGTACTAAAAAAAGTGAGCAAGTAGAATAAAAATATAGATTCTGAGCACTTTCAACCTGTATAAGAAACTATTGGAAGGAACTTTTCAGGAATCTTTCTTTTTCTTTTAAAAACAGGAATTTCCCCTGTTCTATAGACGAACCTACTTTTACAAACTTTTTAAGTCAAGTCTGAAAAATTTAGTTTGTATGAGAGTTTAAAAAAATATCCGTCATGTATCATTTTACGAAAAAGACATTTCCAGACAAATCTTATTTGACAGTTACCTCCTCCTCCATTTTCAAACTAAAACAAAATATAAAATAAACTCCCGATACTTTTATTGAGATATTTTCAAAGTGTTTACTATGTCCTCTAGGAAATATATTCAAAAAAATATATATTACTATTATTATTTTCGGAATACGTATAAAAATATATGATAATTTTTCAATTGTTACTATTAGTTTTCACTATTTCCCTATATTCACATATATAAATATCTTGTTCAAATTTTTAATCCTTAATAAAATGCTTTCTTTTCATCCCATTCAAGTTCAAGTACATTTTTTAAAACTTGTAGTGGATGACAATTGATGCTTATACAGTTTATTGCAAATATATATTAGTTCATTAACTAAATTTATTTTTTGATTTTTTAAAATTTTTCTGCCCTTATTTTTGGGGGGAAATTCAACTTATCTGCAACAGATGGCACCAGTACGTTTTTAACGGTTTTAAAAATTTACGTTTAAAATGTTTCTCAAAAAAAAGTGATAAATGTTTATAAACGTCGCACCGTAAACCAAAAGAAGGGTATTTGGGGCGGACCCTTTTTTTTTGGAACCCCGGTCGGGGGGGAGGACGAAAATTATTTGGTACACCCTCTTCCAAACTTTACCCCCCCAACGGGGAAAACTTTTTGGAGGCACGAAAGGCTTAGCGTTCATCAGCACTGTACAACACATTAGGTTTTCGGTGGTGCTACAACCGGGGTTCGGATGATGATGATGATGAGGGTTTGGGGTTTTATGGCCTAAAACCAGTTTTTTGGGTATACTGTCCAAAAAATTTTTAGGTCTGTGGTTGGGCGGGAAAAGGGAAAAAAAAGAAATTGGGTGACAAGATAAAAGGAAGAAAAAGAGAAAAGTCACCGGGGGACCCCGGGGCGTAACCCCGTGTTTCCAAAAATAGTAAACCCGGAAAAAAGGAAAAAAATCACTGGTACCTGGGTTTGGCCCGTACCCCCCAAAGAAGGTGGAAACCCCCGGGGGCTTTAGGGGTACGGAAGGGCACGAAATCTTTCCATAACCATTAGGCTAAAGTGGTCACAAAAGTGTTTCAGGAAGAATAGTATGAAATCAGAACTTACTATGAGAATTGAAGAATAAGATTTATTGCTGTCCTTTCAAACGAAAATTTGAGTTTTTATTAACGTTGAACTTTGAAGCACACTAAGGCTATTACCGATGAACCTCGTAATTTTGAGCCTCTGTCAACTGGCGAGGAAGATACCTGGACTGGTAAAGCATTTTCTTAGCTTCTATACCATGATAATGTGAGGACTTTCCCTCTCCAATGATTTAACTTGTATCGGCCCCTCTACAAGGTTGTTCTTCAAGGGCACTAGAGTTCAAACTCATGATACGCTGATCATGATCACTAGGTGACCTCAGCCTTGTTTACGAAGAAAGAGCAGGAATTCGGTCACAAATCTAATTTAGTGTATTTAGCATCTTTATGTTGATTTAATATTTTTTTTTTAAATTTACATCGAATTCCAGACACAAATTAAAATTAAAATGAATTAAAATTATCCAGACTAAATTTATGTGACATCATAGTCACATGATAACTGCAATCCCGTTTATGTAGCCAA
Organism: Trichonephila inaurata madagascariensis; assembly: GCA_019973955.1. Classification (NCBI taxonomy): domain Eukaryota; kingdom Metazoa; phylum Arthropoda; class Arachnida; order Araneae; family Nephilidae; genus Trichonephila; species Trichonephila inaurata. The sequence continues at coordinate 27,099 of BMAV01016322.1, forward strand.
TCAGTGCTTGCATTTCGCTGTTGCCGATGTTTGCTTTTTTACGGAAATTTTCTTTTAAAAAGTATGCATTTTTCAACAAAAATAATGAACATAAGTAAGCAAAATGCGCTTGATTTCACAATACACGTATAAATATGAATTATTAATTTATTGATTTTGATTGATTGATTGATTGAATTTGATTGTTTGATTGATTGATTGAATTTATTGATTTGATTGATTGTTGATTGTTTGATTGAATTTATTGATTTTGATTGATTTATTGCTTATTTTGATTGATTTTGATTGATTGATTGATTTTGATTGATTTTGATTGATTGATTTTTGATTGATTGATTTTTATTTATTTTGAAATATCTTTTGACGAATTTTAATATTTGAGCCTTTTTACCAGATTATCAAATTTCAAATTTAGCTAAATTTTACAAGTGGAACAAGAAGTCTTGTTTCAGCTTTAATTTTAATGGAAACCACTTGATTGCATTTATCATGTGGCTGTCATGAACTTAGCCCATCGAAAAAGCAGTTATAAATTCAGTCTCTTGTAATAAATTTGAAATATCATAGTTTTTGTGAAATATTTTCATGTAGGAAACTTAAAATAGGGAGGCAAGTAGTTCAGCTTTTAACTTACATATATTCCATGATATTGAACACAAAAGTAAGGGTACCAGAACTTGCTCGAAAGAGTACAATGCCAAAATTCAGACTCTTTGTTTATGGGACATATATCTTTAAAAAATTTCTAATAAATCTTCAATATTTTTTTATCTTAATAAAGATGCTTTAATCATTCTGTAGAAGTACAAAAAAAAATTTTTTTAGTTAGAATTTTTTTTTTTTCTGTTTAATTTAATTTGGGCATAATTTTTGAGATCCCATAATACATGCTTATGTTTAGATATCATTTTTTAAAAGTATCTTTTAAATGTTAAAAATATTTTTGTACATATATAAAACAATGCACAAAACATAGTAAACCTAATTTTCTAGTAAAATATTAGAACAGCTTCTTTAAAAATATTGTAAGACTTTATAATTTTGAAAATTCCTATATTTTCTCTTTTCCTACATAACACTATTTTTTTTAAAAAAAAACTATGTACTACTTCGACTTAAAAATAGGCTCAATAAATATACGCAGGTATCTTGTATAGAAGTATAAAAAATTATGTTGTTTATGTAAGCAGATGTTGTATACTTGTTATCTATGATATACCAATGAGTTCCAAAATTTAATGAATCAAACAAGTTCGATTGTGAAACATTTCTTTTTCATGGAATTAGAAAATCATATTCACTATTGTTAAGGAGTCATGCAGTAGTTTTTTTTTTAAGTGTACATAAAAGCAAAAAGTTATGCTTTGGAGAAAAAGTGAAATTACTAAACATTTGTAAACGTTTGTTTACATTTTTGTCGATTACTTTTCCATATTTTAAGGTTATTCTATCAACGAATATATAAGTGTTATACACAATTCTAGATTCAGAAAAATATGCACTATATTTTAATACTAAAATTGAAAAATCTATTTTTTGAATGTGTATGTATGATGTCCTGGTTTCCTACATAGATTTAGTAATTTTTTAGAAAGAGATATTTTTAAATGTTGAAGGAAAAATTAAGCACTCATGTTTGATCTATGAATATTTTGCAGTCAATGAGACACTCCTTAGTTATGAAGTAAATTATCAACAACAAACTTCTTAATTCTAAGGTACGCTTTAATGACGTGGAGGACTGTCATCCTATTATCCCAATCCACACAACTCTAACACCTGAACTGGTACATAACTTCGACATCACGCTGGCAAAATACTTTGAGGCTACATTTAAACATAATGTGCGAAAAACACTATTAAACTGAAAACTGACGATCTTTCGAAAAAAAGGATATTCGATTTTATGACCCATCTTCGAAATGGAGTTCCATCACCCAACAAGTCGTTAACATGCAACGTTGTAACAAAATAGAAACAGCGAGTTCTTTAAATATTCATTGATATTGAATACAACACATCCGCCATTATTTCGAAAGAAAAACTTTGGTTAAATTGCATTTCGAATTCATGATCCTCCGACCACGAATAAATAACCAACAATGGAAGATTTTCTGAAAATAAACATATAAAGAATAGGAAGGTTATTTTCAAAAACAACTGTTTGCAACTAATATTTTTAAGTTTTCTGATAGCAGGAAACTATGTGCGTTGATACCATGATGAAATGTGTATTTTACATTTAAAAAAGATTTAGCAAAAAAAAATTTTTTTTTTGCATTTAGTTGACAATAAGAAAGGAACGTGTTCTAAAACTAGAGACGTCTTAAGGTATCCGACTACGTTCGGAACCATGATTTTAAAAAAGCGCTTAAATGGATAATTTTCATGATATTTAGTGTCACTTAGATTAGAATACATGTATAAAATTGTTTTAAGGACATTTTGACAAAAAAATTTATTTAAATACAATATTTTGGCAAAAAAATAACTTGGGATAATCTTTTTTTCAAAATGTTCTCCTTTTATAAGAAAATACTTCTAAAATAATAATAGTGTGTGTGTGTTGTGTGTGTGTGTTCTTATATAAAGTAAAGACTTCTCCAGAGAGTCTGAACTACTTTTTTTTTGAAAACTTCACATTATTTTCAGAGTTACAACCGATTGAAATAATTATCGGCGTTTTTTTTTCTTTAAATGTCTCCCCTCTGTGGTCGTACAACATGGATAAACCCACTTCTAAGTTATATATTTCAAACATTCTAGTTGAGTCTCTGTACAGAGGTCCGAGCTATATACAGGCGAAATATTATTATAATAGAAGCATTTTTCATAAAAGGAGAATATTTTGAAAATGGGTCATTCTATGCTCATTTATTGTCAAAATATTGTACTTAAGTAATTTTTTATTGTAATACGCGCGCGATTCTCAAAACAATTTTAAATATATTTTCTAATCTAAGTGACACTAAATATTATCCATTTATACGCTTTTACAAAATCACGGTTCCCTACGTAGTCGGATACCTTAAGGCATAGACCAACTGGGCCCAAGGCCTCGGCTACAATGGGGACTATGTCTCGTTCTCGACTCAGCCTTAATAAGATCATAAATCGAATAATTTCGACGGTCAAATGTTATTTCTAATTGTATTTTCCGAAAAACTGGGAATTTCGAACGATATATCAACTGGCTTCATGACCACATCGTCCATGTATAGCCTAGGTCTACCACCATTTACCATTATTATTCAGTTAAAAAGCTGCAAATCGTCGGTCTAGTTCGTGAGATACTAAGTCAAAAATATTTATATGTTTCGGGTTATTGTTTCGACGAGTATTTGACAACGTATGCTATGTTCTGTCTACTTTTATGGGTCATAGGTGGGGCCTACATTTGTGTAGGGTCTAAGGGCCTACTTTTGCGTAGATGCCCAGAGGACCTAAAAAGTCTTAAGACGTCCCTGTTCAAAGCATTTACAACATATGAATACTTTTCTTGAAAAAAAACTTACTAAATGAGAATAATTTGCATCTAAATATATATATATATATATATATATATATTTTGACCACATATTTTTAGCTTTAGCGTTTGTGAACAAATTGTTTCTGAATAATCATAGCTTGTTGAAAAGGATCGTAATGACTGTCTTGCGTTCGAGGTTAAGCCTTTCATAGAATGTCGTGTTATTAGGGTGTGTGTGTGTGTGTGTGTGTGTGATGCTCATTAAATTTACTGGAAATTTAAATCCTCAACTTGGCGTGGCGTGACTTAAATGTGAAGAATGGGGCAACAGTCCAGGTTTTAATATTTACTACAGACAGTAGTTTAAAATTATAAAACATATTTATAAGTTATACGACCTTTAGAGTCAGGTATAAATAAGCAGAAACACTCAATATATAAGTAAAGTATGTTTGAGAAGTTGTATCGTTTCCAATAATCTCTCTCTTTTAGCACTATTCCCAAGTGAATTTTTTTTAACTTCTTCATAAGTACTGTTTATTCGAATAACATTTATAAGCAGTTTTATAAATGTTTCACCATTTATTCTTGTCACTTAACCTTTTTTTTTCATTTTTGTCTTTGAAGAGCCTTTTATAACACTTCTATTTTGCTTCAGTTTACATTTTTTTCAATGGAACTATTAGAATGTGTGCTGTAAATCAATATTGTAAAACTTCTGTGTCGATGAATTTGAATCTTCCCCACACTGGTATTCTCATCCAGCTATATTATGATCAAATAATGTTTCAATTAAAAGCAAACAAAAAAGCAATATATACGTATAAATTGCTTCATTTCAAGTTGAATCAGCCAGCAAGAGTCTGGATATAAATATATGTTCTACTTTAAACACTGAACACATGGATATTAATTCTTAACATATATATAGAGAGAGATAAATAGATAATTTAATAACTTTAAGTAATAATTTTGATTAAATTCCTAATTTTCCTTTTTATCCTGATTCTTATTTAATAAACACTAATTTTGACATAAGCAATGGAGATTTTTTGGCATGTGGGTGCTCTTAATAGCCGTTCCCGCAAGTTCCCTCGCGAAGTTGGTGGAAGGGAAAAAGAGGTGGTAGTTTCCTGACCTCCTCCAGGCTGTTTTCCCTCTAAATTAGGGTGGAACCGAGCTAAGAAAATCGTACTGTCACCTGTTGGTGCTGAAAGCTACGGCCAACGACAGGCGTACATCCACATGTCCAACCTGTCTCAGACTCTAGTAACTTTCCCTTCGAGAAGGACGCTCCAACAACAACAAGTAAAGCATTGTCTTAAAGGCATGAATTCATAAAATGAATCATGTAAAAATACGAACAATTTTCACTTTCTTTTTAAGGCAAAAGAATATCTAGATACGATTTCAATCTTTCTAGAGATTACATTTTGCTCTTTATATATATATATGCTATTTAATATAAAAAAGATAAGTGCAATATAATATCATTTCTGACATTCACAAGCACGCACACAGTTTTTTTAAAAAATATTATTTTAAAAAGGAACTACTTTTATAAATTAACGTTTTAGTGTTTAACTTTGAATGATATTAAATTTAGTTAACTCTATGAACTTATTTCAAGACAATAAATTTAAAAACGTACATATATAGCTTGGGAGACAGGTGATAAGGTAACACGAGGCAAAAAGAAGAAATAAATTACGATTTCTGTTGAATAACTTACATAATTTTTAAGAAATTATTAAATAAATGTCATATTAAAATTTATAAAATGTATTTGACAATTTATATTAACTTATAGAAACTTAACAAAAGTATATTTTAACTATTATGAGTAAAATTAATAATTGACACATACATAACTAATTAATATTCTTTGTAACTAATTAACATGTAACTTTATCCCGGTACTATTAACTTTAACACAATAGTTTTTAAAATGTCTTTTCAGAGCTAGCTCAAATATAATTTTCTCGTACATTATTTAGCAAAATAATTAAACATTCATGACTTCAGTCGGATATTACATTCTCTAATTAACGGTAACTTAACAAATATATTATTTCGTATTCAAACGGAAAAGTTCAATTTCACCATTCTTTTGAAAGGAAATTCTGAAAGAGTTTATACAATTTAACTGAAGACATATATCTCTCTTAATATTTAAAGAACTAATATATTTCAGTTTTATTAGTCTCTATTACAGATTTTGTAAGATAGTTTTAAGTGCGAGTAAGTAATTTAAAAGATGACTCTTAAAGTATCCGACTACGTTCGGAATTGTAATTTTACTAAAAGCGTACAAACGAATTTTTTTAAATATTTAGTGTTTTTTAGATCAGAATACGCATATACAATTATTTTAAGAACTATTACTATAGTAAAAAAGATTTAAATGCAACATTTTGGCAAAAAATGAACTTAGAATTATTTATTTTCAAAATATTCTCCTTTTATGAAAAATGTCTCTGCAATAATAATATTTTCCATATACATAGCTAAGACTTCTCCAGAGTACCTGAACTAGGATTTTATAAAAATTCATATTATTTGCAGAGTTACTACCAATTGAAATAATTATATATGTTTTTGTTAAAATTTCTCCACTCTGATGTATCAACATATGAATAAATCCACTTCTAAGTTAAATGTTTCAAACATCCTAGTCCAGACAAGGTACAGAGGTCTGAGCTTTATACAGGCAAAATATTATTATTCTAGAAGAATTTTCCATAAAAGAAGAATGTTTTGAAAAAATTATTTTAAGTTCATTTTTTGCCAAAAAATTGCATTTAATAACTTTTATTGTAATAATATGCTTAAAACCATTTCATACATGTATTCTAATATAAGTGACACTAAATATTTAAAAAAATATTCGTTTTTACGCTTTTGAAAAATGACGGTTCCGAACGTAGTCGGATATCTTAAGGTATCGGACTACGTTCAGAACCGTGATTTTGCAAAAGCGTGTAAATGGATAATATTTATGATATTTAGTGTCACTTAGATTAGAAAATGTATATAAAATTGTTTTAAGAATATTATTACAATAAAAAATTATTTCAGTACAATATTTTGACAAAAAATAAACATAGAAGGACCCATTTTCAAAATATTCTACTTTTGCAAAAAGTGCTTCTATTATAATAATATTTTGCCTGTATATAGCTCAGATCTCTGTACAGAGGCTGAACTAGAAATTTTGAAATATATCCCTTAGAAGTGGGTTTATCCATGTTTTACGACAAAAGAGGGGAGAAATTTTAAGAAAAAAACGCCGATAATTATTTCATTTGGTTGTAACTGAACATAATGTGAATTTTTCAAAAATCATAGTTGAGCCTCAGTACAAAGGTCTCAGCTATATACAGGCAAAATAATATTATAATAGAAGAATTTTTCATAAAAAGAGAACATTTTAAAAAAAGGTTGTTCTAAGTTAATTTTTTTAGGCGAAATATTGTATTGAATTGTGTTTGTCAAAATGTCATTAAAACAATTTTATACATGTATTCTAATCTAAGTGACACTAAATATCATGAAAATGATCCATTTACGCGCTTTTTTAAAATCACGGTTCCGACCGTAGTCGGATACCTTACAGAAATGTATTTCTAAATGTTTATATTTAAATATTGTATCTCACTAAAATATTACAAAAGTTACATGTTACGATACAACATAACATTTTGTTGAAATTATGCTCTCATTTCGATCATGTGATTTTAAATAATTTTAGTAGACTCATTTTAAAATTATAAATTGCTTCTCGGCATTCTTCAAGTTCTTTTTGCTCTTCAGATATTTTAATGCAATAAAAAAAAGAGTTTCAGATCAAAAATATTAGTCTGGAAATTGTTTTTTTCACAATCATTATTCGAAATCAGATTTTTTTTAGTCTAGTCATTCGCATTCCGACATACGCAAATCAAAAGATTGAGACTAGGAAGGATAGTTAGTCGGAAATTTTTTGTATTTATTTAAGTGTCAATGACTGCTAAGCTATTCTGTCCCATATTTTGTACAGACGTCTGCTATTTCACCTCGTCCACTTTTACTAAGCAAAGAACTTTTCACGTTATTTTTGTTTTATGGAATAATCAATGCTTTTAGATAGTCCTTATTTATCTATCTAACATGCATATTACAGGTAAGAAATCAGTTTTAATGTAATCAAATTGGATATGCAGAAACCACTTGCATTATTATCCAAAATAAAATATTTAAACTCAGGGATTCAAAATACAATAAAGTAGCGGTTCTTAAGCATTCGATCACCGCGGCCAAACTTTATGTATCAATCTGAGATCGTGGACCTCCAAGATTTTGAACATTTTTTTCTGATTCCCAGCACATGGCTGAGTGACTCATAAATTCTTTAATACTCCTAAAAACTACTTCTGCTACTTATACAAGCTTTTTTAAGGTATCCGACTACGTTCGGAACCGTGATTTTGCAAAAGCGTGTAAATGGATAATATTTATGATATTTAGTGTCACTTAGATTAGAATACAAGTATACAATTGTTTTATAAGGACATTATGACAAAAAAAATTATTTAAGTACAATATTTTGGCAAAAAATTAACTTAGAATAACCTTTTTTCCAAATGTTCTCCTTTTGTAAAAAATGCTTCTATTGTATTTTTTTCCCTGTATTCAGCTCAGACCTCTCTACAGAGGCTCAACTAGAATTTTTGAAATGCATAACTCGGAAGTCGGTTTATCCATGTTTTACGAAAACAGAAGGGAGAAATTTTAAGAAAATACGCCGATAATTATTTCAAATGGTTGTAACTCTGAAAATAATGTGAATTTTTCAAACATCATAGTTGAGCCTCTGTACAGAGGTCTGCGCTATATACAGGTAAAATATTAATACAATAGAAGCATTTTTTACAAAAGGAGAACATTTGGAATAAAGATTATTCTAAGTTAATTTTTTGCCAAAATTTTGTATTTAAATACTTTTTTTTGTCATAATGTCCCTAAAACAATTGTATACATGTATTCTAATCTAAGTGACACTAAATATCATGAAAAATATCCATTTATGCGCTTTTTTAAAATCACGGTTTCGAACATAGTCGGATACCTTAACACTTTTTTTCTTTTGAGAGAAATTTCAACATTATAGTCAGAGATTCCCAAACTTTTTTGTCTCATAGACCCCTGGTCATATTTTTCAGTTTCGGGTAGACCTCTACTAACTTAATATTGAATTTTTGCAAATTTATCAACTTATATGCTTTTTTATCAGCTGTGTGTGTGTGGTACTACTATTTACTTTAAGAGAGCTAAATTTCTAATGAAGGGAAGTATAGCATTTAAAACTTAAGGTATCCCACTACGATCGGAACCGTGATTTTGCAAAAGGATACGAATAATAAACGGATAATATTTATGATATTTAGTGTCATTTAAATTAGAAAACGTATATAAAATTGTTTTAAAAATATTATTACAATAACAAATTATTTAAGTACAATATTTTGACAAAAAAATGAACGTAGAATGACCCATTTTCAAAATATTCTTTTTTGTGAAAAAGGCTTCTATTATAATAATATTTTGCCTTTATGTAGCTGAGACCTCTGTACAGAGGCTGAACTAAAATTTTTGAAATATATAACTTAGAAGTGGATTTATTCATATTTTACTACAGATAGGGGAGAAATTTTAAGAAAAAAACGCCGATAATTATATTTCAATTGCTGTTACCTCGGAAAATAAAGTGATTTTTTCAAAAATCATAATTCAGACTCTCTGGAGAAGTTTTTACTTTATATATAAGCAAAATATTATTATTTTAGAAGCATATCTTTTAAAAGGAGAACGTTCTGAAAAAAGGTTATTCTAAGTTAATTTTTTGCCAAAATATTGTATTTTAATAATTTTTTGCCATAATACCCTTTAAACAATCTTATATATGTATTTAAGTGACACTAAATATCATGAAACTTATCCATTTATTCGCGTTTTTAAAATCACGGTTCTGATCGTAATAGGATACCTTAAGAAGCACATGTCAATGAATTAAACTAATATATAAAATAACTGAACGACAAAAAAATGCTTTTAAGGAGAGAGGGGAATCTGGGGCTTCAATAACAAATTTTAACATTTCTAGTTAGGTTTAACCCTAAATCTCCTTTATTTTTAAGGTAGGCAAACTCACTGAAACTCCCTCTTACTAGGAAAATCAAAACACTTTCTCACGATATTCCATAAATCGCGACAAATAACATGTCTTTTTTAAAGCCAAAATCGCTGTGTGTGACATCTGTTTCTAAACATTATTTTAAGATCTTCATTAAGGCTTATACTGATCAGTTCCTATTGTAATATATAAAAAAAGCAATCTCAAACCTAGTTTCAAAATCTGAGTAAAGGGCATTTGAATGTTGAACGTATGGTAAAATTTTCTGAAAGACTATCTGTGACAAATTGAGAAAATTTGCGACGTCCAATATTATACTTTTTTAGCTTAATTCTGGAAGGAAATGCTGAAATGGTTCTTGTCTTAATAAAAGTTATGCTATCACCTATAGTAACCATAAATGAACCTCACTAAATTTAGTAAATAAATCAACTAAATTAGTAGAATTTAGTTTCCACCAGGTCAAATCTTAAAAAATTAAAGTCATGATCTGGTTTGATGAGAGCCAATATCGTATACCCCATTTACGCCTCATTGACACCTAAATAATTTTTTTGTTGGTGTGGACTCCTTGCAGGGCGTCATAGACCTCTAAGGGTCTATATAGACCACTTTGGGAATCACTGATCTAAGTAAAAGAAATTATGTTGTAGAATTGACTAAGTAATTGAAAACAAATAAAAATACTGATTGAATGTTTTTGATCGAAATATATTTAGTAGGGGGAGTTTTTTCATTGGGGGAATTTAGCGATCTTGTCTTGAATGTCACATCTTTCGATTTTTCCACGAGGCTTTTCAATGATTGGTAGTTATATTGACGTTGTAATATAAAGCAACACGAGGTTATTGGCGACAGGTATCGTAATTTTGAATCTCGTTAATTTACGAGGAGGACACCTGTGAGTTGGCACCCTCTCTCCTAACTACCACACCACCCATGGGGGTACATAAGAGCAGAGGCGTCTTAAGACTTCTTGAGGCCCTTGCCCCTTACGAAAAAGTAAGCCCAGTTTCTCTACTCAAATGTAGGTCCCACCTTCGACCCTTAAAAGTAGACAGTACATAGCATACGTCGTCAAATACTCGTACAAACAGTAGCCAGTAGCAGGCAAATGGTCATGACTTACACAATCACACAAATGCAAATGTAAATAAAAAATTTTATTGAGTTACATAAGGATTTTATTCCAACTATTCATGTTAAAACAGAACTTCTCAAACTTTCTCTATTTGCGATCCAATTTTCAGTCATAATTTTCCTCGTGCCCCCCTTCTTACAATAATAATGTATTGAATGCAATTATAAAAAGTACATTGATGGTTAAACTACAATACAATACGACTTTCATTATAAACCATACAAATTATCAAGATAAATATTAAGGTTTGTGTATAATTTTGTATATGACAAGCTCAGGGGAGTCACTAGTATTTACTAAACTTATTTTTAATTAAATATGGATAAATTATCAAATACTTTGTGCAATACTAATATATTTATAAGTACTGTATATTATATCAGTGTGTATTTCCTTTTTATTAAATAAAAATGTATTTTACTTGGCAGTTGATTTAAATTCTAAATTATTGTACGAAATTGATAATTATTTTAAATTTCTTATGGTCGATTTTTCGCGATATGCTCACACCCCGTCCTCCTCCCCATAAGATTATTTCACTCTCTAGGGGATGCACCCCCGTTTGAGAAAGGCAGCAAAAAAATTTTTTTTTGAGTTTTCAGAACAATTTAATAACAGTATAGATGAAATAAAATATGATTTGGGGAAGAAAAGCAAAGCGATTTACGTAATAATTTGTCCGATAGCGAAACGAACATTTGATAATTTAGGTATAAAAATGTAAGAGAATAATTGGCATTTTAATAAATACTAGGCGCGCGGTTGTACGTTCTCTCTATGTAATATTGATTTTTCTCTTTTTTTTCACTTTCCAATTTTTTGCGCCCTTAAATCTTTTGCGCCCTAGGCATGTGCCTAGCGTGCCTAAGCGGAAAAGCGGCCCTGTCTATTGTGTAAAAAAACCTAGAGTTTTGTCAATTTAAGTAAAATATTTGTTGAATCTTTTCTACAGTGGCGTACACAGACTACTTCCATGAAAGAGGTTAGATCTGAAAAAAACCGTTGATGAAAGCACCTAGATGTAATCTTTATGCTAAATATTAAAAACTGTTGGTATATGGGAGGAGGGTTTGAATCCCCAAACGCCACTGCCTTTCTACCTCTAAGGGGCTTTCCTGAACTGAACTCAGTGGCTCAACAGCTCACGAAGGTCAAAGCCTACGTGCTTATCTCAGTTTTCGTGACCTCGGGCACTCGGGTGCATGTGCAGATGTTTCAGTTAAGTGATCAGTCTGGCGCGAAACCCCCAGTGTTTAGATCCCAACCAAACTCGGGTGCTCATTTATCGACCCACTGAAGGGATGAAAGACTGAGTCGACCTTTCCTAACCCGGGATTAAGGGGTTCGCCTTCTTCAGATATTTTCAAGTCTTAGGGCTCCGAGGTATCTGAATCATCTTTCATTTTCCATGGAGTTTCTCCTCGGCAAGCATGAATTATGTCCCTTTCCTCGAGATGCCTTATCATTTCTTTTTTATTTTGAAATAATTTGCTTATAATTCCATTATTTCTTTCTTTTCTTATACCTTTAGACTTTGTCAAGATCGAAGATATGCGATTCACAAATTAACGAGTATCCTCTTTAGCTTAGCTAAATATGTGGCTCTATGTCAGTGGCGCACACAAGGGGGGTGTCCTAGGGTCCAGACCCCCCAAAGCCCTTGATTTTTTCCCAATTGATTATAATTTTAAGTATATAATACGTAAAATTTAATTAAATATTTGTTTTTAATGATTAGTTTTATTAATTAATACTAATTATTTATTCAATAATTAGTTTTTTAATGTTTTTGTTCCCAAAAATCTAGAAAATCAAAAGGAGCATGATACAAGAATGGTAGACTTTAGACCCTCGCCCCTCCCCCTTGGAAAACTTCTGTGTGCGCTACTGTTTTGTGTCAATGAAACCCATCACACAAATAAAACAAAACCTTTTCAGTGGTGTAGGTGCAAATTTCAAAAACTTTTCATACAGTATATAGCACTGCCCAAAATTAGCCTTATATATTTTTAGAATTAAAATTTAATTACTTTGAAAGTCATGTGATAAACCAGTAAACATATCGCGATAGCTGAGTCAATGCCTCATTTTTTTTTAAAGTACAAAATATTTGTACTGAGAGAAATCATTTGTGTTCATTTTAAACTTGCCAGAGTAATTTTGAAATACATGGACTGTGGCGCACACGAGGGAGGTGTTCACACTCCGCTCCGATACATCAGCAAATTTTTAATTTTTAGCATAAAGACTAAACCTCGGCGCTTTCTTTTACGTGCTTAAAATATTATAGGCCCCCTTGATAAAAATAGTAGTCTGTGTGTACCACTGTATGTGGAGCATGCTATACATATCAACGTAATTAAAATAGGCAACCTGTGGCCAGAAAGCTCGGTGAATGAATTTTTATTTCAAATACAGTATTGTACAACATCAAACACAATTTACTGTCCTTCAAAATAATCTCCATGGATGGTAATGCACTGTTGGGAATGAGTATATAAGTCCTAGAAACTGCTGTAAAACAGTTCTTTCGGTTTTCGAGTCTTCAGCTCGGCCGTCACGTTGCTTTGAATGTCGGTGATGTCAGTAAATCTCTTTCCCTTCAGGTCTGACTTCAATCTGGGAAAGAGGAAGAAGTCTGCAGGTGCCATATCAAGTGAATAAGGGGGGAGGGGGATCAAGTGTCACAACTCCATTCGCGGCCAAGAACTGCCGTACAACCAAAGCGGTGTGTGGCTGGGCATTATCGTAGAGAAGAGTCCAGGAGCTTTGCTTGGCATACTCAGGGTGAACGCGACGGATCTCTTGCAGTAAACGCTTCAGAACTTCAGCGTAGGTACTCTCAGGGAGGAATTCTTTGTGAATGAGACCCTTATAGAGTCGAAGAATGCGATGAGCATTGTTTTTATGCGCGATTTTTCCAACCGTACTTTTTTTTTTTAGGCGACGACGGAGAAACGCTTAAACCATTCATAAACACTCTTTGATGTGATGGTTTCATCTTTATAAACTGCTTTGAGCATTTCGTGAGTTTCTTTTGCCGATTTTCTAAGTTTGAAACATAACATGTTTTTTATCTGATCCATTTTGTACACCGCGACAATCTACAATAAACCTTTCGCGTTCGGCGTTGAACTTACAGGGAATAAACGCACTTGGAGCCTTGCCAATTACAAAGATGTTCAAACAGATATAGACCTTCACCACGCGTGGCGCGTTGATATTCTACCAGTACAGCAGCGACCTCTACAGGCTCATTCACCGAACTTTCTGGCCACAGGTTGTATATTCAATTTGTACCGTCTCTGATTCATAGTTCGCTGCTCCATACATTTAATTCACATTAGTGGTATTCTTCAAGGCAATTATGATTTCTTTTCTATATGAATATTTATGAAAACAAATTTTAAGGTGGTTTTGAAATCCTCAACCTTTTTATGTAATAATTTAACTATCTCCAAAACATTCGTATACGTACTTTTCTTAAATTCTTTGATTTAGAGAATAGAACGTTCCAGTATAAAAGAATATAAGTGATATTTTGCATTAACAATAGTAACTGTGGAGTACCCCAAAATAGAAAAAAAAAATAATATTCTATTACAAAAAGTGACAACACCTTAATCAATTCAAATATAAGCCGAGTCACGGAAATAAAATAGAACTTGCAGCGAATCTATTTTTAGAATCTCATTTGAAACAGCTAGTCTATTTTCAACATTCCATGTTAACTCTCTTTTTTTATATGTATCTAGTTATATATGTACATAAATATGGAAAAAAAAGAGATTTTTTTTCCAAGATTCATTTTAAAAACTATTTTACGATAAAATATCCTATTTCTATTTTCATTTGAAAAGCAATCTGCAATTTTAAACTGAACATAAAAAGAGCTTTTAATCCTAATTTTGCGAAGTGATGCGGCAAGAGTTTTATTCTTTAATTATGTTGTTGAAGTTACTTACTCCACTTATTCTACAGTAACATCAGATCAAAGTCTACGAAATTCATCGTGCCAAAGGGCTACGTATATGCTTGCCGTTATTTGTAGCTTTGAGCACCATAAAGGCGACTGTGCGACTTGGCTCGATTCCACCCCAATTCTGAGGGAGAACACCCTGGAGGTGGCCAGAGGCCTTCCACCTCTCTTCTCCGTCCACCAACCTCACGAGAAGTCTTGCGGTTGGACGGCTGTTTAAACGACTGACCCAGAATACACCACCCGCTGCTACACCAGATCAACTTTAGCAATATGTGGAAGCCGCATGGAGACTGCTGTACCTCAAGGATACATCCAAAGTCTCTTTGATTCTATGCCGAGGCTTATGGCAATGGCTATATCCAACAATGACGGCTACACTAAACACTGGGCTGTGCTTTTGCTGGGCCAGTGACCTGGGCTTTTTAGATCTAGTGTTCTGTTGTTGGTTGACAATGCACGCCCACACCTCAGCGACGACAACGCACAACTATATTGCTCGAAATGATAAGACATTTTAGAATTCTTAATATATGACTTTTATTAAGAATTTAACTTAAATTACTTATATATCGAACAAACATATTAAGTGAGAATAAACCAAAACACTGACCCTCATTAACACAAATCGCGCAATTAGATCACTTATCAATATAATTCATACTTATCCGCCTATCTCAATCTTAATATATTCGCATTCAGAATATAATCTTCCTACCTTGGTTTCTACGCAACGTCCAATCCACTTCAGATATTTCTATAAGCTGGCGTAAAATGGTATGTATCTTGGATGAATGGCGCGATTTTCATGATTCTTAGGTAAGCCCCATCAATTTACACTTCTATCTTTTCTGAACTGAACTTTCTCTAAATTGCCATCGCGCTTACTAAAACTTCTGTCCTTTTAAAGGTTATCTTATTTACATCTATCCTTCGTTTCACTTCTTGGATTTGGGTTGGAAAAGATTTGCCATTAATCGTGGCCGTCAAAGAACACAGAGGTTATGTTAGAAAAAGGACGCGTGAGACGTCACAAATTTTTCTAGCCATCCATTGCTACCTAGAAATCGGTCGTATCCCAATACCTTCGCCAATTGAAGAGTTTTCTCTATTACGAAAGGTCTAGAGATCGGAACATTATTATCTCGCATTGTGTGAATCCACTTCAAAACTGCCTCGTTGACATCTTCATAGATGCATATTCTTAAGCGTTTTGAACAAGAATTCGACAAATCATAATTTTGTAACTTATCTCGACTTCTTATAATAGTTATAAGCTGTTTGGAGAAATAACAAATTTTAAAGCAAAATCATTTTCCTTGACGCGGTTATCCACTTCCTGAAGAATATAAATTTTTTCGTTTGATGCTCAAGCACTTACGTTTTGACATTTTCGAGCAACAAGAAATGAAGTTACCAGTACGACTTAGCAACACTGCAAATGAATGGATACTAGTTCAAGTGCACGAGACAACTCCACTGAGGGTGAAAGGGAATATCTAAGATGTTTCTAGTGAACTGATCAATGGGGGTTACAGGTTGCACTTCTCGAATGAAACGACCAGAATTCTATTGCTCTCGGCTAATTAGGCACCTAATAAAACCAGTTCAAGCTTTATGACTTCCCTAAAATGTGTTAAAAAAGAAAATAACTTGAAATATCCAGAAATACTATAAAAATCATGAGAAAAAAAAATTGAATCACAAGAAAAAAATTTCGCTAGATAGAAAACGCACTTCGCTATTGGGAAGTTATTTTACTAAGAAAATCGTGAGATGTTCCTGGTTCCCGGAAAAAGCTCGCTATATAGAAAAATTCGCAACATAGAGGTTCGTAATATGGAGGTTCGACTGTAGCTCTATTTCAATACATAATAAAAAAAATTATAAATTAAGCTTTGATATCTTGAAAATGAAAAGGGTATTGATAAACACACATATAATAAGATTATTTCATAAATGAACTTTAAACGAAAGTATGACTTTAATTAATAAATTTTTGAGCAAGATATCAATTGTATTCAAAAAACATTTATGTAACGTACTTTATTTCCTAAGCATTACTAAGAATAATACTGCTCCAAATTCATAAATAAAGAAACTTGTTGCATTCACTTCACATCTCTCAACACTTTTATATTGCCATATTTTAGACAAGTTACTGCATATAGCGGCGACATATCGTTCCTGTTTAGGCCCACATAGACGATCGTACCCGCTTTCGTTCAGACTTCCTCCTTGGGACGTTTGTCGTTACATTGTTGCAGCGGTAGCCGAGTGGTCAAGGTATCGGATCGTGGCTGGCCATATTACGAGCTCGAGCCCGGTACCACTAAAAACCCACCGTGTAGTGTATCGATGCACGTTAAATCTGTCGAGAGCTAAAACGTCCTCCCGTTGGTGTGGTGTGGTAGTTAGGAAAGGGGTGCCAGCTCAGGTGTCGTTCACGTCACTTGACCATGGTTAAAAATTACCGAGATCCATCGCCAAAAGCCCTCGTGTAGCTGAACAGTGTGACGTTAATATCCACTCACTCACTCACTTGTCGTTACATGAGTTTAATGCACAGGTCTACGCATAATTTTTTATTCTAAAGGATTTTAACACGTAAAAATCATTACTAATTTAACTTTCATAATAATAGAATACCCGAACTTACGCTACAGTTGGGACTGGTGATAACGCTTAAGCGCTTTCACCTAAGTCGGGGTTTAATCAATATAAATACATATAAATTATTTTAAGTTGGTACTGGGGACGAAAGAAAATAATAATTTAGAAAAAATGTTTCATAAATTCTTAGATAACACAAATACAAAATCGCAAGCCGAAATTATTTTGATGTAGAAGAGGTTGCATAAAATCAAAACAAAACAGTCTACCGACCAAAAGTTTTGGTTTTTTTCTCCCGCAAAATTTCGTACATGCTAATAATTTTATTTCTTGTTTTGTTGTGCAAAATTACTCTATACGTTGGAGTCTGAATTTTCCAAAATTTGGTGTAACCTCTTTTTTCAACTAGGCCTTCTGTCACCTCGCACCCGCTTCTGATCTCCTGATACGTATTCAAAGACTCAGTTCTTCAATGTCTTGCTCTTGTTCATGCATTTCGGTGAGCTTGTTTATCAAATGTCAGCTCCTGATTATGGGAATCCAACACTTCTGGAACGTCATCATTATCCACTTCTAAATTTATTTTCCAGGCAAGATCTGCACTTTCTTCAATAGCATTATTAATTTAATAAATTATGGCACTTAGAAAAATCGATGATATTTCTTGTAACCTACGTAAGTCGAGGTATTACTGTACGTCATAAAATATTTTACACTTCATGTCAGACCTTTCGCAAACCCTCAAAAAGGACCAAACATCTCCCCACTGATTTTACGGGGTGTCCCAAAACCTTTCCCAGTTATCACAAGACCAGTGGCATAACGAGAACATTTGTCACCACCCTCCCCTGCAGTAAAAATCAGTAAGGTTTAGGCCCCCAAATTGAATTTGCAAAAGGTAGGGGTATTTGGTGGCAGTAAAGGCTTTGGGCCCCCTAAAACTCTGCCCCCTGCAATGCGAGAGATTACATTACGCCACTGACAAGGAACCCTAGGTATTTTATGAACCACTTTGGGAATCTATATTCTAAGCTAAATTGCAACATGAGCTTTAGAAACTGTCTATACAGCTTAGTTAGGATGATTCTATATGTACAGCAAAATGTATCACCAATATGAACTCAATCTGAATCAAAACATTTTTTGAAAATACACAACATGAACATTTTGTTTACGTTTTTGCAATTTATATGAAATTGCTTCGTCAAAGAAGGTGTCATCAACCGTCGATAATTTTACATCCCCAAAACCGAAATAGAACTTTTCCACTTTTGTTCATAATAAAAACCAGAAAAAAGGGTTAGTGAGTCGGCTTATTTTTATTCCGTATTAAACGAATGTTGAACAAATTTCAGTTCGCACGTGCGCCGACGGTCATAAACGGAACTTTGATCTGTTGTCAAATCAAAGAATGGTGTCACAGAAGCTTTCCTTAACCATAATCATAAATTTTCGCATCGAATAGACATTTAATAAAAATAAACAAATTCACACTCTTCTAAAAACGTAAGCAATATCACGATTTGTCTCATGACCGGCATCAATCACGTGACAGCCTTTGATTCAATCAAGTGTGACGCACGTTTGAGTGCTGAATCGAGCACGGCTAATCGACACAGAGCTATGTAAATTTTCTTCCATCGATCCGCAATCCGAAAGCTTAAAATGTCTCCAATTTATAATTGTTATCGCCCGTTTTACAGCCATTTTTCTACCTGGATTTCAACTTTTTCCTTTTTTGTTTTGATTAGAAAGAGAATTTGAATTGAAAGATATATATAGCATCATATATATATATATATGAAATTTTTTCCAGATAAATACGATGAGGATTCGTTTTAATTAGTTTTTGCTCAAACAGAAATTTCCAAAATTTTTGCTTATAAATATTTAAAAACGTTTATTTTTTCGTTATTTTATATTTATTTTATTTGCTGCCCCCTGTTTTCCCCAATACAGGGTGTTTTAAAAAATTGTTTTTTAATATATGTGGTAAATCACTGAAATATTTTTATTACTTGTAAAATTCTACTATAAACCGCATCAAGAAAATCTAGCTCTAAGTTATGTATTTCTTTTACATTAAAATTTTAAAAACTTGCAAAATTAATAATTTTTAAAAATTTTTTTCCTGTAGGAACGCATGTGTAAAGAAATATCAGAGTTTTTATGCATTATTTAATTTCTTAAACTAGTCCGGTATAAGGCATACATATGATTTATGATATTGTCATAAATAAGTGTATGTAATATTTGTTTTTGCTCAAAAATATCATTAATATATTTATAGTTGTTTTATAGAATTAAATAGTCATTTATCAAGTTTAAAAATAATTTCAATAAAAACATGCTTTTAAAACAGATATATATATCACATATTTTATTCTTTAAATAAAAATCAAAAAGTATATATTTTCTTCTATACTTTAAACCAATAAGTTTGATTTTAATATAAGAGGAAGCATGCAAATATATGATAATTAATAAATATAAAAATATTAATTTCACAATATTTTATAGACGTAGGAATCCATACATCAAATTAAACAATTTCGAATTATTTTTGAAATGCATTATGAAAAATTTTAATTAGACTATTTGCCCAAATTTGTCCTCCTCCTGTATCACCTTAAATTGAAGGAAAGAGAAAAATAGTTTATGAAAAATTTAATTAGTTTCTTAAAATACAAAACCCTAAATATTATATATAAAGATATTTTAAATACCATAAGAAAGGAACAACCAATAATGTGTAGATAAATTGGAAAAATTAAGGTAGATAAATATGGACACAGCAAAACTATTGAATAAATTCTTCAAATCCAAAAACCTGATTAAATATCTTAACAGCAGTTTCCCATGAAAAATTGTTCAGCAATAATTTTAAAACTCACACGTAACTAAAACACAACATGCAACTAAAACCAAATAAAAATTTTTTAAAAAAATATATTATTGGGAAGAAAAGCTGTATGTTTAAAAAAATAATATATTTTGTAATGTATGGTATCTTGTTGTTTGTTTTAATTAGGTTCATATAATTGAGAGCAAAACCAGTATTAATATATATTTTCTATTTACAAAAAAATTAGAATATCAATATATATATATATGGTATGTGCAGGTGTATGAACTATTCTAGACCATAGGCAATTCAGATTTCTAAAAAGAACTAATACATTAATTAATAAAACTCATTAGTATAACATACATTTTAGGTTAAATTTATTTCCTAAGCATTAATGTATTCATGTATGAAAAATAAAGACTGTATTTAAGTAATAAATAATAAGTTGTGTTATAATCATCTTTTGGAAGTAATTTATTTTTAATACTTATTAATAATATAAGCACACAAACACAAGTACAGTTATAATTATATTAACAGATATAAATGATTTATTGTACATACAATACATATAAGTATACAAATAAGAAGACTGTATTATTAATATAATATATACAAAGAATTCTATTAGGGGTTAGCATCTACAAATAACACTAATAATATAGTAATTAATATTACTAGAGATATAAAACAATATATAAGCAACAATAACTAATAATCCTATTAAAAATACAAATAATAACAGTACAATATATGTTTATGAAAACAAAAAACAAAAAAAAAAGGAAATTATCTACAAAGAAAAGTTTTTATTGAAAAACAGATAATGAGTTGATTAGCTTTTCTATTTGAGTCAACTGAACCCTTGAAATATTTCTTCAAAGCGATTCAAAGATCCTATTTAAGTACTATTTTTATCTTATACCGCGCTAATACAAAAAATAATAAAAATTGTTGGTTCAATTTCTTAAGAACCACAAACTAGCCCCTATGTGACAAACAAATCAATCAAATTGAGAGACATATATTTTTTAATTAAAATTATAATAGGATTATTTGAACCCAGCTTTCTGTTTTTAGAATGCAACAGGTAGCATACCGCGCGACAGAGTGCCCTTTAGACTTACCAAAAATAATGAGACTCGCCATTCAATTTTCAAAATTATAAATGATGATTATGCCATTTCCCTACAGTTTGAATATGAATCTGGTAATTAGTCGCCCTACTAATGTGGCTCCTCTTTACTTGGTTCAGTGTAAAAAGGTTTAATCTACAGAAAAGCCACTCTAAGGCTTTGACTTCCAATCAAAAGTCAATCCTACGGAATATATAGTTGTTATCAGTGTGCAAATACAAGGTCCTGTAAGTCAACTTTCCCCAAAAGCTCCTTGATTTTTTTCCGATTGGTTATAATACTAAGTATGTATAATACGTAAAATTTAATTAAATATTTGTTATTAATGAATTTATTAATAAATGCTAATTATTAATCCAATAATTAGTTTTACTGTGTTTTGTTCCTGGAAAATCGACAAAATCAAAAAATAACATGATACAAGAATGGTGAACTTCTCAAACCCTCGGACCCCCTTGAAAAAATTCCTGTGTGCGCTAAGTATTAAATCCCTAATCGATTCAAGCTCTCAATTTATTCGTAATCGATACTTACCTCATAGATGCTTTATAGGTTTTATTCGTTTTCTATTTTGTGTACTCAAAGAAATTAATCAGAAAAGAAATAATCTTTTAAGTATTTTCAAACTTTATTTTCTGTCATTAGTAGATAATTTTAACAGTTAAAAAGATCATTTATAAAATAACTTCACTAACGATTGAAGGAATCAGTTATTAAAACAAATATTATGAGGGAAGTTTATGGGTGTGTATGTGCGGGGTGCAGAGAGAATGAGTGGCGACGTACATGGTAGCCTTGAGCCATGTGTTTAATTACAATTAATGACACCTGAGCTGCCATCCAGTTTCCAAACTTCCACCTCTACAATGCTAGACTCTCCCAAGCCCCCTGAACATATTTAAAGTGCATCTCAGCCCCTACGGCGGGTTTCAGCGGTGATAAAGGCTCGAACTCGTGACACGTCGGCTACGAGTTCGTGACCATAACCACTAGACTATATGTACAGAAAGCGATATGTTGTTAAATGGCGATAAATTTATTGAATGCATAGGAAATTCAATTTTCAGAGATTGAACCGCACTGTAAAGAGGCTTTACACGTTAAATATGTAGATGTTCAAAATCCCTACGCTGGTGTATTAGAAAGTTGGGAGAGAGAGGTACCAAATTGGTGTAATTCACGCCTCACTTGACCGCGGTTTGGCTGGAAGATTGCCAGATTTGTCCCCAAAACTCCCCGTGCTGCTTTAGGAGCAGACGCGGGCAAAATCCTTTCAGTGTAAGGGGTACTTATAACTTTTTTCATGGTGTTGCGGTCCACCCAGAGGTGTCAAGAGGAGCTGGAAAAAGGTCTACAATATTTATTATAACTTAATAATAAATACGGAATATGTACTTAACTACATAACTACAATAAAAATAAGGACCGTATTTAAAGCAAACTGCAGATCAGTAGTGATACAAGGGGGGATCCTAGGGTTCAAACCCTGCCCCCCT
The DNA here is from genome assembly GCA_019973955.1 of Trichonephila inaurata madagascariensis. Lineage (NCBI taxonomy): Eukaryota > Metazoa > Arthropoda > Arachnida > Araneae > Nephilidae > Trichonephila > Trichonephila inaurata. The sequence goes on from BMAV01016322.1 coordinate 49,953, forward strand.
CTAAGGCCCTGGATTTTTTCCGATTGATTGGTAATTTAAGCAGTAGTACAAAATTTAATTAAAATATTTGTTATTAATGATTACTTTATACTAATACTAATTATTTATTCAATACTAGTTTTTACCGTCCTTTGTTCCCGAAAATCGACAAAATCAAAAAAGAGGTAGCGATACAAGAATGGTGACTTTCGACCCTGGACCCTCTCAGGCATTCTCCTAAAGTAATGTGCTGGAGACAGCAAAAATATACTTTCAATCACTGCTACAAATATAATAATATCAAATGTGACGTATTTGTTACGAAACAATTCAAAATCATTAAAAATAAAGCATTTCCATTTAAAGTTAATGCCCGTAGCCATATAAAAAGACTTAGTCTGAAGACTTATCAACCAATATTGAATGTTTTTTTCATATAATTACAACTGCTAATCTTCAGGGGTCACCCAAAATGTTCAGATTTTACCGGTCGACCGCGATCGACGTAATACCCATGTTTAGAGTGTGATGTAGTTAATAATCAATCGATCTGAAATTAAATCATTTGAATAAAATATTATTCTTTAGCTTCAAAACAAAAAAAAGGCCATATGCATTGCTCGTCAAAAAAATCAGAGTAGTTCTGTTCGCCGCCTCAAATACGTCTGATTCATCGTTTGGCTTCGATTAATTAGGTAGAAAAATGGCGTAATAATGTACAATATGTTGTGATATAAGTCAATTTCCTATAATTGATTTAACTGTTCTGTGAGTTAACCATTCATATTTTGATTGGAGAATGTCCCTTCCAGGGAGCCTGTCTTGTCGTCCAGCTAATTTCATGATAACAAAAATATGCTTCCACTATAATGTCTATATCTTTCAAAATTTCGTGATATTCAAATGATTGACAATGTTTTTCATGTATTATTGCCTACAAAAATATGAAAGGAAATATTCTGCAATAGCGAGTATATGCTATAACACAATCATTTTCTTTAAATACTCATATTTTAAATGAATGCCGATATACTTTTCATTTTAAATTAAAATACATTTTTTGTTTGAAAATGTGTTGGTGAAGATTTGAAGTGATACTTAATTGTAAATTTGGACATACGATAAAGAAAAACACTCCAACAAAAGCTTGTAATTTAAGGTATCTGATTCTACGTTCAGAACCGTGATTTCCATGTTATGCCAAATGGATAATATCAGATAGATGAAGTGCTACCTTTATTTTGACTACGCATGTATAAAATTGTTTTTAAGGACTAATATTTAATCAAAAAATTATTTAAATACAATACTTCGGCAAAAATTAACTTAGAGAGAGAGAGAGAGAGAATAACTTTTTTTCAAAACGTTCTCCTTGTGAAAAAATGCTTCTGTTATAATAATAATATTTGGCTGTATATAGCCTAGACCTCTGTAGAGAGGTGCTCAATCCATGATTTTTGAAAATTTATTATTTTCAGAGTTAAAACCATTTGAAATATATATATATATATATATATTAAATTATCGGCCTTTTTCTTAAAATTTTCCCCTTTGTTGTCGTAAAACATGGAAAAACCCCATTCTAAGTTATATATTTCAAAAATTTAGTTGAGCCTCTGTACGGGGATTATAAAAGGGAAATATTTTATAATATAGAAGCTTTTTTTCAAAAAAGGAGAATTTTTTGAAAATGGGTTTTCTATGTTCTTTTTTGTAAAAAATATTGTATTAAAAAATTTTTTTATTGTAATACTATTTTTTAAAAATAATTTTATATACATTTTCTAATCTAAGTGATGCTAAATATAAATATTATCCATTTATATATATATACGTTTTTAAAATCCGGTTCCGAATTTAGTCGGATATTTTAAAATAAAGAAAAAAATAGCAGTTGGTTAATAAACAAAAAGTGCTATTTTACAAAAAATTCATACAAATTAAATATTTTGTGAAAGGGTCACACATTACTTAAATTTTTTTATATGGGGAAAATGAAAAATTTTTTTTTTCAGTTTGGTTTTTAGCTTCTTTTCGCTGAAATTTCCCCGAAGAGTGTGAGTTCGATTGTTCTGTTGTTGTTACTATGCCACCTGATCTGAAAAGGAAAAAGATCGAAGCTCACGAAATTTCATGGTAAAGGGCTGGGGAAGCCTTATTAGCCGTACCCACACCAAAAGGTGACAGTACAGTTGGCTGTTTCCCCCCAATTTTTAGGGGGGACACCTGGGGTAGTCGGGGCCCCCCTCACCTCATACACCAACCACAGAGAGGACTTGGGGGCCAATGGCTTTTTTTAGTACCTCCATGGGAAAGGATATCATTTTAAAACATCCATGTCTTTCCGATTCGAAACCGGTCCCAGGCACCGCAGTCAGCAACTCTAACCACTATACCGGTTGGACAGTGTGCTCCTTACCATAAAAATTTAAAAATTAGGTCAAATAATTTCTAGAATTTAAGAAATGTCTAAAACCAAAATATTTTGGGGATGCTTTCAACATCGTAGGGCACACAAAATTTTTCAAGGGGGGTGGGGGGGCCCGGGGAAAAAGTCCACCATTTTGGATCATGCTCCAATACGCCGCCCAACATATTTTTTTTGATTTTTTCGATTTTCGGGGAAAAAAACAATACAAAATTAATTATGGAATAAATAAAACATTAATTATTTAAAAACAAATACATAATTAAATTTTACATAATATATACATAGGATGATAACCAATCGAAAAAACAAGGGGATGGGGGGGTCAGGACCCTAAGACACACCCCGTTATGGTTTAAAAATATCTCATGGTTATTACAATTGTTAAACCGACGTTGACACTGATACGACTTTAAAAAACAGCCCCCAAATTTTCCATTGATTCTACCTTAATATTTAAAAATAATTGTTTTTATTCCTAAAAAAATAGAGTGAGTGTTTATATTCATGTCACTTAACAACAAGAAGGAATTGATGACGAACCCCCAAAATTTCGAACAGTAGTCGAATGACGAGGATGACACCTGAGCGTCACCATCCCTCTTAGCTTTCCCCCCAACCCGCCCAAAAGGGGAATTTAACCCCAACGTTTTTCGTGTATCGACCTTTTTGTACGGCGTTCTTTAACCAAAAAGGGTTCAAACCCGCTATTAAACAATAGTTGGGGGGATTTCGTGA
>BMAV01016323.1:0-48387 GCA_019973955.1 Trichonephila inaurata madagascariensis
AATGTGCACGACTCCAATCTAAAAAACCTAGGCACAAACCGGTGCCCGATGGTCGCTTTTTGACTAAATAGGAATGAGTTTTTAGGGTATTACGCCAGATCTGACAGGGAAAACGGTCATGCAAAATATCTGCCACTTTTGCCAGTTGAATCTTTGAAATTACCTGTTTTTCAGAGAATATGAACGGAAATAATATTTGACCACATGAAAAATATCATCACATATCCGAATCACGATCTTACTAAGACATAGTCGAGAACGAAACGAGGCCCTGGGCCCGGGCCCAGTTGGCCCATGTACGGCAGTCTTAAGTCTTGTTGAGGATCCGGATCCCTACAAAAAGCCCGAGCCCGTTCCAAATTTGTTAAACCCAAAATAGCTTTACAAGCATAATTGCAAAAACCCCAAAAAAAATAACCCCAAAAAAACAAAGTGCATGACTTATAATAGTAAAACCCAGCCCACATTTTGACAATGAGTAATGATGATTTAGGGGGTGCCGGGCCCTAAAAGGGACGACGATCATCAAATAATAGTCTTGCCTCTGTTTAAAGTTTATATATAGTCCGAAATTCCCAGTTTTTCGGAGAATACAATTAGAAATAACATTTGAACATTAAAATTATTTTAATCATGATCTTATTAAGAGTTAGTCGAGAACAAAACAAGAACCCCCCCGGAACCCCGGGGGCCCAACCCCCAAAGACGTCCGCGGGGGCCCATGCCGTAAGACACCCAGTTACTGTTTGTAAGAGTATTTACATCGTTTGCTATATACTGTTATTAAAGCCCCCGGGGGCCCCGGGGTAAGGGTTTTAAGATTAGGTTCTTATAATGATATATTTAAAAAAAGCGCGAGAAATGTGGGGCCGTTGGGGAAAAATCTTGGTTGAATCTAGATTCCTACACACGTGATTCCTCTAAAACATTACCAGTCATAAGCTCACGACCATGACCATTGTTGTTTAAAACCTGAGTTTTCAATTTTCTCAACCAAAGTGAAAAAAAAACAAGTTGAGGGGAGGGGCAATTGGGTACAAACCCTACTCTTTACTAAACAGATTTTTAATTTTTAGCATAGAGATTATCCCCGACGCTTTTCAGTGTTTTTTGTATATAACCTCTCTTGACTTTTGGACTGAGCCCCCCAACAAAAACCCCCCCCCTGACCTTAAAGTAGATAAATAACAAGTTGTCAAATACTGTGCTAATCCGAAAAAAAAAAAAAATATAAAGTATGATTACAATCGCACAAACCCCGACCGATTTCCGCTTTTGACTAGATGAGTAATATGGGGAAGGTGACAACCTAGGCTATAATGAACGACGGTCATTACCTGTGGGGCCCGGAAATGGTTCGTTTCAAATTTTTTAAGAATCAACCAGAAATAACACTGTGACCCCCCTTCCTTCAACTAATCCTAAGTTCTTGACCACGATTTTAAAACTTTTTCCAACCCAATCCCCAAAAAGGGAAAAAAGGGAAAGAATATGCAAATGGGGTATATTTAAAAGGATAAAGGTTTTGAGTGGGCAACCGAGATAACTTAGTGGAATTGTTTGAATAAATGTTAAGTCCTACAGCCTGGAAGAAGGATACGCTATCCCATTAATTATAATAAGGATTAAAAAAGCCGAGTTCTCTCCCACAATTAACATAAAAGGAATATCTTCAACCTAGGAAGGAAGGTGACTCTATAAAAGGTAATATTTTGTATAGGAAGTTATATTAGACAGTTAAATAAATAATTATAAGTGATCTAGTTGTGGATCTGACTTGAAATTAAGTTTAATTGGTGGCATTCTCACTTTAAGAAAGTTGTTATTTAGAATTAAGTAATTTGTTTTTAAAAAAGTTTTGTTAAGAATCGCAAATTTTCATCTTTTAGATAATCCCACACCTCTAACTTACGCGGACAGTAAGACATGGCTATCGGGGTTGGGTTGTCTCAACCATTTGACCTTTGAAATTATTCGAATCATGATCTTATTAAGGCTGACGAGAACGAGTTGAAGCCCTTCTCCTTTTTGACCAAGGCCCTGAACCCGGACCCAGTTAGTCCATGCTTTAAGATGTCCCTTTTCCTCCCTTCAATAAAAGAAGTTTGTGTACGCCTCTGACTCAAAGGTTTGCTAAGTGCAATCAAAATTCTTTATAATTTTGAATCAAAGAACAAGAAAGATGATTGTGCGCAGGCTCCTCTCAATCCATGCAATGCTAACGGGAAAATTTTGATTATAATCTAACACAAACAAACAATTGGTATGATTACACTTCCAGACCGTGAAATAATCAAAATTTTTCGTTAATTTACCACCTGTATATTAATGAGTTTCCGGGGGGATGTGGGAAATCTTACTACAGAAACAAATAAATAAATAAAAAAAGTCAATTCCTACTTAGATCAACAAAGAAAATTTTTGTTTTAATTACTTTTTGTTAAATAGTTGCATTTAATATAAATATGTATATGCAAACGACAGAATCGCAATATGAAGTGACAAAACACTTTTTAACTTAACATTAAAAACTTTTTAACCACATAAAATTTGTAATTACATATTTTTTATCAAAAGTTGAAAAAAATAGGTTAGAATTTATTTTAAAACCAGCATATGAAAAATGCTGACGTCTAACTAGCATATGATTATTCATGTTAAGCTAAATCTTCATCATAAATTTAACAAAATCTGTTTTATCCAATGTTGCTACAATCTAGAGGAATACTATCGACTGAAATATATCTCTTAAGCTATTATTAGTTAAATTTAATTAATGAATTAATATTTGAAAAAACTGTATTAACATCAAGTGTCATCCACAGCAAGTTTAAAAAATGTATTCGAACTTGAATGGATGGATAAAAAGTGCTTTATTTACGATTGCAAATTTGAACAAGATATATAAATAAATATATATATATATATAACGAGAGTGTGAACTAATAGTAGGAATTGAATGAATACTAAAAGCAAAAGCGTAACAAATAAAGAGTATTTGTCGTCCGGAAGTCAGTAAAAGTTTATTTTTGTCATTACAGATCCAAAATTAACTAACGTGACAAAAAGCAGGCAAATGTGTGTGTGTGTGTGGACTACTATAAGAAAAACCACTAATAAAACCAGAATAAGTCGAGAAACGAGTAAAATTAAAAAAATACTTCTACTGTTTCTTACAGAAGGTGGAAATTCGTTTTAGCTTTTTATTCTTGAAATATTCAATTCAATTTTATTCAGAATATTCAATTAAATAAATAACCAATTGTAAATTTCAATAAGTTCTAATTTTTTTATTGATTATCTTTAATTTAGACAATGCTACTCTCAGAAAACCTCAAAGAAAAATTAGAGCTATTTGTATAATTATAATATGGCGAGAGAATTGAATTAAAGAGAATTTAATAATTTTATCAAAATTTATTTATATTATTATATAATTATTATGCGAGTTTGAAGCATTATATATTACTGTGAAATTAATTTTGAACTGCTTCAAAATAATTTATTTTGCATTTTTCATAAAAGATAAACAGAATTTGAGAAACTCATTCGTGTTAAACATTGTATATAATGAAAAATTTTCAGTTGTACAACTTCCATACAGATGGCGCTACTATCTAATTTTTACATTTTACTCGTCCTATTTCTACAATTTTACATTGGGGTTTTCCTATTTTGGAGAGTAAGGATAAAAACCAAAATAATATGATTCTTGCTCTAGACAGTTGTAAAAATGTTTGTTTTTTTTTTTAAAAAAAATCATCATGGAAATAATGGCCAAAAATAAACATAAAAAGTTTAATTATTCGCAATAAAAAATTACGAAATACTGATTACATTCATAAATAAATTCTCCATAACTCGATTTATTCTATGTACGATTTATAATAAATCAGTGCTGAAAATAAATACATTCATTAAAAAAACATTATCGGTAGCCGAATTTAAAAACAAGCCTTTGAACTTTTTCTCCCAACGGATTTACAAAGCTGTTAATCAATTGTAATACTGGAGTGGTATGAGATTATTATAGAAAAGAAAGAGAGAGTTTCCTATTCACAATCTTAAAAACTCAGCTGCACAAAATAAATTAATGTCATTATGGAAATTTGTAACTTTAATTGTTTTCTCTCTCTCTCGAAACAGAACTTTGAGTGAAGTAAAAAAAAAAGTCTTTAAGGGGGGAAAACCTAAACTCTTTAAATATGCAAGATATGTTAAAGGTTCTGTTACAAAAACTGTTTCAGTTGTACTTACAATTAAATCTATCTTGATAGAGTTATAAACAAAAGGCAATAAGTGAACTATTTGTGCATTTCCTTGATATGTATATAGCGCATTTATAATTTTTATTTAATGACATTGTGTAAACCCTATAAAATATATATACTTGTTTATATACGTGTATGTATGTTATAATCATATTTATATATGAAATAAAATTATACATATTAATTTGTGTTCGGATATATCAGTATCAAGAAAGGCTGTCAAAATAAGAAGTTAATAATACTCTAAAAAAGGCAAGAACAAATTATATAAACAAAAACTATTTAAAAGATACATAAAACTAAACAAATTATATAAAAATATATAAAACAAAACACACACACACAAACTATATCCTTACTAATATTATAAACGTGAAAGTTTGTGCAGATGTTTGGTACTCTTTCACGCAAATACAACTGAATGGATTTTAATGAAACTTTACAATAATATAGCTTATACATCAGAATAATACATAGGCTATATTTTGTAAAGATATTGTGAGAAGTGTCTAAAATATAACGATAATTGTCAAGTAAGTAGGAAAAAATTCTGCCATCTGCAAAAAAAAACCCGCGACAGCATATATCTATCTTTTATGTGTGAAGCAAAACTTTGCACTTTGTTCTGTCTACGCCAGGAACTGCGAAAGCTTGAACAGGCGGAGTGTGAGGCTGATTAAAATTTTAACATTAAATAAATACAACAAAAAGTAATATTATCGTATTACACTTCCAGATATAAATTATTTATACTATTTTAAGGCTTTCATTACACAAAATTTGTAATAATATTTTACTTTTGCTAAGCAGAGATCAGCTTAGGAAGGTGTTTTCAAAAATCGACCCACAAGAGAGTTATGGAGAGTTATAGATAAAAAAAAATCCTTTTTATCAGCTATTAGATCTACTGACTTAAAATTCAACAAACAGGTTTTTTTTTATTCACCTGATATATGCCAAATGCTTTTTTTGTTTAATTTTAATTCACGTAAAATTTACTCATTAAAACTTCTTTATCCTTCAATCTGTATTGTTTAATTTTTCAATTCACCCGTGCGAAGAACGGTTATATATATATAACAGCTAGTAAAAAATGTATAAAACAAAAACACAAACTGTATAAAAAATATATAAAACAAAAACAAACTGTATAAAAAATATATAAAACAAAAACAAACTGTATAAAAAATATATAAAACAAAAACACAAAAAACTATATAAAAAAATATATAAAACAAAAACAAACTATATAAAAAATATATAAAACAAAATAACTTTTTTCCAACTCTGCACACGACAAATAAAATATATCATATTTTTCAGGGAAAAAAATTTCTTTTGAGAGCTCCTCCAGCACAGAAATTGATATTACAAGAGAAAACTAATATGGTGGACTTGCCGCAGGGGCATAAAGTACAGTATTTAGACGTACCTTAAGGTCTGGGGCGGTAGCGAATGTCTTTCCACAAATCAAACACTTGAAGCTTTTTTGGGCTTCGTTTTCGGAAGATTTTTCTAGCATATTCTTCTTATGATGTTGCGTATGACTGGTGAGGGAGGCCATTGTTTTGTAAAAGAGGTTGCAGAATTGGCATTTGAAGGGCCTTTTCTTGTCATGCTTCTTCATATGTGCATTGAGATGGTCACTGCGCGAGAAGTTACTCGGGCACTTGGGGCACACATACTTTTTTTCTCCAGTATGCAATTTGTGATGCCTGTCGCGGCTTCTCTTGTGTTTGAACGGAGAATTGCAGTAAGTGCAATTGAAGAGACTAAGCTCTGTATGGACCTGAGGGGAAGAGGGAAAATTTAATTAGTTGGGAATTAGAAATAATAAAATTTCCACAGCAGTCATGGCGGGCCAGCACCACATCAATACAAATAATTATTCAGATTTATAATGTTTCCACTGACCTGTCTGCCACCTTTTATCAATATTTCTCTTGCATAAGATTCAAATTTGATTTTGGGCGTTTGGCATTGTATAACAGGATGGATCACACACGAACCGAATTTCAAGACCTACCTATGCTGAGTGAATGAGAGTTATATTAACGTCGCACTATTAAGCAAAACGAGGGCTATTCGCGACGACCTCTTAACTTTGAACCATGGTCAAATTGCAACGGATTACTCCGCGTCCTTTCATTAATCCTCTTGGGAAATCTTTGGGCTATGAATTCAAATGTATTCACAACCAACCCTTTGAAGAAGAAACCTTGATTATTTAAATTAGATCGGCTATATATAATCTAGGTTTTCTAGCTAAAGGAGAGAGAAAGTGAGGAGATAGGATAGATTGCTACTGATCAGGTATTATTCGGTTTTATATTTCAGATATCGAATAAGTGAAAGAATTAAAGTGACGATTGATCACTACAATGTAATTAGAGATCGGATAAATTGCAGATTCGCGCGATCTAGAATTGAGTAGGTCCATATTTAAAGTCTTCTCATACTTCGCGTATCTCGTTTTTAATTCACATATTGCTTAATTTGAGAAAATCTCTTCTCTTTGCAATTGCTTTAATTGTGTTGCTAATTGTGTGATCAATAAATAGATTGCTTTTGGATATGGCTAGCCTTTCTTCCCTTCCCTCTACATCTTTAGGCAAGAACGAGAGTACATCTCGTTCTTCACAAAATGACGAAGGCGACATCTGAGCTAGAATCTCTTTCCAAACTACCACACCAAGCCAACGGAAAGATTTCAATCTCGACAGATTTAACGAGCATCCACCCCTCTACACGGCGGGTCTTCATTCACCCCAGTACTCGACTCCCCGACGAGTTCGTGGCCATAGCCAATAGACTACCGCGGCTATCCAATCTATTCGAAAAGAATGTTCTTTGGTATAAGATGAAGGCAGAAAATAAAATTAACAATTAATTTTTAGGTTCAGTACTGTCGCAAGGGAAATTAAGTATAGGCATTTTCTTTAGGTTTTTTTATGGTAAACAATCGAAGTAATTTTTGTGCTGAAACGAAACGGGTATTTTGGTACTTCAACATTTATTATGACGACAGGACACAGTTAAAAGAAGAAGAAAAAAAAATAAGGTAAATTGAACAGCTTCTTAAGTATTAAATTTAAAAATAATAATAAAAACGCTTATTTTTGTCGAAATTGCAGTGCATGACAAAGTGGAAGACCAAAAAAGATTGGATGAAATTCATTTGACGTAACGGGAAGAAAGCTAAATTATGAAATGTAGCGAAGTACATTGTACTATACTCTCTCTCCTCACGCTTATTAGTAATGATCTCTTTTTTGGATATTTAAACTCAAACTCATTGGCGCAACAGCCCATATTAGCCAGGACCTACTGTGCCCATCCAAGTATACGTAACCATTGGGCGCTGACATACATGAGCAGGTGTCCCGATCAGGTGGTCAGTCTGAAGCGAGACCCCCACTGCTTTAGTCCCCAAGCAAGCTTGGTACTCATTTATCGACCCACTGCAGTAGGGATGAAAGGCTGGGTCGACCTTGCCCAGTCCGGGAACAGAACTCGGACCTGTGGCGTGGAAGTGCGATACGCTATTTTGGATATTTATTGTAGAGAAATAATTTTATTTTGGGTCTAAAACAAGCTAACCAAAATTGAAAAACCTCTTCGTAGTAATATTAAAATTTGAAATTTTTTAAGAAAAAAATTTATTTTCTTCTAATTCCGATATCATTGAACATCTTTTCCACATAAGTTGGTTCCAATTATAAATCCTTTTTTACTTCTTCTCCCTATAAAACCATGATCCAGCCTATTGTACAATGGTTAAAGTCCAAATTTGTCATTTCCGTCAGTAGAAAAAAAATAAGAAAAAACCAAAATTAAAACAATTAAACTTACAGCAGTTTTTTTTTTCAAACAGTTTTCTAAAAATTTTGACTTGTCTGTCCATTTTCCTTAATTCAGAACATTATCGACTGTTTTCGTCTCATTTAATAAGCGATGAAATGAGCATTATTTTATTACATCACTTAGTTCCCTATAAAGTCATGCATATACTTTTATTATAATATAGTCAAGAGAGAGAGTACAAAGGAGAAAGAGAGAAGATATGAAAAACGAAATGCTGTGTGTGGTTGAGAGAACACAATTTTAGAGCTGCTATACTGCAATTTTCAATAGTTTACTAGTGAACTTATTGCTTAGAAACATTGTCAAGAACGTTTGTTAAGAAACATTGTCAAGAATCCAGTTAGCACCCCTCTTTTTTGATTCTCCCTGTCCACCCTAATTCTGAGATTACGCTAAATTGGAACTATATAATCTCCAATACAACAATCTTCAATATAAGCCATCACTGAGACCTCAGAATATTAAACAATGCAACAACCATATTCCTAAACAGTGGCGCACACAAGGGAAGGGGTGTCCTAGGGGTCCGGACACCCCCATAGCCCTTGATTTTTTTTTTCTTCGATTGGGTATAATCCTATGTATATATTACGCAAAATTTAATTACGTATTTGTTATAAATAATTAATTTTATTAATTAATGATAATTATTTATTCAATAATTAATTTTGTATTGTTTTTGTTCCCAAAAATAGGCAAAATCAAAAGAATATGTTGGGCGGCGTATTGGAGCATAATACCAAAATGGTGGACTTCGATCCTGGCCCCCCTCCTGAAACATTTTTGTGTGCGCTACTGTTCCTGGAAATAAATCTTGATCAAATCACATGACTCACGCGAGACATGGAAAAAAGTTCATTTCACTTCAACCCTGATAAGAAGAAACATTTGGAAATGTTTTTAACTGATATGATATTAGAAATTACACGAAATATATAGGAGATGGACTTTCTAGTTTTGAATCAAAGTCAAGAGAAGAGGAAAAGTCACCAAAAGTGAGCCTCTTTTGAACTGTCAGAAACCATTTGACCTTGTGTGAGCGAATAAATTTATTAACGTCGCACTATAAAGAAGCACGAAAGCTTTTGGAAATCAAAAATGATGAGGATAATACCTGAACTGGCACTCTCCTCTCCGAACAACTACATCACGCCAACGGGAGGACTTTGAGCTTGAAACTGTTTCGAAGTTAATATACTGCAGCTTTAGCATTTTATAGCATACTTGACAAATTACTACCAGTCAAAATTCAAGATCCTGATCACAACGGCTTCAAAAATGATTCGATTATTTAATTCATGGAATATGTTGGAGTTATAGTTAGTAAAATTAACGAACGCAAACTGTTCAAATATTAAAGTTATATTTATGTTTACTATGAAAGTATCATTGCATAAAATTACACTATATTTTTAAAAAAACTTAAGGTATTCGATTACTTGCTACAACTTTTTTTAAAAAAAAAATGGAGATAAAGGGATTTTTTTTGTGTGTGTGGTCTTTAGATTTATTTAGCACATTTTAAGAAAAATATGCTAAAATTAAGAAAAGAAATTATCATTACTAAAATCAGAAAAAATTGGTAAAAATTTACAAAAAATAACATAAACGGGGCCCATTCTGTACAAAAAGTTTATGAACATATTTTCAATTTTGATGTGTGGTTTTGCCATTCATTTTTGAAATGACCTTCAGGATAAAAGATATTTTAGCTTTTTCAAAAACTAGAACACTTTACCTTAGTTATATGAAATTGCTTAAAAAAAAACAAACAGTGACTATATTCACACATAAGGGATTGTAAATTTTGTAATAAAACAATAATTGGTAAATCTGGAGATTAAAACACTTCTGCTATCATACAGAACATGCACAAAAAAAGGTCAGTTAATTATTTTCAGAACTTATTCAGTAATCGCTGTCCCCGTTTGAGCATTTTCAAAAACCCATTTGAATAAAAAGGGATTTTTTAAATATGACATCTTGCTTAAAGTATGTGGCATCTGCTTTTGCTAAAAAAACTTGCAGTTTTTTTTCTAAAAATGGAAAAATAATAAACTTGGTATTTTTATAAAGCCCAAAAATGGTCTATAAAACAAAATCATAAAAAAAGGGCCCAATTTTTTAAATTCCAAATTTTTTAAAAAAAACCTTAATTTGGTTTTTAAAGATGAGGTAACTGCTGCCCAATCATAGGAAATTACAAATTAAGTTTCAAATAACATTCAATTTGAATTCTGGAGAATCTCTTTCGAAAAAATCTAGTTCATACTGTACAGCTGTTAGAGAATACGATTAATCAGTGATTATAATACAGAAAAGGATGCATTGTTTTAATTAAAAATGGGACGAAAAGCAACGTATTAAGCTCTAATACAGCAATACACACTGTACAATTCATACTGTACAGCTGTTAGAGAATACGATTAATCAGTGTTTAAAAACAGAAAAAGGGTGCATTGTTTTAATTAAAAAAAGGGACGAAAAGCAACGTATTAAGCTCTAATACAGAAATACATACTGTACAATTCATACTGTACAGCTGTTAGGGAATACGATTAATCAGTGATTATAATACAGAAAAGGATGCATTGTTTTAATTAAAAATGGGACGAAAAGCAACGTATTAAGCTCTAATACAGCAATACAATCATATACAAGAGGTGACTATGTACTGAATTTCGATCATCATAGTACAATATTATAAAAATGTAAGCATTTTTGTAGTTAGAAAACTAAAACATGCCATATTTTTTTTTATGAAATTATTTGATAACGTTACAATTTCTCACAGTCATAATTAACTTCATCCAGACATACATATATGAATATTTAATCAAAAACTCTCATTCAAATAATAAAAACTGGCTAAGTGAATATTAAGTATATTAATGTTGTTTTAGCTACATTACACGCTACCATTTAACACTCAAGAACATAATAAAAATGAAAAATAAAAAAAAAAAATCGAAGTTTGTCAAAGCCACACAAATCAATTTCCCGTTCTTAAAAGACACTGTAACAAATTTTTTTCCCCCGTAAAGAACTGTGTCCGCAATGCATTATTTAATCCATCAATGGTTTCACAAGCTGTTAATGAGTGTCGTTAAATTCACACGTCGAACTTAGCAGGGTTAAATTACCTTGGAGTATGCAACTAATTGCTAGTTTGCTTGTCACGGACTCAACAAAAACTAAGAAAAATTGAACGTCATTCAAATATGTGTCCTAATAAGTCTGAGAAGGACTCCAGGCGACCTATTAAAGTCTTATTTGATAACAAATAAACATATTTCTAGTTTCAGAAGTGAAAGATGGCCATTTCTGGAATAAAGGCAGAAACAGCGAAAATCTTGTCTCCCGAAACTTCGAAAAAGGGAATTTGGCTAGAATGCCGGCATTGTTCTGAAATCTGGTTGTGTTTTTTCATTCCTTATTTTAAATTAGCAGCATTTGTCTGAATAAAGATAGACTCTAAGCAAAACTTCCTTTAATTTTTTTTCTTGTATAATTAGCGATCTAAAATCAACATATTCGAATTCTTAAATAATGCAATTATTAGACTATTTGCAAATTAATTTATAGGTAAGAAATTAATTTTTAGGAAATTCGAAACTCATTGCTAAAAACGGGATATTTAAGTAATTAATAAATATTTTAAATGAACAGTTACTCGATAGTTTTCATTTGTACTTGATTTCGATTTTCTCATAGGGTTCTAATAATTTGTCAACAATAACTACCCTAAGTGAAAGTTGGGTTAGAGATAAGAATAATTCTTATAATTTCTTTTTATTTTTTTTAGTTGTAATTTCTTTAAAATTTTGCGAATTAAAAAAATAAACATAAATGTCTTTAGATTTCAGTTGAATTGCAATTTGTCAATGTATACATTTTACATTCTTTCATTAATAATTGCTTTAAAGAACTGACGCATAAAAATTCGGAAAAAAGAAATCAATATATATATATATCCAAACGCGAGCTGAATTTGGTTTTTAATTCTGTATACTATTCAAAAAACAATCATACAAGTTAAAATATGACACAATTCTTATAACTTATTGTAAATGCTTTAAAAAAAAAAATAAACACACGGTTTCCTTGAAGAAATAGACAAATAGCAAAAAAGTGTGAATTCTCCAGCAGATTTAAATTTAAAAAATACTGTACTTTTAGGAAACATTTTATAAACATAACAGTATTAAAAAACAATTACTAATTCAATCATTACATTAATCAACCGCACATATTAAATCAAACATTTATTTGTAATTACAGACAAAATGTCTTTTCTCCAACAACAACAAAAAATTAACAAAAATAATTATGTTCACGACCGAATCAAATGGGCATAAGTTGATGTTTATAAGATTAAATGTTTATAAGTTGTTTTAGTTTAACTTCCGACAGCATAGGAAAATGGTCAATGAAACGTATCATTCTTCGAAATAAAAAAAAAAAGTTTTGAGGCATTATAAGTGTTTCAACTTCAGTGATCTCGAGGGAAAAGGGGAAAAATGATCTAAATGTGTGTAGAACGCGTCTATAAAATATAGTAAAATAGTGAAAGCGTAGGTGACCTTGAATTCGTGGGTGGTCACATGGATTTTCGAGTGAGTATACACCCTTTTCGTAACACAGGAAGGAAAAGTGTATCAAACCTACTTTGATGATTGTTGAGACCAGTTCAACAAGCAGTTAAACTTATATTTTATGCGTATATTTCGATTTTTATTTTTCTGAAAAATTACATAAAACCAGAAAAAACATAAAAGTTTTTGTATTTAAAACAAGTATCTTCAAAATTTAATTTAGAATATAAAACACACGCGGTTGCTGTATTACTTCTTTTTTTTAGAATCATACTTATAAATATTACAGAACTTTATAAAATTTATATAGGGCTGTGTAAAGAAAGTTTTCCGCCAAAGTCAGCAGGCTAGCCAGAGAGCTCTGCTTCTTGAATATCATAGTCCTTGTTTTTTAAACCTTTTAAACCTTCATAGGATAAAAGATACAACAGTAGTTTCAAAACGTATAAATACGATGACATTTTGTAGCTGACTTTTTTGCAACAGAACTGGAAGTAAATAATGGTTTCGATCTGTGGAAATAAAAGTTTATTTCGATACCTTTTACAAAGTGATAACATATTTTGTTTTTTCCAGATTTCACACCACAGTACTCTAAGGCAAGTCTTTTCCCTTTTCTCCGATAATTGTTTTAAAAAATATGGGCAAAACACGCAACGAAAACCCCAAGATATTATCAATGGCGGGAAACCAGATATTTTTTTTGATTCCATGCATTTTGTTTAGGGATGTCTTAAGACGATTTGAGGCCCTGGGCCCTGAAAAATCATATTTTTGAAACCCGGGCCCCCTTATAAAAAAATGGGCACTACGAGATTTTTTAAAGTAGACAATACTTGAAAATGCCGTTCAAACGGTAATTTAAACAAAAAATGCACTTTCGATTCAAGAAACCTAGGCCCAAACCAGATCGACCGATGGCCCATTTCGACTAAATGGGGAAAAAGATTGGGTACTGGGCCTAGGTGGGCATAAAAAACAGTCTTACCCATTTTTGCCCAGTTGACATGCACTTTGAAATTTCCCCTTTTTGGAGAATATGTAGGGAAATAATATTTGACCTTTAAAAATTTACGGGATCAGGATCTTATTAAGACCGAGTCGGAACAAAACGAGGCCCCCACAGAGAGGGGGGCCCGGGGGCCCAGTTGGAATTTTTTTTCCCTTTTTTTTGTTTCCAAAAAGTGATTTTTTGAGCTTTTGTCAAATGCTGATAGTATCACATCTAAAAGACCAAAATGGCAAAAAAAAAAAAAAAGTTCTTTCATTCTCCCATGACTTTAAACTTGTCCACTCAAAAAAAACGGGGGTAAAAAAATTTTTTGCCAAACCCAAAAACACCCAATCAGACTTATCTTGAATGGCCAAGGAATTTAATAATTCTGGAGCTAATAATGTGGGATGCGTTGGAGATTTTTATCCACTGACATATGATTTAATGGTGTGGCTGAAGGGTGGAGGGGAAAAAATGTTGGGGGGGAGGGGCCCGAAAATAAAAACTGGGCCCGGTTCGTTTTGGTGGGAAAAGGAAAAAAACGGTTGGGCGGCCTTCGGGGTTTGGGGCCCCCTTTCCCCAACCACTTAACCGTTTAGAACATGTGGGCGCACATTTGTGTCTCCCCAGCTTCCATTTTTATTGATTCCGTATCAAGGGTATTTCCGCTAAACGCAGTCACGTGGTAATAACGAGAAAAAGGATGGAAGTGTTCAGGATGATTCTTTACATTTGGGTGGTCACTCTGAAGAATGTCTCCAATTCAATCTTTTTAAGACGATTCCATATTCTCTCGTAGGAGATTTCTTAAAATTTGCTGAAATTTCTTGATAAATTTTTTTTTTCTTCAGTTTTTTTTTTTTTTTAATTAACTGTTTTTCAAGATTTTAATTTCGTGAGGTTTTTTTATTATTATTAGTTATAGTTTGAATTAATTTTTAGCTAGTACAGGAACACGGGAAACGTCATTTATTGCAATCATTGTCAAGCGACGAGAAGTACCACACACACACATCGAAGGTTTAATCTCTCTCTGAATTTCCAGATATCACCACGTGAGACCTTTGAAGTGTAATTTAGCTTATGAGCAGAATAGCGATTATATATATTTACCTTATACTCTTGCTTTAGCTTTGAAAAGGGCGCGAAAAAAGGAAAAATTTTAAAACAAAATGCTCTAAGGATTAATTATCGGGAAAATTTTTTTGACACTAGGTTTATTAGTCGAGTGTTGTTTCTGAAAATCCCCATTCCGTAAGCAGAAAGACCCCAATGAATTTTGACGTTAAAATAAAAAGGAAATATATTTTTTTCCTTTTAAATTTAAATATACATTCTAAGGAAGTATTTACATATTATGAAATGGATAACTATAAACTTGCAGTGAAATGACAGAAATAGATCAGTTTACTTCAATAACCATCCAGAAACATACTAGACATTAAAACACTGGCGGTTTTTAATTGATTTAAGTAATTGTGCTAAAAAAATAATATATCAAAGTAACGAACAGTATCTAAAATTTTCTCTAAGAAAGCCATGCAAGTTTTATAGGGGTATGATTAACATTTATATATATATAAAAGCTTTTCCGTATATTATTTAAAATTTGCTTTTCCGCGGTTGTAAAAATTTAAATAGGAAATTTAATACTTTTTAACATAACTTGTAATAATGTTTTACAGCAAAAAAAAAATGTCAATACCGTATACGTTAAAAGCTATCATACAGTAAAACTACAAAGTTTTCTAACCAGCTACTTTATTCATTAGAACAAATTACAGTTCCATTATTTCTGCAAGAACTAGTTTGATCAGAACGTTGAGTTTTTTTTAATTTTATTATAAAGTGTGCGCAGTATCATATTAGCACTGTTTCGTAGAAAAAAAATCCTCAGCCTTTCTAAAATATTTAACGCTGATATAATTTTATAACAAAGATTCAAACTATGAAATCAAGAAAAGTTGGAATTAATTTGGACACAAAATAGTAACGCCGAAGGGTTTCTTGATTGCATATATATGTATATCAGTTGGACCTCTATATAACGAAGTCGCTAAATCATGGAAAAAAGTTCTTTATATGGAAAATTCGTTATAGAGATACAAGCTTCAATTTTCTTTATAAACCATATAAAACAAATTTGACACTCATAAACACTATATATTAAAGAAAAGTAATTATTCACACCTTTTCGTAAATTAATATAAATTTATTTTATATATCTTATCTATAAAAGAAAAGAAAAGAAAGAAAAACTGCAAGAAAAGTTTCTTGACACCTTTATCCCCTTTCTGAAGACCCCTTTTCTCTTTTTATTCTTTGAGACTCAACCATTTACGTTTTGACATTTTCAAGATACAAAAAAAGAAATTACCAGTACGACTGACAACACACAATGAAGGGGAATGTTAAAGGGCGAGACTACTGAGGGTAAGTTTTATCGAAGATGTTTCCAGTGAACTAGACAATGGGGATGAAATTAGGATTTTAGGATGAAATGTCTAGAATTCTATTGCTCTCGGTGAGTTAGTCATTTAATAAAACCAGTTCAAGATTTATGACCTCTAAAAAATGTGCTAAAAGAGAGAACTCGAATTATCCCAAAATACTTCAAGAATAAGGAGAAAAAAATAGAATCACAAGAGAAAAAGTTCATTATATAGAAAATGCACTTCGTTATAGGGAGGTTATTTTACGAAGAAAATCGTGAAATGTTCTTGGTTCCTGGAAAAAGTTCGCTATGTAGAAAAATTCACAATATAGAGGTTCGTTATATGGAGGTTAGACTGTTTTTATATCTCCCGTGGTTTTTTTAACCCCAGCAGATGAAACTTCCTCGATTTTTTTCAGAAAAACCATACCGATATTCATTTCACGTAACTCTCACATTCCAGCATTCATCAAAGTCACACACACACATTAACAGACGGAATAATAAACGTAACACGTGATCAAATAAATAGGCGTTTATTTTCCAACTGTAATTAAATTATTTACCCAATATCTGTCACCTGGAGATGGAGGGGGGGAGGGATAATAGATCGCCATGCAATTACAAAATTATCCGATAGCAAAAGAAAATATTTAGAGGCCAATTTGGCGATCGTAAATCATTTTCTGAGTCGCCAACAGCCTTGTCGATGATTTGGAAATCAAATAAAAACATCTTCCATTTTCATTGCACTGCGGGGAGTTATTACTCTTTTCACTTCTTATCTCGTTGAAGCTTCAGTTATGACGGTTGATGTTCTAAGCACACACCCAGATTTCAATATTCGGCTGATGGTTCGAACGATAAAAGAAATGATTAGGATTAATAGTTGACTAAAACAGCAACTCAAGGTTTGGCGATTTTTCATGGCAGGAAAGGGTGAGGAAAGTAATTTAGAGCTATTTAAATGCCAGAACTATTATTGTGTTAAATTTCATTGTTAAACTAATTATAAATGAAATCTTTCTGTAAATGTATCAACCTAATGGATATATTAGAAAGAATACTGAAGAGTCAAACGCATAGTTTGAAATATTGTGATAATTTACCATCACTAATGGATTCTTGTTGGCCTTGATAGATCTTGACAAGTTAATTTTGATTTATTTGCAATATAATTCACTTATATAAGTCAAAAGCTGACAAATATGTCACGCTTTGACGAAATTGATTCGAATGTAGAAGGTTATCGAGAAGGAAAAATATAGCGATTGGGCGGAAAAATTGCTCTCGATTAGAAGAAATAATTATTGATCTTCTAATTCAGAGTAACAAATCAAGATGTTATTAAAATTCCTCGACTTGGAATTTACTCTGGATATTTGATATTTCTTACACTTCAAGGATAATAATAACCAGGAAAAATTCTGGAAAATGTTTTCTTGTTGTTAATTTCTTTACGTCGGGAAACTAAAATTATCTTTTACAATTTGATTGAAAATTAGAAAAATTATTTATTTCTCTTTTCAATGAAGCATAAAATGTTATAATAACTTATCCAAAGTTTGAATCATGCTGTAAAAATTAGATGTTTAAGTCATGCTATTTTCAAAAAAAAAAAAAGTTGAGTTTCTTAGTAAAAAAATGATAAGTTATTTTTTAAAAATAATCATAAATAATAATATATTTTAAGATAAATTTACGTAGAAACGAGAAATATTTGAATTAATTGAACAAAATGAAGTCCATTGGCTGAGTGGTAGCGTTTTGCGCTCCTACGTCATAGGTGCGGGGTTCAAACCCAAGGCAGGGGAAGGTTCACACAGCCTTTCATCCCTTCAGTGGGTCGATAAATGAGTACCAACCTTGCTTAGGAACTGAACACCAGGGGTTTCGCGTGAGACTGACCACCAGACCGGAACATCTGCTCATGCACCTCAGAGCTCAAGGTCTCGAAAACTGAGATGGACACACAAGGTATTGGCCTTCATTGGCTGTTGCGCCACTGAGTTAAGTTTCTTTTTTTTTTAATGGAATGAAATATTAAGACATCAAAGATTAAACACCGTATTTAGTTGAGCCTAAACCGTCATTGATTCAAATCCACTCCCCAAAATTCTTAACACATTTTGTGAAAACATTAAAACTAGTGTAAAAATGTTTAATGATCTCCAATATTTATGAAATTAAAATTTAAAATGAGATCTGCAATAAAAAGTAAATAATTAATTTATTTCACCACTGTTAAAAACTTATAAATACACACCAGTGCGCACAACAAGGAGTCCTGGGGGTCCGGCCCCCCAAAGCCCTTGATTTGTTTTCCGATTGATTATAATGCTAAGTATATAGTACGTAAAATTTAATTAGTATTTGTTATTAATGATAAGTTTAGTACCAATGCTACTATTTATTCAATAATTAGGTTTTACTATGTTTTGCCCCCTGAAAATCGACAAAATCAAATGGAGCATGATACAAGAATGGTAAACTTTCGACCCCGGACCCAACCCCCCTTGAAAAATTCCTGTGTGCGCTACTGATACACATAATTGTTCTAAAAGGGAACCCGTAATTGCTCAATAAAAGGATGAAAACACAATCCCCCCTCCCAACAATATTTTTCTCCTTCGATTCAAAGCCTGATCTGATTTTCAGTAACATTAATAATAAAAAAAAGTGCGGTGCTTAGATTCGAATGAAGGTCCTGTTGGATTAGGATTCGGGATTAAATATTTATTTTCCATTCGCAAACAAATAGTGTCAAAACATTTTTAATTACTTAATCCAACTGAATTCCAGGCGAAAATATATTTCTGATATTCACAAACCCCCTTTTTTTTTTCTACTCATGAATCAATATTCAAAAAGCTTAACTATTATTCAAACTTTAATTCATACAGGTTCAAGTCCAGGAGTCAACTCTTTCTAATACAAGGGTGGCCAACCCTCGGCGTGAATGAGTGAATATTGTAACGTCGTCAGTAGTTAGCAAACAAGAAAATTTGTCACAGCCTCATTTTAAAATTAAAACAATATTTAATAGCTTCATATGTTACCAAGTCTCAATAAATATGCCAAGCCGGGCGGACAGTCTTTCCACGGAGTTCCTAATCCTTCCAAAAGGCATCTGCTATTCCCTTTTCTTCTAGGCTCCTATCCAGCTTGTCTCCCTTCCAGGGCTCTATCTCTCTGTTTCCATCCAGGCTCCATCTCCAAAGTTTTTTCCTCTCCGTCCCTTTCTCCTCAAAATCAACCCCTTTAAACACCAGAAGCGGGTCCACAACACGCCCCTCTTCGTCTTCCCCACCGGCAGGCCAAAAAAGGTCTGCCCTCGTCCGCCACATTCGCCCCCATTTGTGCGGCAAACACAAACACATTCCTCGTCTGCTGTCTGGAATCTAAGGGCGCCATACTCATCCAGCTTCTGAAACTCCCATTTATCACACCACACCTGGCCCCTATAGCCCCATTCTCTAGGGCAGCGACTATAATACAGGCTTAGCCTATACGTCAACCTATTGTCACCGGCACTCTTAGTTATTGTAAATTCCAGATTCGATGGCTGCGTTTGTCCGAGGTCAGACAATACACAATGACCCTTACAGCCGCGCCTCTTGTCACCTAACGCCTGTTTGGGGCCATAAACTTCAGATGAACAGATGGGTGAGGTTCACCCCAATCGAAGACGTCACAATATTAACGTCGCACTGTTCAGCTACACGAGAGCTTTCGGCGACGGACCTCGTAATTTTGAATCATGTTCAAGTGACGTGGACGATACCTAAGCTGGCACCCCCTCTCCTACCTACCACACCATTGGGAGGGCGTTTAGTTCTAGACAGATTTAGCATGCATCGCTGCCCTACACGGTGGGTCTTTAGTGGTACTGGGCTCGAACTCGTGACAAGGCCAGCTACGATCCGATACCTATACCACTCGGCTACCACGGCCATGGCCAACCCGCGGCACGTGTGCCACGGTATGGCACAGCTGAGTTGTAAGAGTGGCACGTGAAGACTTATTAAAAAACTTGAAAAGATAATAATAAATACTACCTTTTGTGACGAAGCATATCTCTTTCCCCTATTTTCCAACAGATCCCTTGCCGACAGAAGCTGCGAAAATTCCAGGCATTTCCCCTAATTGCTGAAGGAATTTTGTAGCTGGGTGGTCGAGTTTCGGCACCTTTTTTGCCCAGCCGAACGGACTGTCAAAAAGAGGCGCCTTACGGCCAGGTATTCATTTTCCACCACTCGGTGACCCCGTCGCGTCTGAGAACATACAAATGTGTACCCAGCCTCGGCGCCTCTTTGGGACTAGTGAAACGAGACCGGATTTGGCGCGGCAGAGGGGTAAGCATGAAGGAGCCGAGACCGTAAGGTGGCAGCAGAACCCGGGGAACTGAGGCCGACAACGAGATGAGCGGTGGATGACTAGAGAAAGAGATGATATAAAAAGGGCGAGAGAGTCCGACGAGAGAAAGAGACTGGATTTTTGAAAGGAGTGGTCTGGACGTCCCTGAGCTGATAGGAAGATGATAACGAGCCCGCGAAGTACAGCGGTCTCCTGGCTTGAAAGATCGAGGAAACGGAGAGAGCGCGAAAGAGACCTCGAAGTGATTACGGACCAGCCAGCGAAGTACAGCGGTCTCCCGGCTTGGAAAATCAAGGAACGGAAGAGAGTGTGAAAGAGACTCGAAATTGTTATGACCTTTTTGATATTGAACTGTAATAGAATATACCATTATTTTTTTGATAATTTTCATATTGGAATAAATAGTTAACCAAGAGCTGAGTGAAATCATTACACTTTTTTAAGGTGGTTGTCTCATATTTATAATACCCTTATTAAAAATATTTTTTAAATACCCTTAATTAAATTACAATAGAAAATTAATAATGTAGGCAACACTCCTTCATTGTTATGTGTATTGGTATTCCGAAGAATGTACATTCGTGAGATTCTTAAATTTTGAGAAAGAGCGTTAAGATAGTTTTTGAGAAAGAGTTTTAAAAATAACTGGAAGAAAACAATGAACTGCCAGTGAGTGTTTGCTTCTCAAGAATGAAGATAAGCTTTGAGATTTATCTTTTCTTGTCTATACTATAAGGCATTCAAATAACTTTAATTTAAGATTATAAGGGAAAAATTGTTCTTTTCCAATCCTGATTTAATACATATTTCCTTTTGCTTTCTTTTGTCTCGATTTTGGAGAAAAAAGATAAAACTGATACACACATAAAACAACCCGATTTTGTTAGCATCTTCGAGAATTAATCCTAATATAGACGACCCAGTAAAAAAATTTACAAATTGAAAAACTACATTAAGAAAGTACTGACTGTTTAGTAATAACTTAGAATTAATTTTTTTTTTTTTTGGTTATTAATTTTTATTTTACTCGTAACTAACTGATCGAAACAATAAAAGAAAAAATTAACAACAAAACTTAAATTCATATTTTTGTTTATTAATTATATTATTTTTAAATTTCCACTACTTATATCGACTATATAGTCTACTTATATAGACTTATATAGAATCAGATAGTGGCACTCTTCCCAAAAAGGTTAGCCACCCCCAGTAGCGCACACAGGAATTTTTCAAGGGGCCTGCTGAAAGTTCACTATTATTGTTTCATGCTCCTTTGATTTTTTACGATTTTCGGGAACAAACACAGTATAAAACCACTGTATGAATAAATAATTAGCATTAATTTATACAACAATCATTAATAAATAAATACTTTAATTAAATTTTTCGTACTATATACTTAAAATAGTAATTAATCGGAAAAACAACAGAAGTATTTTCGGGGGTTCTGGATCCCAGGACCCCTTGTGCAGCTTTCACTGGCCACCTTGTTCTAATATTTATGGTATATTGAGACCAGAGTTAATACATAAAAGGGAAAAAATAATAAACAGATTTTGCCATTTGCGCTGCGTCAATATTTTTACGGAAATGAGCCCAGATGCTTACCAAAAGTCAATGAATCACTTAGTCCTTTTGAATGATTGACTAAACTTTAAATTAAATCCATATGTTATTCGCCAAGCCCACCCGCTGGTTATAGATACCACCACCCATCTATTTGGAACTCGACCCATGCATACAACAGGACCAGAAGGAGAACCCTGAAGCTAATTTAAATGTTTACGTTCAACAACCCACTCCTTGGATACAATTTCCGCCTGCCCGAGACAAAAAGCATCACGTGATTCGGGAACCCTTAATGAAGATATCTCTCGTCTCCCAGGGAGGTATGTGCTCGTGACTCATTTCTTTTTCCACTTCTAGAGTTCTATACCCCCTGGGCGCCATGGGAAAGACACAGTAGGGGATGATCCCAGCGGGACGGCTATGCGGGAGGTGCCAGATGTGACCCCCTCCCTGTCTCCTCGACTTGGAGGATTCTTGTGGAAAAAAATTATGAATTGGAAACAACATAGCGCGTTCGGTTTGTCAGAAGCAGTGGGTTACAGGAGTGAATCTCTTTTTGATATTCTTTTGTGAAGATTTTTTGAAGGGTCCCTTTTTTTGCGCGTTAATATTGTTGAAAAGTGACGGTGAACGTTGGTGGTATAAATAGTACGAGATAGGACAAAATATACGTGGGAATGGTGCCTGACATGAGTATAGGTTGTTTCTGTGACGTAAAGAAACATAGGACTGCAAGTTAGGGTGTCTGGCAGAGTTCATTCCAAGTTTTTGAAGAGGCAAAAAGGAAAAAAGAAAAAAAAAAAAAAAAGGGGGGATGTAAAACTTGTTTAAAAGAGAGCTCAACTTTAAAAAAAAAGCCTTGTTTCTTTCAGGGGGAGACTATATAAAAAAAAATTCAATAAAACTAATTATTTACTTTGCTTAATTATTTGAAATTTACTTAATTTGGCACACACAAGGGAGGGGGGATTTCCGGGTCCGGAGCCCCTCCAAAGCCCTTAATTTTTTTTCTCGATTGATTATAATCCTATGTATATAGAACGTTAAATTTAATTGTTGGTTATTAAAATAATTTTATTAATTAATGCTAATTATTTATTCAGTAATTAAGTTTTACTGTTTTTTTGTTCCCGAAAATCTACGCACCGCACTATGGGAGGACGTATTACATAATACGAAAATGGTGGACTTTGACCCTGACCCCTTTGAAAATTTGTACGTATCACGCTCATAACTAATATTCCTTTTTATCGTAAAGATATATTTTTTACTATTTACTTCATATTAAAATATTTGGACTGGATATGAATTAATTATTTAAGCATTCAAGTCAATTTTTTTAATGATTTGGGAAATACGTTGAAAAGATATACAACGTTTCGAATAACTGTTTTAGATTAATATGTGTGTGTGTGTGTGTGATTCATTTAATATTTAGAACAAAAACTCCTTTCCACTTATTGTGAAATGAGGATTTTATTTAAGGTTAGCTAATTTGTTGAATTAAAACCATTTAGTCTAAGAATCAGTGGCTTATTCAAATTGGGGGTTCAAAACCCCTCCTACAGAACAAAACATTTCTAATTTTTAGCCTAAAGATTACGTCAGGGTGCTTTCCTCTACGTTTTTTTAATATTTAACTTCTAATGAAAATAGTCAGTGTAATTAATCCATTGCAGGGAATCAGTCGTATCATATATTTGTTATAACGCACTCTCTTGTGGACTATATTAATTCAACGTGTTTCTAAAAATCATGAGTTTAGCTGAAATATTTCTACAGTTTAAAACGCATTTTTTTTACATATATTAATTTTTTAGAAAACTTTAAAAAGTAATACTTAACAAGCTTTAAAGAATAATAGTTCACAGAGAGAATTTAAAAACAGTGGCATACACGAAAATATTAATTCCAATTTAGTAAAATATAAATAAATTTTACCAAATGGATCCCTGGAGCATTAATATTATGTATGTAGGATTCAAAAGTTTAAAATAACAAGCTTCCTTTTTTTAACAGCATGAAAGAACTTTTCAAGTAAATACGAGATGCCTATTTATAAAAAGTTAATTTTCCATTAATGAAGAATACTCGATTTATTTACTGCTTTAACTAACCAATCGGTCTTATACGAGCAGTTTTAAAAGAAACAAACGGAAATAATGTCCTGTTAAAAAATCAGTTCATTCAATGACAAAACTCTGTCTACCATCCTCTCTCTATAGTCAACTTCGCCAAACATAGAAGTGGTCTAATTGATGAGCTTGAACCTTTCTTACAGGTTTCAAGTGCACTCTTCTGAATCGTTACAGGTTTTATGCCAACTGAATTGCACCAAATAAAATGCGAATATCCCTCCAGCAAAATGCATACGAATTCACTTAATGTTCCACAGAGTTTCGTGTCCGAATCACGGGTGGTTTTCTTACTATCAAATAATTGTGATCGATTCCCTATGCATCGATCAAATGATACGTACATTAGCAGAATTAATGGGACATGCTAAAAGCCTAACTCAATACAACGCGGCTGCTATTGCTCACCAACCTGTGTGTGTTGTTCGGTCATTGCAATGTTGAATGCTGGAAACGATTCGGAACGAGACAGGGTTTAAATTTGTAAGATCAAAAAAAAAAAAAAAAAAAAAAAAAAGAATGCAAAGACAAAATTGCTGATGATTTATTACTGTGGACACCATAAGAACTTCCCATATGATTAATTTATTAGAAGCTTTTATGGTGTCCACAGTATTAAATCACTTTTTAGTAAAGAGACAATGGATATATATTTGGGGTCATTTATAGTTTTTTGAAACTCGTAATGCCTATTTTAAGAATAATTTTTGATTTCGGGCTGTAGAGCAAGAAATCAGAAGAAATTATGAATCTGTGAAGCATAATTTATCCTTTACAAAATATTAAGTTTATTTTACTGTGTAAGATAATTAAAAACATTAATACTACTATTCTTTTGTGGTTAAGAATTAAGATTAAGGTAATTGATTTTTGTTCATTTTACTTTAGAAATATCTGAAAAAGTGCCATCTTTCATTCCTAATAAAAATATTTGCTGATATGGGTGTTTTTCGTTCCTGAAACTTTAAAATTTAGACAATTTCTTATTTACATTGATCGAAGTGAAATATCTTATCTGACGACTAAGAAGGGGAACAAAAGTTGTTTTCTAAATTAGGAGCCGATATTTTTTTTATTTCTAATGGGGCTGCGGATTACCATTGCAGACCTAGTACATTCTCGGAAGCTGGTATCTCTTTTTAGTGCGGCACCATACAGGCGGATACCAATTACCTCAGGTAAATATAACGATCAGTTTCCTCCCCAGAGGATGGCATCTGAGCTTTGTCAATACGAAACCGTACTTAGGATTTTAATTTTGCCGCGAGCACCCAAGACATCTTTTACATGCCGCTGTCGATTTTCTGCATCATGAAAATACTCCTACTTGGGCTGGGGTCGAACTCGTAACCTTAGGCGCACAAGGCCAGAGACAAACCAGCAACGCCACCCAGCCGGCGTAGCCGATATTAAACAATAAAGGTTAAAAGTGGGGTCTCTTCCTTTTAAGACACTAAACTCAGTGACGCAATAGAAACATAGAGAGCCAAGGCCTATTGTGTCCGTCTCAGTTTACGTGATCTTGGATGCTGAGGTACATGAGCAGATGTTCCGATCAGGGGATCAATCTGAAACGAAGCCCCCAGTGTTTAGTTCCCAAGCAAACTTGGTACTCATTTATCGGCCCACTGAAGGGATGAAAGGCTGAGTATACCTTGATAAGCCCGGAATTTGAACCCTAGACTTGTGGCATGGAAGCGAGAAACGCTACCGCTCAGCCACTTGGCTTCCGTTTAAAGATATTATAAATGATATTTATCGAAAGTGACACCAAAAGAAATTTGACTGGATATAAATGCAGCGAACAATTTTTAAAAAAAAAAGCATTGTTTGCAAAAAAAAAAAAATTGCAATCTTCATTTATGAGAGCGTCTCACCCAAAACACCTCTCCAGTTTTTATCATTTCAGATAACGGTAACGGTTATACATTTACGTGGAACCTTAGAGATAGCTCTATTATCCACTCATCATAATAAATTGAACAAAGAAAAATTTGTTGAAGTTACATGAAAAAATAAAAAAGCAGTCCACATTAAATGCAGCGCACAACGCTGGTGGAGGGTGGGTGGAAACCACTTCCAGTTGATTTAGTTTCTTGCTTGCCATTAGGAAAACGAAGAGAAAAATGACGTCACATCTTCATGACAGCAAAGCCTGTCTTTTCTCAACCGTCTGCCGCATCTTGACGGAATGAGGAGAGAAGGATATATTTTTTAATAAAAAGGATTAAGAGAATAATATTTTAAGTCCGGTTACACGATACCTCTAAAGATAACTGAGTGCGGTTATTGAAAGGAAGTTTTAAATAACCACTTGAAGAAAAGTAAGAAAAGGTAGAGGAGTTTCTGA
Source organism: Trichonephila inaurata madagascariensis (assembly GCA_019973955.1). NCBI lineage: Eukaryota > Metazoa > Arthropoda > Arachnida > Araneae > Nephilidae > Trichonephila > Trichonephila inaurata. The sequence goes on from BMAV01016323.1 coordinate 26,590, forward strand.
AATAAGATCATGAGGGGTGAAGTTACACACTAAACGCGATCAAAAACTTGCATGGCGCGGGGAGGGGAATAATTAGAGTGAGTGAAGTCTCTACAAAGTTAGCACAAACTAGTGTAACAATAAAGCTCATATCTTTTTAATTCGTATCAAGACATTCTCATCCTTTTCAGAACTGCAAGCGTTCCATACGAGTGATTAAGAACTGCTCTAGGTCTCTTAGAAGAGCTTAGAATAGAATTGTCGTAAGCCGGGATTTCCCCTGATAGATTCATTTGAAATCTGTGGTAAAACGATTGAAGAAATTTTCTGATTATTTTTGATGAAATCAATAAGCGGCGGAACATTATCTTTATGCAAGACTTCGTTCCTGACAAACCAAGGTGCGTTTGCTGCTTTTACGCAGTTGAATGTTTGAAAAAGTGTGCAATCTTTTCAGGTGAGTAACTGCCGCCCCTGCCCAGATGGGAGGAGCGTACAACATGATGGGCGAAGAATGGCTTTGTATAATAGAACCTTTGTGCCTAATGCGAGCTTTGTGCTCTTCGGAGAAATCAAGCGATTTAGAGTGTTTCATTCCAGCCGCCTTTCGGTGGGCGGAACGGATGTGTTTAGCAAAGTTTAATTTAGTATCGCTATTAAACCTAGGTACTTATATTCAGTAACCCAGGGGACATTGATTAAAAAATGTTGACATGCGGGAGGTTTCCGGATGCACCAAGGCTGTCTCGTAAAGAGGAGGCATGCGGCTTAGATGCATTACTAACCTTTATTTTCCAGTCGTTAAGCCAGGTTTCGAGTCGAATGACATAATTTTGAAGCCGCTCAATGATATTGCGGTTATAAATGTTTTGGGTAAAAATGGCAGTGTCGTCCGCGTACACGTGCTGGGCGGGATCTAAGGCAGCCTTGGGAATGTCGTTGATGCGGCAGATTAAAGAGCATGGGCCCTAATAAAAGATCCTTGTGGTACCCCACTGAGAATTGGACGCGGGTGTGAGAGACTGTTTTCACTCTTACCCAAATTCACGGGAATTTAGGTAGAGTGTGTATAATTTTATGAGTTGTCTGAAACCCAAGTCGCATCATCTTGGACAAAGCCACGCTGCCAAATTTTTGTCAAACGCTTTGGTTATGTCCACAAAATGCATACCTGTGGCCTGGTTATTATGAAAGCCGTACGTGAATCAGCTCAGTAAACTCTTAGTAACTGAGCATTGTGAGCACTGTGTAACAAAAGCCATGCTGTTCAGAATAATAATATTCCTGGCTATGCAGTGCTGATTCAGGCGATTCAAAAGAACAAATTGCATTGCTTTGCTCAAGCCACTGAGTAGCGAGATTGGACGGTAATTTTGAGGTTGAGTATCATCAGAATTGGCTCTAGAATGGGGACCACCAGGCAGTCTTCCAATTCTTAGGAAATGACAGTTCTCCATTACAGATTGAACAGCATGACAATAAAAGAACGAATTTGAGGGAGAGATTTTTAAGGATGCGGATTTGTAATTAAACTAATCCAGGAGATTTATTATTGATCTTTAAGCTTTTTAATATATTCCGTACTTCCTGGCGTTACTTTTTCCATGTCTGTATTGCGTAGGAGCGTCCAGGAATCTTTTTAATTTTCCTTAGGTATGAGCTGTAAAAACGTTCGTTTTCAGCTCTGAAAACGTTGCCCTGAACTGCTTTTGAAGGGCTGGGTCGGCAATCACTTCCGCCTCCAGAGGGTGATTTGGTTACACTGCTAAGTGCGCCCCTTTAGGGGGAATGTTTTGAGGCGGTTTTTGAATAGGGAGGTTTTCCTCCAAAGAGTGCCCGTCTCCGGCGTAAGTACTGCATCGTGAGATTCCCAACAAGATTGTGAAAAGTGTCTAATGTTTCGTAACCTCACGACTGAGTGTTCGGAATTCAGGATTTCACTGCAGGATCTTCTGTACGTTGCCAAAATTTCCGAACACGATTTCTGTGGCGAATTTTAGCTTTAATTTCTGAGGAGTTTTAATGGGGGGTTTGTTTAAATTTTGGTTTTGAAGCTTCTATAAGAGTTTCAGAGATATTTTCCAAGTTTCTAATTGTACTTTGAGGTCGTCATTACTTTGAGGAAGGAGGATGGGGAGTTGCTTGTTATTTAAAAAGAAATTTCAGCTCTCCCAAATGGTAAGAGTTGATCTGATTAGAGCAGAGCCAGTGTATAGAGTAAGAATGACCGGTAGATAATCTGGATTCAAGATCATCTATAACCCTAATATCATGATTGAAGGGGATATTTTTAAGAATCCAAGCGATCAATAATAGAATCTCTTGCCCCTCGGTCCTTAGAGCTAGTTGATATGTGTAGGAGTGTGCGGTGCTGCATAATCCTCACATAAGTTATTGTTAACAATTTTGCGAAGAGCATAGCCAAATGCATTTGATCTAAAGGTTACTCCACGCACGATGCGCGGCATTTAAATCTCTAGCAATGATAATATTTTGGCCAGAATTAAGAATTTTGAGAAAATTCCTTTTATCAGAAATTTTCTATTGTTTTCCGGGTGTTACGATACGCCGGAAACAATCTGGATAGGGGAAAATTATTAAATTTAATTTCTTTACTGCATCCATATACCGCGAAGTCGGTAATGAAACTTTGTTGGTGATCAAGCTATTATTTTGCAGTAAATAGCAGTACCTCCATCTGATCGAGTACGTGGAAAATTATTTGCTCGTCTTTATGAAGACGATAATCTGCAATAAGTGATCTTAGACCGGGTTGTGTTTCGTTTCTTGAACTAACAACAGATCAGGGTTCTGTTCTGATATAAAAGTCGCGGACTTCACAAATTTGGGTCGAAGTCCGTTTGCATTCCGTTAGCTAAATCGACAAAGATTGTACGTTGGAATTGGAAATGTTAAGCCAGAGCATTTCTGGGGCGTAATAGCCTCTTGTACTATTGCTACGTACGCTTCAAAAATTACGCAGGCTTTCTCGTTAGCATCATCATTTATGTTTTTAGGCAGGGGAGAACCCGAAATGCTTTGCTAGTAAATTTGGTCTACTCCTGCATCACTGGAAATGGCCAAACAGAACAGAAGAGAGCCGAAAAATTTTGATCATTATTATTTCTTATATTTTTCCTTGGCTGGTTTGCCGGAATTTGTCCCGAGACAACTTTGAGTAGCGTAGTTGTGGTCTGTGGTACTGGGTAAATATGAGGAGACCGAAGTTGATTATTGTTTTTCAAATTTTGTGATGAGGGCGTCACCTCCGATGAAGTATTTTTAAACCTTTGATTAGTGTTTGCCGCAGGCTAAGCCAAGTATTATTTTAATATTACCACCTTGTTTTGGTGGTTTGGTTTTTACTTTTTAAAACGCGGACATTGCCTTAATTAGCTGTGCGTTTCCCATCGCAATTTGCGCATTTGAGGGGGATCCAAACTGCAAAGTACCCTTTTGCTTGATGGGGTCCTGCACGTTATTTGTGGCATTTCATTGGGAGATGATAATTTGAACGTGGAAGAATCCTGACAACGCCAACACTGGAACTGGGCTGCTTATTACGGGATCCATAATATGGCGTCTGAAAGCTACACGAGTACCGTTCTGTGTCTTCTGCAATTGTAGATTGAGTCGGCATTTAGATCATTAATTAATTGAATGTAAATCAGTGGCATTGGGGCCTTGCTGGAATTTAGTTAAACGGGAAATTTTGTGAATTTGAAACCTCCCATGACTCAATTTCTTTTAACAGCTTCTGGAGTTCGCTGGTGGAAGTGGAAGTCCTCTCAAAATAAGTTGAGTTTCTTCCGAATTTAACATGAAAGATTTGAATGCGATTTGTTCGTGCCTGAAATATGGCGAGCTTTCTATATTCCTCCTCGCTTTGAACAGTACCCTCAGGAAACGCCCTGATAATTTACTTGAAGCGTGGGGGCAAGGCTATGAGCAAAACCATAAGGTCGGTCCAATCCACAGATTTGGCTGGATAAAGAATGGCGGGATTTTAACCCTAGTAGCGAATGCCGTAGCTGCTTGCTCGGTATCACCCCACCTCCTCCACCTCCTCGTAGCTACTAGCTGTATTTGCGGAAGGGGCTGATGGGCAGAGGTATTTGATGCGTTAAGATGGCGGCAGGGGAAGAAAGAAAGGGCTTACCATTAGGCTTAGTGTGGTCTGCTCTTCGGTGGTACCCAAATCCATCCCTCGTCAACAGTTGCCCTTGCGGATTTCCTTTTGACCAGTGATTTGGGTGCATTACTTGTATTGTTCGAAGTATTATTTTCGCAGAAGCAGCGGATTTTTTCTCTTGAAGTGACCCTAGCAACTATTTTGTCTAGGGCCATCTGTTTGGCAGGATACTTCAAAAAAGCGGACATCTAGAGAGTCTATAACGGTAATTAGTTTGTTGTAAATGCTTTCGGAGTTCGTCTGAAGTGGCTGCATTCTCTCGGGTAGATGAATAATGGCGTGATTTTGCGGGCGCCGGCCGCAGGCCGCTTCCGGAGTTTAAGCAGCTCAGATATTGCCGCAGCATTGTCAGTGATGAATTCCCTCGGTCACCGCACACCGCGGCACAGGAGGTGATTTAGTATTTTGTACTTGGTCATTGAAGTGGCAGCTTCCTCTGAGCGGCTTATTTTCCATAATCAATAGAATGTCCAGCACCGCCCAGGCCGCAATCAGATGGGCAAGGCACAGAAATTCGTGCTCAATCGCACACAGTAAAGTGTAGAAAGACAGGAACGTCAGTACAGCTAAGTCTCGAATCCAAACGTTTGCTCTAAAGAACCTTTTTTTTTATCATTTCAGTCAAGTGACAGTTTTTATTTAACCCCTTGTTGCCAAGGTTACATAGTTAAAAATATTAAGATACATTACTCGATATAGTTTTAGCTAAGCAAATATCATTCGCCAGCAACTGAATTATTAATGGATTTTTTCTGTACTATTAAATAAAATTAGCCCTTAAAAGAAATATTTTGTTTCACGCACCAAATGCATAAGGACCTGGTTTTAAATTTTTTTAAAAAAATACTTTGTACTTTTTTGTATGTAATCATACAAAAACACATTTAAAAACATTTCCATGATATTTTATTCACAAAAGGGCAGAAGAAAAGAAACATGAAAATTTTCATGGACAATCAAAAAAATAGAATTAGAAACTAAAAACGTATCAAGGAGACAAAGAAGCGAAGAGAAAAAGACTGGAAAACAAAATAATACAAATCATGTCTCTTCCCATCTCATCGCACTCCAGATCAAAACCATTCAGAAATGGCGATAATTACAACTCACTCACCGAATCCAACCTGTACTTCCGAAACCGAAAAAAAAAGATTTCTTTTCAACAAAAACATCACCACCCGACTAAAACAAAAGGAAGCGAAAATGGGAAGCTGTTACTACGTAATGATACCCATTCCCCTGCACAGTCAAAAGGTTCCTTTCCCATCCCCGCGTATTATAAACGACACCGGATTGACAATTTTCAGCTACATCACCTTTTCTCGCTCGAGTCTGTTTCTCAGCAAATTCAATTTTCCCCCTTTAGTGTGACACCTGTGATAAGCGGGCCCTTGCAACCTCTAATTACGGCGCTGGCTCATTAAGAAGCCATTAATTAGTTAACCGCGGACCGCAGAACCGGGTTGCTTTTAATAAGCTGCAATTAACCCTCGGGGTTGTTGCTGCCGATGAGGTTGGGAAGGTGCCGTTTTATTGTTTGCCTGACCCTTTCCACCTCCCCAACTATTTCGCTTGCCGTCGGGAAGGGATGGTTTGGCGCTTTCATTACCACTCCTCTCAGGTTTTTACTGAGGTAGTTGTCAGGGCTTGCACGCGTGGATTAATTGTATTAAGGTTCGATTGCTATAAAGATTATTCAGTCCTCTTTTAACTGTAAATATATGCTATAGAAGCACAAATCGGCATTTATTTTGATCTCTGTGTGTGATTTTTAGGTTATTGATTCGAATCAACAACATATAATAGAAATGCCATTTTAAAACAGGGGCGTAGCTGCAGCCAAATCAACCTTATCTATAATACGGGGCCCCTAAGCTGTAGGGGGCCTAACATATGTAAACAAAGTATTGTAACATGTTAAGGGGTCCCCAAAAAAGAGTATCCAAGGAATTTTGATACAGGGCTACTCGGGACTAGTACCAGTGTTTTAAAATATAGTCGAACCTCTATTTTGCCAAGAACTATAACTATTCTGTTTCTCCAGGAACCAAGATCATAGAGTATATTGAAAGATGAATCTCTAACGAATTTTCCTCACAACGAGCTCTTTTTTGAGATTCTGCGGCTTCGTTACATAATAGACCACCTGTATCTTAATTGCGGTAGTGTAAATGATATCTCTTGGTTAAACTGTTAGGCTGATGCGTATGAAATGTTGGGTTTTTAAGCACAAATATATAAAACCTCATACTTTTTCTCAAAAGCTGTTTACTTAAGCAAAATGCTTTTCTTCCCTACTTCAATACACCCTTCCCAACGAGTTTGATTTTCTTATTTTAAATTTACGTCGCACTGTGAAGCATCACGAGGGCTATTGAAAACGAACCTCTTAATTTTGAACCATACTCAAGTGGGAAGGATGACCTTTCTCCGTACATCCACACCACACAAACAGGAAGCTTTTAAGCCTCGTCAGATTTAACTTATATCAGTTCCATCTACACGGTGGGTCTCTAGTGGCCACAGATTTTGAACCCATGACTCCATAACGTCGGGAACGTTACCATGACCACTCGGCTACCGCGGCCCCCTTACCCAACGAGATTTTAATGCATACATGACTGTCTTAAAGAAATTCTGATCTTTAGAATCAACGAACTCTGATATGGAATTTTTCAGACTGTCTTCACTTTCATTCAGTTTGGCGGATAAAAACAGTTTTAAATACTTTTAAAAAATGAAAGTTGGATGGGGAAAGATCCGGTGAATAAGCCGAGTGCTTAATTTCGCAGTTTTGTACGACGTATGTGGTCGAGCATTGTCGCGGAGAAGTTTATTGGGTTATACCGATTAACAAGTGATGGAAGCAGGGGTGTAGCTACCACCGTATCAATAATACAGGGCCCCAAAAAATGTAAGCAAAAAATTGTAAAATATTAAAGGTGCCTAAAAAGGATCCCCCCGAAAATTTTTGATACAAGACCCACTCAGGACTAGCTACGCCAATGGACGAGAGTATAGTTTTCAATTTTTCATTCCTTACATGAATGTACTGGCAATATAATAGATACAATTGGGTTCGTTTCCAGCAATGAGAGCATCATTTTTCACAGATGTTTTGGTTCTACCACAGGGCTCTTTTCGTAGGGAAAAATCGCCAGACCGAAATTTTTCAACGCTGAACTTTTTCATCATTAACAGTATTCTCTTCAAATGCAGGTTTGATATCGCGTGCAGCTTTATGAGCATTTTAACCAAGTTTATACTAACATAAAAGAAATTACAAGAATTTCGATTAAATTCATATTTTTACGGTATTTAATATATATATATATATATATGACACATTTTAACGACCCAGTAATGACAGCTATAGACTTTAAAATCTTTATTGAGTGTACGGGGTTTCCTTCATAGGAAGAGCACTGAAGCCACGTGTTACAATACTTTTTACAAGGCAAAAGAACCCCGACTTAGGGGAACAAAGGTATTTATATGGGGGAAAATCGGAAGAGATAGCGAAGAGTGAAATTCCCCAAAAGACATGCTTTATGGGGCTCCCTAGGATTCTATTGGTTCTGTCCCCCTAGACAGAGGTGGTACCAAGTCTATAGGGAAGGATTAGTGTCTGGAGGGGAAAAGCTGACGAAATATTGCATGATCTTGCATCATCCAAGTTCTAGGTTAAGACTTATAAATAATATATCTATTTTTATATTACATATATATATATAACAAAATAGAATACTTTCGAGAAAATCTTTGGTGAAATATGATTCTGGCAAGTGATAATACGACTATAAAAGAAGTTATACCATAAACAAAAGCATAACAAAAACAGGGAGACAAACCTTCACATATAAAGATAATCGGACATTTCATATGCACCAACCTGATAAACAATAATACCGACTTATAAGCTTAAATAGGAAAAAGAGATGATAAGAGACTTCCCTTCCATAGAGTACATATTATTTTCTAGAATTTTAAACATTTTAGGGAACTTTAAATTTTTCAAGTAATTGATTTGATAAATACGCAAAGCATTCACAGAAATTCGCAAAGCATTTCGTATGACACGCATGAGGTATTTCATTTTACATTTCTTTGCATTTAAAAAAACGTCAACTACATTTTATATTCGATTCTTTTTCCAGTGTTAATGATACTGAAAATCGGGTACGGCTTAGAATCGCTCCGCTGATTAGAGCAATTACAGGTTTATGAATTCATTTAAAAGTTTTTAACACTGGTTATAAATAAATTTATTATTCACTTCTAATTAGTTCTTATCTTAGTTTTTTTTTTTTAGTTTCATTAATATATCGACTAACCATTTCACGCTACTTATTATTTTTTCACAAAAACGTGTTGAGAAACTGGAGTGCGGCTTAGAATTGATGCTGCTTAGATTCGAATAAGTACAGTATTTACATAAAAATATAGTTAATTTTAGACTTAAATTTTACTTTGTATCAGGAGGAGGAAATACTGTTTTACCCCTCACGATAAGTATGATACAGAACTATAATGCAGTTTTTGTTACCTGATGTATATTATTGCATTATTTTTTCACGTACTTCCTAACATAGTATTTATTCTTTCCTTATTTCTGAAAAATATTCATCCTGTATAAATACCAATTTTACTAGACTGATTTCTTTAAGAAGTAATCTAAGATTAACCAAAAGATTATACGCAAAGTAAGATATTTTATAACAAGTTGATATTAAGCAACGTGAAAATTTTAAGTTCGAGTCCCTTAATGTAAAAGAAAAAAAAATCAAAATCAAAATGTAAAGATTATAAACTGTAAATATACTTTTTTCCCCCCTAAACTGTTTCCCGATGACTACGATTTTTTTTCTTCTTCTTTTCTTTTTTTCTATAAAAAAGAAATTAAACAAAAGAATTCATTATTATTATTTATTTATTTATTTATTTTTTTTTTACGAAATCAAGAAATAGAAAATAGAATGCGAGCAGCAATTTATTCATCAAATTATGAATATATTGAAATGTACTACAACTAAATAGTGCGAAAAGAAAGAGGGTAAAGTTGGAGAATAAAGAAGCATTTTTTTGGCTTTCATGAGCCCCCGTGGACTTCATTTACAGGCACTTCCTGGGCTTATGTTGGTCAAGCAGACCCTTTTTATATTTAGGCGCCGTACTATCTACCCTGCACCTGCGAAATAGTGCAAGGTTGGGGGGGGGGACACCTAAGCCTTTTTGTTTGCTGACAGGCCGTAATTCTTCAGGTGTGAAAGAACACTACCAACAACAAGGAAAAGAAAAAATAAAATGCTTCTGACAGGAAAACGTTGGGACTTAACGATTGATACTCGACCTCTTATCGCCGTCAAAGACGTGCACCGCGTATTTAATGCTTTCGACTGTCACCTGTAAAAAAAAGGGGGTACACGCCCTACCGTTTGCCTCTATATGGGTGCTGGGGACAGGTATGTGGGAAGTTTTGAATGGGCTGTGAAGTCCAATACTCATTGTGGATGAATATGTAAGTCCTTATAGACATGAGATCTTGATAAAGAAATCATGATTCAAGGGCCAAGGCCTATGCATATGTAAAAACAGGAATAAAACGAAAGGATTATTATGATAAGCAGTAAAATAGCTTATTTTGTTTTGTAAAGAAAAAGCATGACAACATTATTAATTTATAACGACACAGCAAAAAAAAAAAAAAAAAAGAGGCATTTAAGAAGTCCGAATATTGCAAAGTGTGTTGAGAGACCTCACTCAATTTATTTCTAAATATAAATTCCACTTTTAAAAAATAATGGTTGTAAATCATATTGGAGACAAAGAAATAACTGAAAAGTTGAATATTATTGTTTCCAATATTCAATACAATTTTCTCAAGGTATTAATCCAAAACAGTTCCAACTTAATAGAATAATTTATTTTCTGTACAGTTCTTTGGCTCTATGATATTCAATATTCCCCATGGTATGATATTGAGTATTGAGTATTTTCCAAAAAAATATTTTGAAAATCTTAACATTAAAATTATAGAATCAAATACTTAATTTGTGCAAAAATATATATGAATTTTAAACATGTTTGAGTTATGCTTTCCGAATCTCAGATAATTAGTTTAGAAATGGATTAAGGCCAAAAATTAATTGTTAACCCATTATAAAAATGCATACAATATTTATTCTGAGTCAAATGTAAAAGTAGTTCCTAAATGGGATTTTGCAAATTTTGGTTGAGGGGACGATATTTATAGCATAATTTAAAATATTTGTTCTTACATTCATTAAAAACTTGTTTGATGGATGGTTAAAATAACGATTGACTGAGATTATTTTTTTTAAAAAATTACCATGTTTTTTGACATATCAGTTATTTAAACACATTGAGTTTTATCTATAACTCTTGGTTGAATATAAGGTTCAGATAAAATAACCCTAAAAATTATTTATAAATTCAAAGAAAAGTATATTCCTTTCTAGTACTGAATATTCAAGGATATATTCCAAATGTTATTTCATCTTTTAAAATGTCCATGACCTACAAAGAAGGTAAATTTGCCCAAAATAAATCTAAACATTTCACTCGAGTGCGAAGGGATACATTTTTTTGAAATATATTACCCAAGAAGAAGCAAGCTTAATTTATCTTTTTTCCCACATTTACCGATTGAAAGGTCAAAATATACCGGCATTCTGTAAAACAGCGCACCTTTCATCGGTGCTTAATAACTCATCAAAAAAATTCTCTCTGCTGTCAACGTCCAGATAGACTTTTAAAAGCTCAGCATCTAAATACTATGCAGTAAATGCGGTAATAACCTAGTGTTATCAAAATACAAAGCGGCTCAAAAAATAAATAGCCATTGCCTTCAGAACATACTGGCGGTATCATCTGTCACAGCAAAAAAAAAGAGAAATTAATAGAATAGTTAAACAATATCCACGTGGAAATTAGAAGTTCGTAACTTATCTTTAACCTTCCTAATCCTCTTTCAGACCCATCGAACAAACCTACCTTTAATACGAAATCACTTTATTAGCTCGATAATGTAATCTTCACATTATCTTCCAACCATGACAGTCCAATTTGTCAAGGTTCGCTCTTTCTCCCGAAGTGGCCCTATTAAAAATCTGATCATGTTCCACTTGTAACGTTTTTATGGTCCACTCATTTGGAAGTATGGCCATTACTTCAGCTGGTACACTGCCGTTCGTTATTGTTACACTATTCGCAGCTTCTTTGAAATGTAATAGGCAAAAATTGGGGTGTTCCCAGCGTTAATTCGGAATTATTTCTATAATAGGCGAGTTATTATCCAATTTTTTTTAGTTTTTATGATAGGTCCAGGATTGCACAGCGTTTTTCGTAGAAGCCAATAACTTTATTCCTCCTTAAACACTAAGAAGTTATTGAGATATGCAGAATTTATCGGGTATGGAATATATATATCGCTAATGGGAAAGTTTTACCTTTATCACGTTTAAACGTGTATCGTGCTAGTAATATGTGTACCTCGGGCGAAGATGTTGCGAAAGAGATACAGTGATGCCAGAACGTGTTGTAGTATCACGTTTTTGCTTTTCTTTTTTACTAATTCGAACGATATAGTGTGAAATGTATACGGTTACTATTGTTTCATTTGCTTCACGTGTAACGATGTAATTGATTAAGTACATATCTACAGCATGGACATCAACTGATTACTTAAAACAAGGTACAGTAGGTGTGATGTTTGTTGTTTTTATTAATTTTCATTTGTGCCCGGCTGCAGCGTTAGGTATTGAACCTACGGTAAAAATGTTATATTAGAAATTTATTTTTTCGCTTTCTGAATTCTGTAAGGCACGATCTTGAGATCAAATAGTTAGGAGAGGTAACTTGGATATTTATTGTTTGGAGGGGAAAAAAAGTCAACGATTATTTTGAATAGATTAATTCGATATAGCTTTTCTCATTTCTTTGGTCAAGATTATTAATCTTAAATGGCAACTTATTCGAGATTGACTTTTCAGATTTCGGGTCACATGGAAGAATATTTTGAAAAAAAAAAACTTTCGTTCTCAATTTCTTTTTTTTTAAATGTGCTTATGGTTTGAACGATATTAATTTATATTAGAATTCTGGCTCTTTGTTTTCAAAAGTTATTTGATAAATAATGCTGCTTTTAAAATCAATTTTAGTGTGTATAATAAAGGCAGCTGTTATTTCGTATGATTTCATATTGTTCCGCCGATTTGTTTATTCCAGCGACTTCCCCGTTTATTTCCCAAAGCTAAAGATTAAAAATGAAGTGAATTGCACGTACATTTTCTAGTTATATATACAGTATTCATCTGAAAAATAGTCGGGATGAAAGTTTAAAGACAATTAGGATCTTTCCAATTGATGCTTGAATAGAAGATATCAATATGCTTCATTTATGAAGTAATTGTTAATGAATTTTATATTTGTAGAGTCTCATAAATTTAAGTATTATTTAAATTTTGATACAATTTGCCTCTTAGTTTCCTTATTTACATTTAGCTATTTTCTGTTTCCTTTAAATGGAAGCCTAATCTTTTTTTATATCTCTGATGACGATAAAATTTTTTGTTTTTTATAGAAACTATTAAACTCTTACAGAAGTTCAAGTCTAGGGTTATTAGGTTCCAGAGTACACTGCCAAATTCAAATGAAAAGTATAAATTAAAATTTTTAATTATATGATGTATGCGAGTTAAATATTTCGTGTTTATAAATGGTTTTAGGATTTTAATCATCAAATTCATTTAAAAAAAAAAAAAAAAAGCACGTATTGAAAGTAGGGAATATAAAAAAATTTCTGAGGTAATGTCTAAAACTTAAATTTTTTAAAATTTACGAGTATATTTCTATAATTAAATGGATTGGAAAATCTAAATTACATCAATGGAGATCAGTAGCGCACACAAAATTTTTTCAAGGGGGGTGTCCAGGGTCGAAAGTCCACCATTTTGGTATCATGCTCCAATACGCCGCCCAACATATTCTTTTGATTTTGTCGATTTTCGGGAACAAAAACAATACAAAATTAATTATTGAATAAATTATTAGCATTAATTAATAAAATTAATTATTAATAAAAAATAATTAAATTTTACGTAATATATACATAGGATTATAACCAATTGAAAAAAAAATCAAGGGCTATGGGGGGGATGTGTCCGGACCCCTAGGACACCTTGTGTGCGCCACTGATGGAGATCCTTTTTCTTTTTGAGATTTAGTTAAAACTTATTTAGAAAGAAGCAGAATTGAAAATATTTAAAATATTTCACTAAAATCATTATATTATTTGAGAGAAACAATTGTTCCTTCATTTTCAAGCACTTTTTAAAATAAAATATTTCTGTTCTGCAAAAAGGCTTGTATTCATTAATTGTTCATTAATCGTAAATATTTTGTTATTCACTATATAACATTTATCTCGATACAAAATATTTTTAAAAGGACATCATTTTTTGGATATTGCTGATTATGAATGCGCGTTCTAAAATGTTTTGAAATACTTCATTTACAACAATGCTAAAATATATCTAAACTAAAATCGGGAGTCATATTTTTCTACGAAAACTTTAATTTTTATAAACCTTTCTATGTTAAATTGATTTAAAGGGCTTTAATGGTGTTTAAAAAGTAATTAAAAAAATACTTTTCGAAATTAAATGAGACAAAATTTTATGTGATAATTAAAAACTAAATAAGTTAATGCATGCGCTTCAAAAACAATGGGGTTTAAAAATGTGAGACTATACTAGCTTCGAAATCAGCACTCCAACAAAAATTAGTTTTAAAACTAAGATGTTCATCTTTAGGTATTGTCATAAATTTTGATGTAATTTTTAATCATGTTCATTGTGCATAAAAAATTAATTTTAATTTAAGCATATAATTTAGTATTCACCAAGGACTTTACAGTAAAAGCCCAAATGTTTTAATTAGTTTTTAAAAGTACATTAGCTCCAAGTAAATGGATACTTGGACTCAATTTATCAACATGGATTACACGGATTTTTTTCAAAAAAAGATTAACAATACTGTTTTTTCTATTTCTTTTCAGATTACTCTTTTGATCCGCGTTCATAAATAGTTTTCTAAATTTTTCTTCTTTTTTTTGCTATAAAATTTTTTTAAAATTATAGACAAAGGTCAGAGACTACACAAATTAATTCTTCTATTTAAAAGATTCTTTCATCGGAATATCTATATTATAAACACGTTTGGATAAATATTATTACCAAGCATTTGGTAATGATTAAAGAAATGGTCGTTAGGAAATACAGAGCATTATTTATATATTTGGGAAAATTGTAGTCGATGTCCCAAAATTTTATGTGTCTAAACTAGTGCTTCTCAAACTTTCAACATTTGCGACCCAATATTCAATCATTATTTTCATCGCGCCCCCTCCATACACTAACAATGTATTGAATTCAATAATACTGTACTTTGAAGCTAAACCTACAGTACGACTTTAACCTCTTAAGTGCCACCGGCGTATATAAACGTCTCGTCCAGTCAGTGTGTTAATTGTCGCGGACGTATATATACGTCTTCTGAAGCACGATCTTTCCTGTTATAACAGCTATCCATTAAATGATTCCGAAGGCTTTGGAATGTAATAAAATGATCTTGACAGTATTTGGAAGGATTTACTTATTTCAGAGGATTTGCTTATTTATTCCATTTCTGCCGCCCACCCTAATACACCAGATACGCTCACCTGCGCATTAAACGGTGGCATTGGAGAGCGAATCGCGTAATTTTTATTCGGCTTTTGAGGGATTAATTATAAACCGTACAAATTATTAAGATAAGTATTAATTTTTTTTGTTTTTAACTTTATATATGACAAGCCTATGGGGACACTGGTAATTATTAAACTTGTTCTTATAACTTAATATTGATAAATTAATTATATAAAATTCATTGCGCAGTACTGATATATTTATATGTGTATTATATCAGTATAAACGTTCATTTTATTTTTTATTTGTTTGCTTTCAGTAAATTATTAATTTTTTAAAATAGTCTTTTGTTTTCGACTTTTCAATATGCTCGCACCCCCCTTGTAGGGTCATCACACAACCCCCCCCCCTAGAGGGGCGCGCTTCACAGTTTGAGAAACACTGGACAGCGCATTCAATATAAAAGCAAGTAAAATTCTATTTTTTAAAATTAAAATCAAATTAAAATAAAATTTTAAAAAAAATCATTTAATTTAATAAGTATATTTTAATACCATTAAGACAAATGAATGTAAAGATTCACTTATCTTGAATAAAAGGAAAAATTTCGCCATTGTTTGATGATTGATAAAAACAGCAACAGTAATTTAGAAGAAAGAGCTTTAGTGGGGAAAAAAAGAAAAAGAGAGAAGGAGAATGGGAAATCTAATCAGGAATCACTAAAACTAAAGTGTAGATATTTCCTCTCATCCAAGTTTATAGCCCCCCCCCCTTCCCCCGCAAATCATTCTACGGGTTTCTAACGAGTGTGAGGTTAGGCCTCTTTTGAAAATGGACAGACCAATTCATAAAAAAATAATAATGGGGAGCAGACTTACCAATTTATGTCTCTTCAGTTGATTCTGTTTAGCAAATGCTTTGTTGCAATCCGAACACGGGAAAGGTGTATTTTTTGTGACCCCTTCAGTGTAGG
Organism: Trichonephila inaurata madagascariensis; assembly: GCA_019973955.1. Lineage (NCBI taxonomy): Eukaryota > Metazoa > Arthropoda > Arachnida > Araneae > Nephilidae > Trichonephila > Trichonephila inaurata. The sequence continues at coordinate 42,440 of BMAV01016323.1, forward strand.
CGAATTTGGAATCAATGTCTGGGTAAGCTGTGCAGTCGGTTGGAGACATCGACTGGGAAGAATCTGTTGATTGGCATGACACTCCTTTTAATTCTGAAAAATGAAACGTAATATCAATACAATGTTGTTTTTAACCCTTTATCTACCGAAGGTACTTATAAGTACCACTCACTTTAAAATTACATAGAATAACCATTTTTACGAATACTCTGACGATACTCTTAGCAGGAATATTCTTTTAAAATTACTCTTCCAAGATATATGGCAGCACGGGTTCTATGAAGAGTACTTGAGCGGGGAAGGCAAATAGTTTTATAGAAGTTGCATTTTAAGCTGACATTTTAATCGGATTGCGAAGATTTGAGTATTTTGTTTATGTATATCCCTTAATTTTCAACGTAGTGATTCAGAAAAAAATATTCCATGGAAAAAAAAACTGCAGTAAATCATAATGCGGTAGATTAACGTCTTCACTTCTTAATATGAAGTCGTAGTTACATATATACGTGTTTACAGAGAATTATAAATATTTAAAATTTAACAAGTACTCAACTCTACAACTGGAAATTTCATGTTAGAAAGTTCATGTAATTTCTTCCTAGTATTTGTATTCAAACAAAAAAAAGGAAAATATTGATATGGAAAAGTGTTCTATTATTATGCATAAATGCTTAGAATAATATAATTAAACAAAAATAACAAATATTCAGCTCTAACATAAATTTAAAACTACCACGTTGAAAAGTCTAGAATTTTTCCATAGTATTTCATTTCAAACAAGAACAAAAATTTATTAGAAATAAATCCCATCATTTCTTGAATTTGAACAAATATTTTTGGAAGTTCAAATCGAAACTCTAAAGAAATTAATATAATAAAATAAAACATAGGCTTATACAAGATATTTCAGAAGTAGAAGACAAAATTTGAATGCAACAGGGGAATGCGTTTTATTCTCATGTTAAATTATTTGTTCTATTTCAAACAATTAAGCGAGCTAATTTCGAATAAATAAAGCTAATGTATCAAAAATAAGATTTTTTTGGAACACGAAACTGATATACACCGTAGAAAGAAAAATATAAATTAAGTGGTATTGAAAACTTAAATATGTGAAATTTTGTGACTCGAAATGTTAAAGTCTTATTCTGCAAAATGCGATTCCTTTTAATTTTTAGGGTGTGTAAATTAAATTTAATTTAATATGGAAGCGAGTATACAACGATTTTTTTCTTATAAGCTGATGTAATGCATTTTATTAAATTTTAAAAAAGTAAATTAAAGCGTTAATTTTCTGTTTACTTAAATTCACACAAGTACTTTACTAAAAAAGAATTAATCGTGAATTAAAGATTTCATGTTCCAAGCTTTAAAAAAAAATTCCAAATTTAATAAAAGAAAATTTTTTTTCGCAACAAAATTTTCCTGCTTAGTTATTATTTATTTTTTATTATCACAGATTAAATGTGACAGAACTCTTGCGTCTTATTAAGAAAATAGATTTGAAGTTTTGAACACACTTTATTAAAACATTTCTCATTGATATAAATATACAGTACTATATTTCCCATGTAAGTTACACGCAATAAATTTTTTTTAAATTTAACAATTAAATTCTGAAATAAATTTAAAATTCCATGTTACAATGTTACAGTAAGGGTATAAGAAAACGAACAAAAATGTGATTCAAATAAATAGTTAGGGCATTTACATCTACTACAATCTATTCATTTGTGAAATCAAAATTTGATTTCTACTTTCAGATTCTTCAGGGAAAGTTTGTTATAGAGTCTGTTCAACAAGACAAGCTGGGTGAGTAACTGCCCCTATACAAATGGACTACAAAAGCCTGACATTGTGAACGATTGCCAGTTTTAAGAATTTGCAAAAAGGACAACCTTCTTCAAACATGCCTGGGTGGTGCCTGTTGAAACATGCCTTGTGATTAAACCTTCAGAACCACTACAGCTTTCAAGGGGTGAACCCCGAAACCAGGGGAGAAGGCGGTACCTAATGGGAAATACGTTTGTGCTCCTGGATAAATAAGTACGAGTGTCCTGGGGAGGCGATTCATATTAGGAAGATTTATGACTTACTTATTCGATCTTGTATGTTACTATGACCCTGCTAGTACTGGTACTGTACTGGTAGTTACTATGTACTGTCAAGAATAACAAGATTTTTGTGTGAGAGTTAGTTGCAAATAAAATCCTTTATCAATCTTTAAGATTTAAAATGTATATGTCAGAAATTTTGTACGCAACAATCACTCTTTACCAAACATTTGGATTACATGTCAGAATATTTGGCGAGATTTAGAACTTAAATTTTACAAAATTCTTTGCTCCCCCCTCCTTGCTGAATCTGGCCATCTTAAGACTCTGAGGCCTTGGGTCCCTCTGAGAAATCTTTTTTGAGGCTCTGGGCCCCTATGCAAAAGTAGACTCTACTTGAGATCTTTAAAAGTAGGCAATATATACCATGCATTGTCAAATACTCGTTCAAACGGTAATTTGAAACAAATAAATGTACACTACTCACAATCTCAGAAACCTAGGCACAAACCCGCTCGACCGATGGCCGCATTTCCACTAAATGGGTTGAATGATTGTTTTTGGCAATAGGCCTAGGCATGACGATATCACATAATACAGTCTTGCTACTTTTGCCAGTTGACATGCAGTTTGAAATTGACTGTTTTTTTTTTTTTTTTGACTATGTAAGGGGATAATATTTGACCATTAAAATTATCTGGATCATGATTTTATTAAGAATGAAAGGAGGCCCCCCACTGGGAGCGAGGTTCTGGGCCTAGGCCCAGTTGTCTCATACCTTAAGACATTCCTGAATCTGTAAAATTTCTCTATGTAAAGGACTCTGAATTTCATTGTAATGTAAAAATGAACGAGACATTTTTGTGAACGTAAGTTTGACAAAAGTTAAAGTATTATTGAATAATTTGAATTTTATTTATAAAGGCAAAAGTAAACACGTATGCAAATTCCGAAAAATTTAAAAATAAGTTACGAATTACGTGCGCAATGCATGAACTTTGAGATTTTAAACTTCATAAAATAAAAGAAAAATTGGGGAAAAATAGTTCTAAAGAACACATTTTAACAAACTTTACACAAAAAAGTTAGTGTATAAGTTCATGTAATAATAATTTTATATTTTAAATAATATTTTAAAACAATAATTACTTTACCGTTACAGAAGTAAATGAAATTTATAATTTATTTAATAATAATTCTGATGGATTTATATAATTATTCGAATAGATTTATTTAATTATTCAAATATATTTATATAAGATAATTAAAATTTTATAGTTTTTATACATAATATTTTAATTAATCTAATTAAAACACTAATTACTTTTTCATTATGGGTTTAATGAAATTTTGTAATAAATTTATGTTGTAATAAATACTTTTTCTAATACAAATATATTTATATAGGATAGTAAAGATTTTAGTTAATAAATGACATTTTAGTTAATCTAATTAGAACAGTAATTACTTTTTCATTATAGATTTAACGAAATCTCGTAATGACTTTATGTTATAATAACAAATCCTTTTTCTAATAATAATTCAAATATATTTGTGTAGGATAATATTTTATTATCTAATTAGAACAATAATTACTTTTTCACTATAGGTTTAATGAAATTTCGTAATGAATTTGTCTTATAATAACAAATAACTTTTTTCTAATAATAGTTCAAGTATATTTATATAGTATAACAAAAAATTTTAATTAATAAATAATAGTTTAGTTAATCTTATTATAGAACAATAATTACTTTTACATTATAGTTTACTGAAATTTCGTAATGAATTCATGTAATAACTGAAATCCTTTTATCTAATAATAATTCAAAAATATTTATATAGGATAAAAAACATTTTAGTTTATGAATAATATATTGTTGTTAATCTGCTTAGAACAATAATTACTTTTACATAATAACTTCAATGGCATTTCGCTCAACGCTGTATATTAACAATATTCGCCCTTTATTCTTTACACTTAAAATCGATACATAAAGATTATTCATAAACTTATCAAATTCATTAATTATAAAATTGAAACAATATGAAACAGCGAAGTATTACTCAAATCAAATACCAAGAATTAGTATTTAAAAACTTGTCGTATTAAAATTTCTAAGAGTCTGCATTTTTCGCTTAGACACATTGAACGATTCGTTCATTTTTAAAAAGAGAAAATTTATATTTAAGATTGTATTGATATATTTTTATACAAATAAGATTAAATAGTTTTCTATAAAACAGAATACGATAAATCAACAAAAATCTGCAAGAACAAGTAGTAAGAACTTCGTGATTATGTACAAGCTAAAACACTTCTTACTAGTCATACAATGAACAACTACAAATAAGATAAGTAGTAGAGTTAAACTCTCTCCTCTCTCTCTACATGTATGCATAAAAAGAAGAATAAAAATTATATATATTTGTTATACATAGTTGAAAAGACGAGTATTCTAATAATTGTAACGAGAAAAATCAATTAATTTAAAATTATATACTCTTATTTTCTTTTCAACGCATATCAGAAAGTTTTTCTTCGAAATCTTAATGTAATTTCATAGAGATGTCTTCCAGAGGTGAACAACTTGGATCGAATAAACAAATTAATACTGAAAAGGTGTGACAACTTTCTTATATAAATGCATTTTCTTAAATTATTCAACATTTAATGTTTTTCAAAAGATTTATAACACATTATCTCGAAATAAGTTATTGGATATATCGATGTTAAATATAGACTTTAATTTTTCTTTCATCATGAATTCAAATCTATTTCGAAATTCGAATAACAAATCAAGATCTTACACATTCACTTTTACCGGTGTTCGCAATTACACCTTTATATTTAAGACTGTCTTCGGCTAATGTTAAAGAATAGGACCCCAATTCGGAATATTTTTTTCAGATATAAAAGTACTCAAACGTTTATATTAAATTCTGGCTTCACTATCCTGTAGCGAATCACTTATTTCACACATCATACTACTCATTGTTATCCAAGTTTATCCATTTTTTCCGGTATAAAATGGGTTTCGTATTTTTTCTCCTATACCATAATGCTAAACGAGCTATCCATTTACACATGTTAATAGGAAATATAAACCATTTATGAAATATTTCGAAATTTTAAAAACACTACTTTATAAACAAATGCATGAGTTACAATGTCACAAATTTTTATAAAAAATTGAGGCATTTTTTCTGTCCGAAAATGCCCTCCGCGTTAAGTTCACGCTCTTGTACATATGGCGAAAACAGCCTTAAGAGAAGTATTTCAAGATTATCTTATACGAATAAAAACAACATAGTTACATAAATTGTCTAAACTATCATTACTAAACAATTTATAGAAGCATAGTTTTAACCTAAAGCGTACGCTATAACGATACAAAAAAGGGAAACAACAAAGTACTTACTATTAACTATTTCATTTAGTCCCATGGCTTACGGATGACTTAGCTTCACATCTGAAGAACCCCTCACCTGAACCCACGTGCTGCAACTGTGGAATGAAATTAACTACGAGGTGACTGCGATTGAGAAAAACCGAAACGCTTGGAAGAGGCGGGGCATAGAATGCGATCGCTTCTTATTGGTGGAATGTGTAGACAATTGAGAAAGAGGGTGTCTAGTAGTTCTCAACTGGTCTCCCTACTTTATATTGGTCCCAAGGAAGATAATTGTCTACCCTTTCTTTCCCTGTTCCCTCTTGGGATGTGAAGGAAAAAGAAAAGTGAGGGGTGGGGGGAATTAATTTGGTTTACGCAGGGGTAATAAAGTGATTGCGATCGGGAGTTAATTGTGGTAATTTAGCTGATAATGTGAGCAAATTGAGTTGAATCGTTTTGGTTTTGTGTGGGTGAGGATGCTTTTTTTTTAATGTTGGCG